>CM056383.1:43668882-44008430 GCA_029718625.1 Synaphobranchus kaupii | reverse complement strand
TTTTGTTCACATTAGTGCTGTATCAGCAAAGATATGAGACTCCTCATTTCTTGGCAATATTCTTCAAATAAAGCATACTCCTCTAAGTTGAAAGATTCTCTCTCACCCTTTTACTTTGTGGATCCTCAGAAATTAATACAATTACGTACAATGACTAGACACTCTGGAAAATGGTCTAATCTGATATTCTTTTTCTTAATATTTTATTATTAACCTTTGGGTCATTTCAGCATTGGAGGACATCTTTTGTCTGTTGGACATTTTGATTAATAAAACTGAAATGGTACACAAATACATGAAAATAATAATTAATTTAACTTCTGTATGTTGTTCTTTCATATAGCACTCAATATTTGTCATCCTATTGTCTTTTTTAGATATTAAAAACATTTTGTAAAGTCAAGCATGTCCCTGAGCTTAATCAAGACTTTGATTTACAACTTTCAATATAAAAAAGATTTTACTTAAAAAGTTGCACCACTAATAAGTTTAACCTATCCGCTTGCATATTAATACTAACCTTAAAACATGTTTGCATGATTATGTAAAAAAATAAAAAAAATAATAATAATAATTTAAATGTTGTCCCCAAATTCCAGTCAACCCTGTTATAATGATGGGAAAAACTGCAGGAAATTATGGCATCATGCCTTGAATGTGTCATGGGTTTCTACCCTTTTTTCCCCATGCGGTCGTTTTCCCTCGGTGGCCACGCGAGGGCGCTGCCCTTTTGGTGGATGCTTGCTCCGCCCTGCTTTGATTGCGGAGCTTCTGTCAGCATCCACACCTGTGCGGGTCACCTAAGAGCTATATAAGCCTCCCGTTTCCTTCGTTCGGGGGCTTCGATATTGATTGTTTGTTTGTTTTGTATTTGTGTTATTTGCATTGTCTGGTGTGAGTTATTTGTACCATTATGCTACTCGCCTGTTTTAACGTCTCGTTGCTGAGGCACGGCTTTATTCTTGCTGGCTCTTTAGTTACTTATCTCGTAGAAGTATGGGACCGCAGATCTCTGCTCTATTTCGCCTGCAAAATGTTTATCTCTCCTGGGAGATCGGGTGTTCACGCTTCTACTTAGCTCGTAGAAGTATAGGGTAGCAGTTCTTTGTTCCATTTCGCCTTTGTTTGGTTTTCTTACTGAGAGACCTGGCGTTTTAGCTTATACTCATTTCCACGTTACAGTGAGCCGGTTAGTAGCTTTGGTACGTTTGTTCCCTGTTTTGTCTCCTTCTCGTGGACTACGTTCCCCTTTGTT
Source organism: Synaphobranchus kaupii (assembly GCA_029718625.1). Taxonomy (NCBI): domain Eukaryota; kingdom Metazoa; phylum Chordata; class Actinopteri; order Anguilliformes; family Synaphobranchidae; genus Synaphobranchus; species Synaphobranchus kaupii. The sequence continues at coordinate 44,007,175 of CM056383.1, read as the reverse complement.
GTGAGTCAGGGTTTTTGTATTATATTGAGAGGCAGTGTGTGCTATTCTCTATTAAGTTTCTGTTGGTCTTTTGGTGCAGCTGTCCTGTTCGTCCTTTTTACCTGCGGGGCGATTTTGTTCGGAACTGTTGTTCTGTTCGTTCTCCGGGTATGTTTCTCCGTATATGGAGCTTGGGCGATGTTGTGGACATGTTTGTGTGTGACTGCGCGTTTCTGAAAGTAGCATTGGAACGTTCGCTCTCTGTTCCTTCGCCTCGTTACATTTCCCTTTGCTGAGAGGCTGGCGCGTTTATTTTCTACTATAGGCTTGTGTTTGTCATTTTGCTAGTAAAATTAACGGACGACGGTGTGTCTCTCCTTATTTGGAGCTTGGCCGATGTTGTGGACATGTTTGCGTTTGACTGCGAGTCTCTGAGAGTAGCCTTGGAACGTTAGATCTACGTTCCTTTTCGCCTCCTCGTATACTAATTCTTATTAGTTTTCAGTGTTTGTTGGCTGTGTGTTTTATGTGTACCATTTATGCTACTCGGCTATTCTAACGCCTCATTACTGAGGCAGGGCGTTTATTATTGCTGGCCTTTTAGTTACTTAGCTCGTAGAAGTATAGGGTAGCAGTTCTTTGTTCCCTTTCGCCTTGTTTGGTTTTCTTGCTGTGAAACCAGGAGTTTGTGCTTCTACTCATTTGCGTGTTACAGTGTGCCGGTTCGTAGCTTTGGTACGTTTGGTGTGTGTTTGTGCCACTATGCTACTCGCCTGTTCTTATGCGTCTCGTTGCCGAGACAGGGCGCTTATTATTTCTGGCTCTTTCTTCTGTCACCTTGCTCGTAGAAGTATGGGAGCCCTGTGCTTTGTTCCATTAGCCTTGTTTGGTTTTCTTGCTGAAACCTGGCGTTTGCGCTTCTACTCATTGGTGTGTGACAGTGAGCCGGTCAGTAGCTTTGGTGTGTGTGATCCCTGTCTTGTCTCCTCCCTTAACTGCGGGGTTTCTCGCCTTAGTGGCCCTAGGGCTTAAAGAATGCGTTTGGCTCCTCCTACCTCACACGTCACGCCCCATTACAGAATGTTACAACCTTGAGGAATTTACATTATTTCTTCAAATAGGTAAAACAGCGTGCAAGAAGAGGTTTGGCATAAGGGGACAAGCACAACTCATCACCCCCGTTACGCTTAATTCATGCAGAAAAGAACATGTAATAAAAATCTGATATGAATGCAATTATCTTTCCATTTGTTTCACCACATGGCTAGCTATAAGTTTTAGGGCACTCAACCCTGTTATTGTCAACCCAGTTAATAACTCAGTTAATCTGTTATAACAGGGCTGACAAACAAGGTTGACAACATAGGACAGAGCACAGTAGTCCCTCCTGAGATGCAAAAACTTCATTTGTCAGACATATGAATTTATTTGACCTTATTTACACAGATTAGGAAAAGGGACCCTATCAAAACTATTTAATCATTAATACACTTGAATATCTAATATGAATTAATTTAAATGATTGTGTGACTATGTTAATGCGTGTTACAGGCAAAAGGAAACAGGAAGTAAAATATCAAAAAAGGAAAGGGAAAGGCTTCATTTAGGCCTATTTCATTTACAAATCAATGAGCTAGAAATTATGATTTTTAAAAAGAAAGAAAATATATAGGCAAAGAGATTCCTTCAGTTGCTCAAGAAATCAGTTTCTCCTAGATCACAAAGCAGCATACCTTAAGCTCATACTGCCCTAAACTAACAACAAAAATACATATAGCCTACTTACTTTGCAACACCACATCAGTATAACAATATTTTGTATTTATAAAGAACGTTCCTGAACAAATAACTTGTTATTTATGAAATATTAAATAAAAGATAAGAGTTTAACACCTATTAATGCAGAACAATATGGACACATAATAGTTTTGAATAAAAAATATAGCCTATGTTGTTTCAAAAATAGAACAGAGCCTGGAAAAATTTAATTGTTGTACATAGACTATGAATGTAAAACAAATAAGCTATCTTTTTTTTTTTTCAAAATAAAAAATTAGTTATTTATCAAATAGGGACTCATTATATAGCCTACTAGAAAAGGCTATTTTCTATCTCATTAATGCATTACTAGACATTTGCATTTGCAAAAGCAACGAGTAAAAAAAGGCAACCAGTATTATAGATTTGACTTTTTACTCTTCTTCGATTCTCAAAAGGAAATATGTGAAGGGAGCTAGGGGATTCATTTGCCGCCAGTTTTTTTTTTTTAATCCAACTAACGTTCATGGTAGCGAACAGAGTTGGATCGATTTTGAGGTTTACAACCGTTATTATATCTGCTACCTCGTTCTAAACTAACTGACAAGTATACGAACAACATATTGTAAATCATATTTCAAACAATACACTGCCCTCAAAATATGTATGTATAAACTTTATTGCAGCGGCCTCAGACAAAAAACATTGATTGAACTGATTAACTGAAAACATCTCTGACTGAATCACTGAACTCCATGGGCACACTGCTCGCACCAACTACTTTACGCTGTATCGTAATTACATTTCGTTCAACTTTTTCATGTTGGTAGATGGTCTTTGTAGGCTCTTCATCATCGCGTGTTCAGTACGACCAACCAGAGAGTCGAGTGTTGACTCGCGAAGAGTAAAACAACGGAAACAACGGAGGCTATAACTTCGTTATCGAGTCGCGTCAAGTAAAATCACGCATTGATTCGTATTCTTATATGTATTACGGGTATAACTAGGTTGAAAATATGACTGTAAACCGCTTAGTTTGATATAAAAAAGGCAGGAGTTTCTCCATTATAGCCTGTAGGGAAACTGAGTGGTGCGGTACACTGGACGCCATATTGGTTGCTGCCGCCTCTCCAGTTCTATATACGCTCTATGGTCTGGTGCCGTGTTTCTCGGTTACAACAGCAAAATGGTATCTCATTAGTATGCATAAGCTAGGGCTGTGATAGGCCGAAAACATCACGTGTGACGTAGTAGGATATGACGTCAAGCGTCCCACTGCTTTTCTTGGCAAGACACGCCCTGCATAGCATTCAAGCGCTAGGATTGGCCAGGCGTCCATGATCACACCTCGGGGTAAAGACGTGGTTCGAAGGGAGCACACGAACCAAGAAACACTGCCTGGCCAAAAAAAAAATCGCCATTGCACCTGTCATGCATAGTGCCCACTGAGTACCTGAATGTACTGAATGACCAGGTTATCCCATCAATGGGCATATTCCAGGACGACAATGCCAAGATTCATCGGGCTCAAATTGTGAAAGAGTGGTTCAGGGAGCATGAGGAATCATTTCCACACATGGATTGGCCACCAGAGTCCTGACCTTATCCCCATTGAAAGTCGTTGGGATGTGCTGGAGAAGACTTTACGGAGTGGGTCAACTCTCCCGTCGTCAATACACAGTGGCGGCTCCTGAGCTGAAAATTGGGGTAGCGGAAAACTTCCCTTTAAACTGATTATTGGTCTTAATAATTTTTCAATCCGTTTCCTTGATTAACAATAGGGTACATCAGCATTTAATTCACCAATTACTCAATGCCATGAAATGTAGCCGGTTCTCCTCAATTAGGCTATTAGGCAAGTAATAAAATTATTTTAACTTGCGTCGCAAAATTGTGCACATTTTAATCAACATTATAATTGTGGATACATGTGCTCTTCGTTCTCCGCACTCTTAATTCTGAAAATGTTAATGGAAATTAAACGATCTTAAAGCTCAGCTTTTGTTAGATTATTTTTTTTATTTAGCACAACCTGCAATTGGCCAATTTCTAGATAATTTCAGTTATTCAATGTGCTAACCAGCTAGCTAGTCCAGACATAAGCTCATAACTCTCAACAATATATTTTCACCAGTGAAAAGTGTTAATTTAATAATAAAATTTTGAGATCCCATAGGAACCCCGGGCCGGAACATTTGCCTTTCCAGTTCTTAACAATTTTGACGTACGGAACAATTTTTGACCAAAACATTGAAAGTTTGGCAAAAAACCAGGTGTGTTAATTGGGTTTTGAATACGCTGATGACCTCACACAAACAGATGAAGGTGTTTACATGACCATTTCAATAATCAGAGTTTTGCCATAATCGGGGTAAGATTGGAGTATTAGTATACATGTAAACATGTTATACAGAGTGACTTACACAGCTTGCACTCTTTTGACATACAATCCATTTCCAAAGCAAATGGACCAAAGCTATTCAGGTTAAGCACCCATACCCCAGGGTACGGCAGTAGTGGTGCCCTACTCAAACCTACAATCTTGGAGTTATAACTACTTCCCTGACCATTATGCTACACTGCTGTCATTACAGACGTAGTACAGCACTGTACATTACACACTCTTAAAGACTGCAATTATTTTTCATTACAGCCCTGCACACCCTAAACAGATAGGCAGCATTGATCCACACTGCCGCGTAGCTGAAGTGGTGAAGGGTGAGTCTGCCGTCCTGCCCAGATGACCTTCATAATATTTGCTTACCTGTAGTGTGAGAAGAGTCAAGAACATGCTGCTTTTTACAGCCATGAAGGAAGGGGCACTGATTTAATCGGAACTCGGAGAGCTTCAGTGCTAACTTCTGTTATTTTTCTGGTCTGCAGTATTGATCAGTGGAAAACAAGAGGCTGAGAGAATCACTGTAGTGCATTTGGATCTCATTAATTTCAAATTCATGAAATTATAAAAGTTTCCCTTTCTGAAAATAAACCCGCACCTTTGCTTTCAGATGCATATGAAAATGCACGACGGCTTTGTGACTTGTACTACACAAACTCACCAGAATTGATACTTGAAGAATTCAATGGGAACTCAAAATGCATCATTACTGTAATACCTAAACATGATTTACCATTTAGTCTTTAAGGTTGATACTAAGGTGGTTTATATTAACTTTGGTCATTTATGTCATGAACCTTGGCATTTGAGGAAAAAATGTGAATGTATTGTCATTTTGACAGAGTTGTGTGTATATTTTAATATTTCTCCAGTTGGACAATCGTGCTCAGGGTGACGATTCAATAGATTCATTGTCTTGACTATGAGCACGAAAAAGCGTGAGACCGGGTTGATTTTTCACCTGTTAACATAACAAAGTGTATCTTAACCTAAAGGGTAAGACCATTGCGCTATTTTGTGAATCAATCCTGCATGAACACAATTCTGATCATGCTATTCTCCTGCCCTCTAATGGTTCTAACCATCGTATCTCTATTTTCTATTCCTTTCTCTGTCTCTCTTTCAGTTATGTCAAGAGCAATTGCTACCACTCATCCACCTATGCCTGTATACCCAGCTGTTGGTAAGTACTGTGTCAGTTTTGGGGGCTGCTGCTCAAAGTCGAAATTTCTGAATTCACTGGGGTTCTGTTCAAACATCTCCCTTTATTTGTTTCTGAGGAGGAGAAAATGCTGTGAGTGAGCTGCCAATCCATGGCCTTCCTTGCATATTTCTCCCCACGCTGGATGTAGCTGTCTAATATGTACATTTTGGGGAAACATTAATAAAAAAGTTTCAATTCAAAAAAGTTAACAAATCTGGGCAATACCTCTTTTAACGCATTTTCACCTTATATGTGGAATAAATGTCAGGATATACTGAAGTTAGATTGCCTTACCCCAATCGAGTCCTTTAAGAAATTAGTGATGGATATGATACTAAAAGAGGCCGAATGTACCTGCCTTTAGTGATAAATTAGGACAATCAGATCACTATTCCCTGTCTTATGTCCTTTTTTATGTTTTTTATTTATTTATTTATTTATTTAAAAAAGAAAAATTTTCCCCTATATTTCCGCTTGGTGTATGTGAATTCCTTGGATCTAAACTGTCATTTTTGTTTTGTAAAACTGTCACTGTAAATGTTTTATTGTAATCAGGGCTCCCCTGAAAAAGAGACCTTGGTCTCAGTGGGACTTCCCTGCAATAAAGGTTTCTATCTAATGAATTATAAAACTTTTTTATTGAAGGGTTCATTGTTTGCATAAGTCATACAGTAGGTATAAGGTGAAATAGCTTTTTTTTTTCATTTGTAAAGACTAAATAATCAAGTACACCATTCAAAATTATGAATCATGAATAAGGGAAACATTTTATTCTTCGATATGCTGCATTTCATTCACAGCAAGTTTAATCGCCGTCTCCAACGTTGTCCTAGATGATCAGGGGGAAAAAACGTAGAGACGTTAGGAGTTTGTTATAGGACACAGCAAAGTTCAGCAGCCTGTCTCAGTTTAAAGCCCATCACCACATCAAGGTGCAGGCTGAACGTGAGAACACAGTAAGACGCACATTCACAAGACAAACCCTGACAAGACACATTCAAATGACAAGGTCACATTAAGGAAAGATGTACAAGTTTATGTGGGATCTAAGTGGTAGCCTACTAGCAAAACTCATCCAGGGGTGTCTAAGCAAAGACACTTACTCTTTATGCGGCACTGTTAAAAGTGCATTATCTGGTTTTGATGCGCAACTCAATCCGGTTGATTTCTTTTGAGCGATGAGAGGATGCACACGTGTAAATCGACATACAAAAGCAACATAATAGTAAACGCAGCCACAATAACTTAATGTAATGTTATGTAAAGCTACAATGTCCTAGTCCTATAAGCTGGGCTATAGACAACAGGGAGCACTCACTGTTCTACCGCATAGCCTAGGCTACTGTGTCACGGTTAGACAAAATAGGCTATTTCGAAAAATATAACCAGCTAATGACATGTTAGATCCACCAACCTTTCCCTTAAATTAAAACAAAGTTCTTTACAGCCCACTTTCCTGAGTCCAGCGCCTACCCCAGATCCACTCTAACCGCAGAGTGGATGTCGTGAGAACATTCGATGTTATGTGAAAACCAAAACTACGTAGATAAAATATGAAATAGGTCTATGATATGATTATGTTCACATAATTAAACAAGAGCAACATAATAGTAAACGCAGCCACAATAACTTAATGTAATGTTATGTAAAGCTACAATGTCCTATAGACTAGCTGGGCTATAGACAACGGGGAGCACTCGCTGTTCTTCGCAAACATTTATCGCATAGCCTACTGTGTCACGCGGTTAGACAAAACAGGCCATTTTGAAAAATATAACCAGTTTGACATGTTGGATCCACCAACCTTTCCCTTACTAAAACAAAGTTCTTTCCAGCCCGTTTTCCTGAGTCCAGCGCCTACCCCAGATCCACTCTAACCGCAGAGTGGATGTCCCCAGCTAGCAAAATTGACTCGGCCCATATCTGGCCCGATTCCGGCGTGCCGGAACAAAAAGACGCGGGCGGATTCAGCGGAGTGTCGGTCGTGAGGGCAACCGTAATTAAGCCGGAATTTGTGGAATCGGCCCGGATTTGAGCCAGAAGTAATCCACAATCGGCCCAAATTTGGGCCAGATTACTATTATTTTGTTAATTTACCACTGCTCTTTACCCACCTCATCCTCCCTGCCACCCCTTCCTTCAGATGCAAATAACAGGAGAAAACGGAACATGTACAAATGATTGCTCTTTATTTTTAAATTACCTTTAATTTACACAACAATAATGTGGTGCTTAATCAAAGTCCAATACAATGCAGCAACAACAACTACATTAATAATAATAATTAATTAATCAAAGGCGGGCTAGCCTCATCCCTTTATTCTCACTGATGGCCTATTACCTCCATCCCTCATAGTGCTCGAAGCGATAATGGCCGAAGCCTAGGTAGGCAGGCTACCTTATCAGAATAATGCCTAGATGAGTGGCTCATTTAATTACATGACTCCCTTTTGAAAATAAATAATGAATTCTTACGCGGAATGTAACTTCGCTATACCCGATGTTATTCGGAGTTGTAAACCGCATAGGCTAAAACCATAGCCTATTGCCGCGAATGCCTAAAATGATTTCCTTCTTGAAAAATAAAACAACTGATTGTAATCAATTCAAACATTTTTATTTGGATAAATCACATAATTACAAAGGATAAACAAGCAAAGGAATTAGGTTAGGGTACATAATTTGCAATACATTACATTATTAGGCTACAAAGGAATTAGGCTACATCATTTGGAACAGACTTTTTTCAGACGCTATCTATTTTCAGAAAAAAAAACTTTCCAAAGTCGCGCTGCAGTGGTCCAAACACAATCAGGTACCTTATCAGAATAAAACCTAGATGAGTGGCTCTTTTGATAAATTACTCTAGGAAAATAAAACACATTTTAATTAATTAAAATATTTTTTATTATGGGTATATAAAATAACAGTTTATATAACGTTACATGATCACTGTCTCGGGACGCTAATGCGGTCATTATGCAAACGCAGTCAATACGCTCCTGGAGGAGAGAAGTAGCGATTCACACTTGGGTACCAACGCTAAATGTCGTTGAACGTGGCGGTTATAGGGGGGTCTTTGAGGTAAAAAAAATAAAATAAAAAATCAAGAAAAACTCATCTAACTCATAATTTTAGAATTACAACAGCGTAGGTAGGCTATTTGCAGTATAACTATTTAGGAAAAGTCAGGGCAGTACAGAAACATTCCATAAACACGGATTAAATAATTCTAAATTTAAAATCACTACGCCAATTGGCATCGGCCTTGACGGTTCTAGTTTTAAAAATTAAGAAAAAAATATCTTCAAACATATAGTAGGCTAATTGCAATATATGACATGGAGTAGACAAAACCAGAGTACACAAATGTTTGTGAGTAAATAACTGGGGATTATTAGCAGGTAAGTTATTTCCAGAGGTCCTAGTGAGAAAAGAGTGGAATAAGAGAATAAGAATTAATTTAGCAGAAAAGCCATTATCCTATTGTCATTATCACAGAATAATAAACTAATAATAATAATAATACTAATAAATTATAAACTAGGTTGAACCAAAAGAGAAAGCAAATACTAACAGGGGTGTCAATATTAACATGATAATTCTGGTGATTGACTTCAAAAGCAAGGCAATGGTGCACAGTGTGTGTTGCATTTCTGTCTCACTTCTTACTGTGCAGACGTTGTGTAGCTAGCAGTCTACCTTGAAAGACAGTTTTATTTAAATTAACCTTAGACTACATGTAAAATAACAACAAAAAGAACATCCCAAATATTAGTTCAGCATCTGAACAGATAGCCTAGTTATAGGCTACATGCAATGAAAATTAAAGGATTGAAACAAGCTAGTTAAAACTATTGTTGCTTAAACAGCATGTAGTGTTGTTTAACTGCTAATACATTCATGCACACTAACATGGAAGACAGTCAAATTGTTAGACTAAAAAGATATCAATCAACAACCTTAATGTGGTAAAGTGAGTTATTACACGTTATGGCCAGTAGGTGTCAGTAGGGCCAAATAAGACATACCTATACCAAGGCAAAGGCGAAGGGAGGTGTTGATAGTTGTCCGTTCTAAATTACTAACATTATAAAAAGGATTCTTGTTCTCTCATGCGCCAGATAAAGAGTAGGCTATGTATGTTGTTCGCTACCTTGCAACATAGTTCTTATTAAATAGCTAAAAGTAGATCATACACTTCTTGCCTCATTTATTTTGATTTGTAAGATAGGCCTATCAGATCTGAACAGAGATCATAATACACATTCAATCTAACTGCACTTGGTTACCCCTAGCTTGGCGCATATTATCCACCACCAATGAAAGCATTCGATTCCAAATGTATTTTGATTAGTAGCTAGTTCTTGTTCCAACATTAACACAGACAGATGTAGCAATCAAAGGAGGTGCGGTTCAATTGTAAGAACGAAAAATAACTGCATATACCCTTAATATCTGCAATATCTTCCAGGACAAAACACTGTTGGTTCAAAAAAAGCACAGGCTAAAAATAGTAGGCTACATAGGCTTATCCTAATTGACATTCAGAAGCTACATTTTGCGGTATTTTGAATTTACGGACGCAGTAGGCTACGCGTGGTCCTGAGCAGGTGTACATTTTGTTCGTACGTACGAACGTACAATGTCTATTAGATCACCTAAAGAGCCGCTAAATCAGATCTAAGCATCTGGTAAGATCTCTTTTAGCTCTTTTTGTAGCCCGGCTAAAATGCGTCTACAACATAGACCTAGACGTGCCATAGGCTATAACACATTTTATTTAACCATTTTCATACGTGATTAATTTGTAAGTTCAAAGAGAAACAATTTCCACAGGGGACGAGGGGGACGCCCCAATATCTGAGAGATCTGTCTCTCTGACGTAAAAAAAGCCAAGTTACTCATGTATAGCCTACATAGCGCTGTCCATAAGTTCTTAATTCCAACTTGCAAAAACTAGGCCTGCCTTTAAAAGTCTTGATATCAAAATGTGGCCAAGTTACAACTAACAATATTGCCTATCGTAGCTCACACTAAATAAACTAGCTCTATTCCAAAGCAATGCTATCCAAACTTTCCTAAATTATTTAATGCAACTTGGCCCTGTGTTTCTTCATCTTTGCATGTGAAGAGATTGTGCCTCATGGAACAACATATGATTTCAATGAATGTTTTTAACAGCTGATGAATAATTACACGCCAGAAAGGATATGGTTGTACTTTGTTGGCAAGTTTACTTTAGAAAATGTACAGGTTTTAAAATGTTAACTGCTGCTACAGCATTCTTTACAATTCACAAACAGACATTTATATGAAGAAACATCATGTACAATAGAGAAAGGGGTGATGAATAAATAAATGCAGATAAAAATGATCATGATATTTGCAAACAGAATTTTGTGAACACAAGGATATCTATGCTCTGTAGGACCACACAGGTTTTGATAGAAATCCAAATAAATAAATCAATAAATACATAATAATAATAATAATAATAATAATAATAATACATTTTATTCATTCTGTGCTTTTCATAGACCCAAAGCAGTGGATGCAGACAATTGTTCAAACATGCCCTATAGTGTAGTAATTTTTCTGTTTAATTTCTAAGTGTAACACATCTGAATCAGAGTATTTCCACTATAAATTATTTTCATTTTGCAGTTTGATGTGGCACATACAGTTTCATTGACCACATTTTCTTGAGATGGTAAGATGAAGAAACAGGGCCAAGTTGCATTAAATAATTTAGGAAAGTTTGGATAGCATTGCTTTGGAATAGAGCTAGTTTATTTAGTGTGAGCTACGATAGGCAATATTGTTAGTTGTAACTTGGCCACATTTTGATATCAAGACTTTTAAAGGCAGGCCTAGTTTTTGCAAGTTGGAATTAAGAACTTATGGACAGCGCTATGTAGGCTATGCGTGAGTAACTTGGCTTTTTTTTTACGTTGGAGACGTTTTTGATCTGATATCACTTATTTTGTATAGCTAACTAATGATGAATAATGCATGAAGATAAACACGGAGAGAGACGCATTCCAAAGAAATGTATGCAGACATTTGTTTAAACATAACGCCCTCTATTGACAAGAATGAGAACAGTTATCCTATTACAGAGAGCACACAATTAATTATTACATTAAATGAGTTTGTAGATGAGCAGTATTTAATGTGTAATGAAATACAATGAACAGCACCACCTGAGCTATGGATCATGAAGAAGCATGTAAATTAATGAACCAAGTCTACATGGAGGCATACATGCACAATGGGCTAAACGCAAACACATTCTAGCTGAAAGACATACAGCCTAAATAGCTAGTACAGCCTAAATAGTTTGCATCAGTAAAATATGGAAATACAGTTTTAAAATAGGGCTATTAGTATTCTATGAAATACATTTAACGTTAGGCTATTGAACACTGGATTGCCGGATGCGTAACTCCAACCTTCCATGTGTGGGCTACGAGCGAGCTAGTGAGTTTCTGCACAGCAGAGTTTTTTTCCGGTAGTGTAGAACGTTACCGGCGGGAAATCTTTTGGTACCGGACAGCTAGGTTTAGTTTTGTTTTCTGTAGTGCAATGAATGTAGGCTATAATGCATGTTGATTCGCTTCGTAGTAGCCTAGCTTGTTTCTGCTTTCTGACGAGAAGCAGAAAGTAACATTGGCGAACAAGCTTAATTGGACAAAGCATATTTCCCAGGAATCTTAGCCAGAAAGAAAACAGTAGATACTACTAAGAAAGTACATACCAGGGATTATTCTTCTTTTTATTATTATTATTATTATTATAATTAAAAGTGTTTGCAGTAAGCTACATTATCAGCTGAGTAGCGTAGACTAGAGCCACATTCGGAGGCTATCTATTTATAAGTGACTAACCATGAATCAGATATGTTTGGGGAATTGGCGGTTTATAAATCCGATCGCTTAAAGCAGGGGTGTCAAGATCCGGTCCTGGAGGGCCGCAGTGTCTGCTGGTTTTTGGTGCGTTTAAGCACAAGTGATTAATTTAAGTCACTAATTGGCTAAGAAGTCCACACACCTTGTTCTCAATGCTTTAACTGGGTGCTGATTGAAAGGAAACCACAAATACCTGTAGACACTGCGGCCCTCCAGGACTGGAGTTTGACACCCCTGGCTTAAAGGCTTGCAGTTTAAAAGAGGCTATCCTCAATTTTTAATGTAGGCTATTATCGTAAATTCTTAATTTTCCTAGTAGTTAATTTTATGGTGACCTTGTGTTGTGTGTGAAAAGGATAAAGTGAACAGAGCTGAAGTGAAGAAATTAATTAATAAATAAATGTTGGCCGAGGCAAGGGGTTTCCACAGTCAGTCAGTCATGACCGCAAGAGCAGAGCGTAACACCCTCCCCAAACCAGACAAAAGCGAGCGTCCGGTTTGGGGAGGGTGTGATATAATACAAGTGAAACATTGAACAGTTAATATTGTAAACCTCTTTTGCCTTTACAATAAAAATACATTAATGTGTCAATGTGAAAATAATAACAGTCTAAGAAATGAAAAGTACTTAACAGTTGCACATTGTTTTTGTGGAAAATACACATGTTCCCTGCTGGGCTCGACCACTATCCACTGTGTGAGAGACTGCAGTCTTAACCACTAAGCCACAGCAGCTTCTTGGAAAGCATGAAGCCATTAGCTATATTAACATTAAAAAACATTAGTATGAAGCGTTTTTATTGGACGATAAGTTTGATGAGCAGGTATACGGACCATACCCTCAAATAATAATTATCCCCATTGGATAACATCGCGACGGAGGCAGGCAGTTTGGCAGGAAAATGGGGGGAAGAAGAAGAAGAAGAGGAAGAAGAAGCGGAAGAGGAAGGAGAAAAACGGCAAAATAACCCAAGTTTGGGGCTTTATTGTGTGGATGTGTGAAGTTGTATCTGAATGCTGTGTGGTTACATGAGGTCAGAACATACAGAAGTTCATGTTTTTAAGGGCTGAGAGTCTATGGTCATTGTGGTTACCTCTGTAGGAAACCCTGAAAAGTGCCAAACTCTGTGCTGTATAGGTATGGGGCATGCCCCACCAAGCCGTAACTTGGCGGATGGCATACCTGCCATCCCAATCAGTGGGCGGGGCAACAATGTTACTGCATTTAGCTACATTATAGAGCTCCGTAGTCCCGCCCGCTTTGGTGACGAACGTCTGGTGCCACTTTTCAGAAAAAATATAATGGGAGTCAACGGACTGAAAATGTATTTTTTCTATATTCAGGCAGATAGATGTACAAAACACCCAAGAGAGGGGTTGTCACATTTTAAAATAATTAATAAAATTGGGTCATTTGAAATTATGTCCAACAAATAAACAACAAACACTGCTGGCTCAAGATAGCAATACGCCAAAAATGATCCTGGCCACACCTCATTTTAAAGGGATAGTTCGGAATTTTGGACATAATGTCTCAATTACGACTTACCCATGATGTAGTTGATTGATGGAAACCATTTTCAGCTAATTCTATGCTGTCCCTTCTTTTGGACATACACACGTTGCTAATGCAAGCGCAACTCTATGGCAACGAATACGACGACAGTCTATCTGGGTTATTTTGAGTGTTTATACCATCATTTTTGAAGTCAAACTATCGTTGAATCCTTTACTTTGTGCTGACCTAATATTCTCTGTGGAAGTACGGCGGCGGAGCAAACGTGGCCATTGCAACTTGTTACTCTTCTTTGCTGTTGTAGTCGACCAGTGCCGGCACTACATTCGTAGGTAATGTAAAGTATCGCTCCCCCGATAGACTGTCGTCGTATTATATTTGCTTTGGGTAATTAGTAATGTGTGCATGTCCAAAAGAAGGGACAGCATGGAATTAGCTGAAAATGGTTTTCATCAATCAACTACATCATGGGTAAGTCGTAATTGAGACATTATGTCCAAAATTCCGAACTATCCCTTTAAGACCAACCTGCCCAGTTCACTTGCTATGGGCGTGAGTTCACTTGGTAGTTAAACAATGTTAGCGCTGGGCGCTATAATGACCCCTGCGCCGGGTGTAAGATAGCAAAGACACTTGCGTTTGGGTTAGCGCTGGGTGTAAGATTGGGCCCAATGTGTTTATCATAAAACTGTGATTTAGCATATCATACTGATATGTACCATTTTTAAAGTGGCTGAACATCCTAAAATGCTTCTCGCTGTTCAGTCTGTCCTGCCTCGCTGTACTAACTTTTGTCTGCTCTGAGTCTACCAACCTGCAGTTGTTCGTATTCCCTGCTTGTGCTGCTGTTCCTGCCAAACCAACTGCTGTGTGTGCATGCAGCCGGAGCTCCAGCTCTACTATCCTGCGGCGGTGCCTGCTTCCTGCTTGTGCTGCTGCTGCTGCCATCCTGCTGCTGTGTACACGTCCAGCCGGGACCCCACTCAGCTAACCTGCAACTGTTCCTGTCACTCCGCTCTGCCCTGGTTCCTGCTCCCCGCTCCTCCTCTGCTCAGCTTGCCCGGATTCCTGTCACCATCACCAGCCCCTGGCCTCTCCCGCTCCCGCTATTCCCCTGCTGTACCCACCATCTGGACTGTTTGTCTTATATGTTCTCCCTATGCTTCAGGAGGGATTCTGGTCGAAGCATAATTTATTGGAGCCTAGCGCTCCCTGTATGTCTGTCGTGCATTGAGCCCAGTTCCTGCTAGGAACCGTACCTGACTTTTCTTGTTCTCCCTATGCTTCAGGAGGAATTCTGGTCGAAGCAATAAAATATTTGAGTATTGGAACTTCCTGTCGTGCGTTTGAGTCCAGTTCATACTTGGAACCGTAACAGAACGAACTGGTCAGCTATGGACTCAGCCAACTTGGATCAGATCCATCACGCCCTCGCCTGCCAGAATGCTGTCAGCGATCAACTGAGCCATCGCATGGATGACGTCCAGGAGACTCTGAAGAATCTCTCGGACCTAATGAGTCAGATGGCGATTCATCTTCCTCTCCCGAGGGCTCACGCCATCCCTGCACCACCTGCTCCGGAGATGCAGCCCGCAGCATCACCGCCCCCTTCTGGCAAGGAACCGCGAGTACAACACCCCGAGCGTTACCTAGGGGACCTGGGAAAGTGCCGTGAGTTTTTCCTCCAATGCGACATCGTGTTCCGCATCCAGCCTGCGTCCTTTGCCACGGATTCAAGCAAAATCGCTTTTGTGATGAGCAGTTTGGGAGGGAGTGCCCGGGAGTACCAGTGGAACCACTGTCCGCCCCTATCACTGCACTCGCCTTGGACGGAAGAATTCTGGGTCGAGTCATGCACTCTACCGCTCCTCTCCAACTTGTGCTGTCCGGTAATCATCGGGAAAAGATCCAATTCTACCTAATTCATTCCACTCAATCCCCCCTGGTGCTCGGCCAAACCTGGCTAATCCACACATCAACTGGCGCACGGCACAAGTACAGGATTGGAGTTCTCACTGCCTACCCAACTGCCTGCGCTCAGCCCTACCAACATCGGGGGTGGGCAGGGCCTCCTAGTACACTCCTGAACCAGACTTATCCTGTGTACCACATCAGTATCATGACTTATCACAAGTTTTCAGTAAATCTCGTGCTGTGTCTTTGCCTCCCCATAGGCCTTACAATTGCTGAATTGACCTACTGGCCGGCGTGAAGTTGCCATCCGGCCGTCTCTACAGCCTGTCTTGTCCCGAGAAAGCTGCCATGGAGGCCTATATTCGTGATTCCCTGGCGTCAGGTATTATTCGTCCCTCTTCATCTCCGGTAGGGGCGGGGTTTTTCTTCGTGGCTAAGAAGGACGGTTCGCTCCGACCGTGCATCGACTACCGAGGCTTGAACGAGATTACTGTACGTAACAAATATCCTCTGCCGTTAATTAATTCTGCTTTTGAACCCCTACATGACTCCACCGTGTTTACGAAACTGGATCTCCGCAACGCCTACCACCTTGTCCGTATCCGAGAGGGGGATGAATGGAAGACGGCGTTTAACACCCCCCTCGGACACTTTGAATATCTGGTGGTCCCGTTCGGTTTGACTGACGCTCCAGCGGTGTTCCAGTCCATAGTCAATGATGTTCTGCGGGATCTCCTGGGTCGGTCAGTGATTGTTTATATCGACGACATACTAATCTTTTCTAAAAACCCCCAGGAGCACGTACTCCATGTCCATCAGGTTCTCCAAAGACTCCTGGAGAATAAACTGTTTGTTTCAGTTCCATTCCTGGGCTTCATTGTGGAGGAGGGGAAGATCCGAGCGGATCCTGCTAAAATTCAAGCCGTCACCGATTGGCCCCAACCGGCCACACGTAAGCATGTACAACAATTTTTGGGTTTTGCAAATTATTATCGCCGCTTCATTCACAATTATAGCGTTGTCGCGGCACTTCTCACTAAACTAACCTCCATCTCAGTCCCTTTCCGTTGGAATTCCGAGGCTCAACAGGCATTCGACCTCATCAAGACCCGGTTTTCCACGGCCCCCATCCTCTGTCATCCAGACCCCGATCGCCAGTTTGTCGCCAAGGTAGACGCCTCCGACACTAGCGTAGGGGCGGTCCTGTCACAGCGGGCAGCCCAGGACAGCAAGCTACACCCATGTGCCTACTTCTCCCGGAGACTCACCCCGGCGGAACGTAATTATGACGTCGGGGACCGGGAGTCGTTAGCCATCAAGCTTGCATTGGAGGAGTGGCGGCACTGGCTGGAGGGGGCAGGTAAACCATTCTTTGTCCTGACTAACCACTGGAATCTCCTCTGCATTAAATCTGCCAAAAGGCTCAATTCTCACCAAGCACGCTGGTCCCTATTTTTTGCCCGGTTTAATTTCACAGTCACCTTCCGCCCAGGTTCCCGCAACGTTAAACCGGATGCCCTGTCCCGTGTGTTTTCCCCCCATGCCAGATCTCTGCTGATCCTGAGCCCATCATCCTGCGTTGTGGCTGCGGTCTCCTGGGAGATTGAGGGCGTAGTGAAGGCTGCCCAGGCTACCCACCCGGACCCCCGCAATAACCCTAACTCATGTCTGTTTGTCTCCAACTCCGTCCGCTCCCAGGTCCTCCAGTGGGCCCACGCCTCTCGTCTGGCCTGCCACCCAGGGATCGCTAGGACGACCGCCCTGGTCAGGAGGAGTTTCTGGTGGCCCACCCTTAAAGGGCATACCCGTGCCTTCGTCCTCGCCTGTCATTACATCCGGACCGCTCCCAGGCTCAAGATTTCCATGAACCAGCCTTGCACGGCTAGCTAATAGTGGTGTAGCCATGGAACTGTAGCCTAAATAATTAGAAATCGCGATGGAAATGGCCACAGTGAAACTTGTCGCCTATTTTTCAGGTATAGCCTCTCTGGAATGTCTATGTTATTGTTAGACTGTTAGAATGAACTATGGTGATCTTGTGTTATGGTAACGTTAGACAGATCAATGCCTAGGCTAGGCCACGTAGCGGCTATCTTGTTGAAATAGCTTCACAGCCTAACGTGAGCAAAAATGCAAATCCAGATAAACGAGCCACGAATAGTTAATAAATATGTTTAATAACTATCTTGTTAACTAGCGTTATTAACAAGCATAATACGCCGGGAGCCGGACAACTTTTCTGTAGCCAACCCGATGTTGACCCGCTACCGTTAGCGTCTTGCTATCTGGGCGGCTTTTCAGACTTCAACACTAACATATTCACTGGGGTAGGTTACTAGTGTAATCTAACAACACCCATCTTGAGATATGAAGTATGTCCTTAGAAATATTACACACGTGAAAGCATTTGAAAACCATTTCATTATTATGCACAAGATAGCTGGTAAGCGAACTTCATAACTGTTAGATAAACAAACTATAGCTACAGCAATAGAGCCAGTTAGCTGAATGCTCATAGCAAGCCAAGTCAGCCAACCATAGAGTTCAATGGAGGTTGAGAGAATGGATTTGAGGCGAAAATACCAATAGGCCTCCTCACGTGATTGCCCTGTAACGTGACTAGAATTACCACGTGACCATGTTCTTAACCAATCAGAATTCAGTGCGCCTACTCAACACTCACCGATGAGGTTTTTTAAATCATGCCTCTTTTTTCTGTGTAGGCTAAAAAAAAATTTGAACCCAGGAAAAATGTAAAATGTGATTGCCTGCTTCTATTTACTACCATATTGTGAATTTTCATACCTAGATTGCGCTAGGGCAACTATGATGACTTTCACAACGCTCCATTGGAAATACATGGCAGAGCTCATCGGTAATACTATTTCCGGGCCATGGCAGCCATCTTGCGGCGGTGCCATTGCGGAAGAACCAAATTTAATAGGGCTGAATGGAACCACGTGACCACGTTTCCTTTCTAGTACTTGCATAGTTCTGTGGAATAGACATCGGTGAGCAGTTGGCTTGCCTGCCTCAGGCGGAAATGACAAACACCTGAGCAGATTGCGAACTAGAAAGGCGACTGCCTTCTCAAAACGGCACCGTTTCCACCAGAGATTTTCTTATAAAGGGGGAGATGGGAGACTAGCATAACGGCTAGTAGTAGCTTAGCTTGGATCACGTGCACCGTTGCTAGCCAATCGTTTCAAAGTATAGACGTCAGTGAGACTCTTCAGAGTTTTTCGACAGTTATCTACGGCATTCGGCAATATAGTAATGCACGCACCCGTTAATATTTTGGAAGACAGAAAAACAACCATTTATGATATTACCACTCCATGCACCTATAAAGAGTGATTTGCTTACTTATCACCACTGTTACACTGAAATATCAGTGTTTACCAAAGACACATGGCCACACTAATTGCATTAGGAAGGGAAACCGTTTTTACAGGTGCTACCTAGCTAGCCTATGTAACGTGGGCCTACTGCAAATCATCGGAAGTAAATTTTAAAAAGTCCTTGTCTCGACCTATTATTACAATTTAACATTACCGCTGCACATAGACGTGGCATGGCGATGTGATCAATATACTGATGTTTTGGTAGAATGTTTGTGGGAAGGGAAACCTTTTTTACAGGTGCTACCTAGCTAGCCTATGTAACGTGGGCCTACTGCAAATCATCGGAAGGAAATAAAAATAATAATTTAAAAAAGTGCTTGACTCGACCTATTATTGCAATTTAACGTTACTGCTGCACTTAGACGTGGCGTGGCAATGTGATCTATACACTGATATTTTGGTAGAATGTTTGTGGAATACAATTCCAAGAGTATAAAAAAGAGCGCAAATTTGGATGTTTAGCTATGTAGCTAATTAGCCAGCTAACGATGGTATAAGTTACTGTTAAACATCCTTTCAAAAATGGACTAGCTAACAAACAGACACACAACCTAACACCGATTTATATTTTATTATTAAACAATGGTATACAGGCATGGAGCAATCGATTTGAGATACTTATTCCACAGTTTGGGTGCTAGCTCGGAGACGCTGGGCCTGTAGTGTCGTAAATGAATTCTAACTGCTGCAACATTCCCTACTGTCTATCATCTCACAAAACAGTATTTGTTTTGTAGTAGACACATAGCTCGCTCCAAAATGAGTATGTGATGACAAACATGTTGAAGATCAGCGACAAGGCAGTCAATTTATTATGTCACGAACAGTGTCCACAAAACAGAAGCTTGTACGCCACCGCGGAGAGGTTGGCGGGGGGTTGCCGAACCGATCTGGCAACCCTGGTGTAAGGTTGAACCAAGTTCGTTTTCAATGCAATTGACTGGTAGGCTAAATGTGTCAAACACTGTTGTATGTTTTGCTTGAAGCACTATGATTTGTACAGTTATTTGCCGTTATTCGCATAGGTTTGATATGGAGTTGATAGTGCAAAGACTTTTATTAACAGGTATTGACAGACAATAACAGATCAGAAATGTGGCATCATAGGCTTTAAGTTTATTTTTCATCTGATTTTTCACATACTGATAGAACCCAGGCATGGTGCTGTCCAAACAATGCTATCACATATTTTATAACTCTAGAGATGTATACCTTGCCAAAAATCACTATGAGCATTATTCCCCTCAGATGGTACCGACCAACCCTACTGGCTCACGGACTACTAGGTGTACGAATTATATATTATAATTTTTGAAGTAAAAAATTATACCTAACAAATAAAAGAGAAAACCTCTGTATCTCTCTGTATGTCTGGTGCACACGCACGCACGCATTAATTAGGTATAGGGCAGACTAAATGGCCAATTAGTGATTGTGTGCTCCAACGGGTATCAGAACTAGTCCATCTGATTATCAACTCATCACCCATGGTAAGGATAAGCCACAAATCAGCTGTGGAGACTGCCACCTACAAGTTCATAACAGTGTCATCTTCAGCGATATACAGACCCTTTCCAAAAAATTAGAATATCATGGAAAAGTTGTTTCATTTCCATAATTCCATTCAAAAAGTTAAACTTTCATAGATTATAGATTCAGGGCCCACAATTTAAACGATTTCAAGTATTTATTTGTTTATTTTTACATAATTTGGGCTTCCAGCTCATAAAACCCACGAAAACAGGAATTCAAAAAATTAGAATACTGTGAAGAAATCAGCCCAAATTTTGCAGGGCATGAATGTTTTAAACTGAGTGTCACACACTAATCATCTACTAATCACAAAGCACCTGCACAGGTTTCCCCAGGTGTCATTAAATTGCTTCAGTTTGGTTCAATTGTCTCAGTTCGGTTCAATATGGGGAAGACTGCAGACATGACAACAGGCCAGAAGACCATCATTGATACCCTCCATAGGATGGGTAAGCCACAAAAGTTCATAGCTAAGGAGGCTGGCTGTTCACAGAGTGCTGTGTCCAAGCATATCAATGGAAAGTCTAGTGGAAGGGCAAAATGTGGCAGGAGAAGATGCACCAGCAAAAGAGATGACCGTGGGCTTCAGCGGATTATCAAACAGAGAAGATTCAAGAATCTGGCAGAGATCCAGAAAGAGTGGAATGAGGCGGGAGTCACAGCTTCAAAAACCACCACATTCAGACGCATCCGGGAGATGGGCTACAATTGTCGGGTTCCTCGGGTCAAGCCACATCTGAACCTGAGCCAACGTAGGAAGCGTCTCCACTGGGCCAAGGAGAAGAAGGACTGGACTGTTGGCCAGTGGTCCAAGGTCCTCTTTTCCGATGAAAGTAAAGTGTGCCTTTCATTCGGGAATCAAGGTCCAAGGGTTTGGAGGAAGACGGGTGAGGAACAGAACCCAAGCTGCTTGAGGTCCAGTGTGAAATATCCACAGTCAGTCATGATTTGGGGTGCAATGTCCGGTGCAGGTGTTGGTAAACTCTGCTTTCTTAAATCCAAGGTCACCGCAACAGTCTACCAGAATGTTTTAGAGGACTTCATGATTCCTTCTGCTGAGGATCTGTATGGAGATGCAGATTTCATCTTCCAGCAGGACCTGGCCCCTGCCCATACCGCCAGAAGCACCAAAACCTGGTTTGATGCCCATGCCATCACAGTGCTTGACTGGCCAGCCAACTCGCCGGACCGAAACCCCATTGAGACTCTGGCTTTCTGATCATGAGACTGGGCCTCCTGCGGAGTCATTCACAATTAACACTCCTGATAAACTGAGGCACAATGGAGTGTCTGTCCATATTCTTCATGTGACTCTGAGATGAACACAGACTGCTTGATCGATCAGGCGCCTGTTTGGGTAGGAACACCCCCCCCCCCCCCCCCTCTGTTGAGAAGGAGAGGGGAGATCCAAATTTAACACACACACACCCTGAGGTGATTGCAAATAGCTGGTCCATCTATGTTTCATTGTTGGTTCCAAGGGAATGAGCCAATCTGTTGTATGGGTGCCCTAAAGCCATCTACCAGTTGGGATCAAAGAGATTTTGACCATAAAAACCCATGGAACTTTACCAACGTTGCTCTGATAGAAAAGACCTTGTCTCAACCTACCAGACGCATCACTGAACCTGGACGGACTTTGCTGCGCTTCCCAACCCGCACCTTGCTTGATCACAGAGACCGAGTTGGCCTGCCCCCGTCCACAGAATAAACCAAGCCGGTTTATTCTCCTTCAACAGCTGTTTTGAGGACACTTTTCTTCAGACTGTTCCTCCACTATCTCACTTGTGGCACGCGCCCGAGTGGAGATCTGTGCACGTCCACGTTGACCTGACTTGGAACCCCATTGCGACCCGACTTCAGCAAAGAAGTCTTCCAGGAGTCCACGCACCTGCCGGGACCTTGGATCAGCTGACGAGCTGCTCACTTACGGGATCGGGACTGGCCCTCCCTTTGTTACCGTTAAGTATTAGACGCATTTTATTTAACACTGACATCAATTCAATCAATCAACCCTTCTTTCTACCATTGATAGTCTGATAAATCCCCCGTCCATAACATCTTGTGAACTTCTTTCTACTGCCAAGTGTAATGAATTTGCAGCATGCTTTAATGACAAGATTGCAGACATTAGAGTAAACATCTCTAAAACAACACAAATAAATGTTGAGTTCTCATCATCATTATGTGGGGGTACTTCTGATAGCCATATGACACATTTTGCCATGGTTGACTCAAAAATGATTAGCAACGTTTTATCCCTTTTGAGGTCTTCAGCCTGTCCCCTTGATCCTATTCCCACAACCTTTTTTAAAACTGTTTTTAACTGTCTCTGAGGATGTGCTCACTATAGTAAATTGCTCTTTACAAACTGGTACTTTTCCTAGCTCACTTAAAACCGCCATTGTTAGGCCATTATTAAAGAAAAGTAATCTTGATTCTTCAGTAATTGGTAATTATAAACCCATTTCCAATCTCCCTTTTCTTGGAAAAATACTTGAAAAAGTGGTGTCCTCAGCAATTAAATAACTTTTTGAACACGCACTGTATTTATGACAAATTCCAATCTGGGTTTCATGCTCACCATAGCACAGAAACTGCATTGGTTAGGGTGGTCAATGACTTAAGAATAAACATAGACTCAAACAAGCTTTCTATCTTGGTGCTGTTGGATCTGAGTGCCGCTTTTGATACAGTCGACCACCACATTCTTCTTGACAGACTTGAGAAATGGGTTGGCCTCTCAGGCCCGGTTCTAAACCAGTTTAGGTCATATCTGACTGGGAGAAGTTTTTATGTTGCCCTGGGAAGTCATATGTCAAACCAATTTGAGTTATCATGTGGGGTCCCCCAGGGGTCCATTCTTGGGCCTTTATTGTTTAATTTGTATATGCTTCTTCTAGGGGATGTTATTAGGAAGCATAACATACATTTTCACAAGTACGCTGATGATACTCAACTGTATATTTCTTTATCACTCAATGACTTCGGTCCTCTTAGTTCTTTGATCCATTGTCTGGAAGATGTAAGTTTATGGATGTCCCACAGCTTTTTAAAAGTAAATGGAGATAAAACTTATATTTTAGTCCTTGGTGCAAAGGCTCAGAGAGTAAAACTCTGCAGCTATCTAGACTCTTTTTCCCTTAATACCAAGGCGCAAGTAAGAAACTAAGGAGTAATCCTAGACTCTGACCTTAACTTTGAGGCTCATATAAGAAATGTGACGAAGCCTTCTATCATTTAAAAAACATTGCTAAAGTGCGGAGCTTCGTTTCACAGGCCGATGCAGAGAAACTTGTGCATGCTTTTATTTCAAGCAGACTAGATTATTGTTATGCCCTTTTCTCAGGTCTTTCAAAGAAAATGATTGGTCGTCTGCAGCTAATTCAAAATGCAGCAGCACAAGTTTTGACAAAGAGAAAAATGAATGAACATATTAAACCTGTCTTAAAGTCATTACACTGGCTACCTGTTAGGTCCAGAATTGATTTTAAAATAATTTTATTAAAATAATAATTTTACAAATCTCTTAATGGCCTAGCACCACAGTATTTACGTGATATGCTCTTAGATTATGAGCCTATTAGATCCCTTAGATCATCTGGCACAGGTCTTTTAATTATTCCAAAAGTCAGAACCAAAACTGCAGGGCAAGCAGCTTTTAGTTTTTACGCACCCTTTGTTTGGAATAATCTGCCAGTCGACCTTAGAAATACGGAATCAGTACAGAGTTTTAAGAAAAAACAAAACATATCTCTTCAGTGCAGCTTTTGATTAAGAAACTTTTTTAATTGTTTTACTTTGATTTTAATGTACTTATGTTACTTTTATTTTCTTTGTTGTATGGTTTCTGTGTAATTTGCTTGTGTAAAGCACATTGAGTTGCTTTCTGCCTGAAATGTGCTCTATAAATAAAATTTGATTTGATTTGATTTGATAGGCTAGCATAAAACTTGTGATACCTAGTTGAAGTCATTTTATTGCTTGTTCCTATTGTTGTTTGTATTTTGTTTTTCTATACGTGCGTTGGTCAGGAATAGCCAATTTCCCTGACCTTGTAGTTTTATGTTGTTAAAACTTTACATTTATGAGACTGATAAAACGAACAAACAGCCTAATATAGTTTAGCGTGTCATTAACCCATAACATGACTAACCTTTGTTATTGGTGGGACTGTTAACTTCTATATTCAGCCGCCACATAATTATCATTTCCTCTGATTAAGATTAAATCATAGAACATATTCCTCATGTTATATCATTTATTGTTTCTATTATCCACATATTCGTAGCTGTAGCCAATAAAGTATATGTCATTTTTCCCCACCCACTGTCGTGTCTACGTTATTTCACTAAGTTGGGCTCTACTGACATATAGAATTCTAATTGAGTGTTGAACTTCATTCGTTCTGAATAAAACTGACCAAACCTCACTACAGTAGCTATGTTAAGTATCATAACTTACATGCATGTTTTCATAGACTTTTGAGTGGTGGTTCTAAAGAATATTTTATTGCAGAATATCTGTACCAATATAAATGAGAAATGTCTCTTTCATGGGACTTCTACAGTTAATGCATTGAAGATATTCCTTGTGACATAAAGGAAAAGTGTATTAATCCTTAATTATTATCCATTAATTATGTTGCTGTGAAATAATAATACTTGGTTGCATATCCTTTGCGTGAAAGGACTGCCTGAAGTCTGCGAGCTGTAGAAATCATCAGATGCTGGGTATCTTCACTGGTGATGCCATTGCCAGGCCTGTACTGCAGCCTTCTTCAGTTACAATATGGATGAAAATGCCCTCAAGTTAAAGCTTACAGTCTGTACTTTAGCCTCAAATTCATTGTATCATTTCACATCCAAAGTGCTGGAGTACAGAAGAAAAAAAAATTTCACTGTTCACTGTATATATCCTTTACTGTTGGGATTTCTTTTCACACTAAAACATTACATAGCATACATGATTCAGCTACTCATGTCAGTGTTCATGATTTATTCAAATTACATGACAGCAGGTGGTCCCTTTGGACCCTGACAAAGAACTTATTGAATTGAATGCCATCCAATGGCTTTAACAAGATAAATTGAGTTCGTATGAATGAATAACTAATATAGTACATATAGGGACATTGGGATACTGGGAGTCGTTATGTGTTTTGAGGGAACAATGTCAAGAAAGATGACATTTTCCTTGCCAGTTATGGTAATGTATGGATAAATAGAATTGTATTTGCATAAGATGTATTCCAATATCAACATGTCATCTTCATTTTACCTGTCACCAATCATTGTTCATATATTTCTGATTTTACAATAAACATACAAAATGACAGAAAGAACCCGGTGCCATTGTGGCTTGAATGGTGGTGGAGGGGAATAGTTCTACAGTTTATTTACCTTTTGTGAATGTCACCATATTGTATGAAATAAATATTCTGAAAATGTTCTCTTTGCTTAATTGCTGGTATAATTTATCTGTTTTGTTCTGGAGACCAGACCACCCACGTCGAATCAACCCATAGCCATAATAACAGTGTTAGATCTTTAATCTCAATCATTAACCTTACAACAATTTGAAAGATGGATGTACAGCATTGTAGCCAGGTTGTGTTGCTTAATATTGTTTAATTGTTAACACCCTTCATGTTATCATGGTATTGGGTTGTTTGTATGTGGTCCCCTCTGCTGGCATGTGACACACAGAGGTCTGGCTATACACTGGCCCATTTGGAGATAGGGAAAACTCCACTTCTCAACACAATGGTGGACAGCAGGTCATACCTTCAGATCTTGATAAGGTGTCTTACTGATAACAAGGATGGTGAAGAGAAATATTGATTAGGTAACAGTTTTTTCCCATCAAAAGACATCCAAATACTTTGAAATAAATTGAGTTATCATTTGGTGGTCCTACCTTAATGTTCTATATGCTCACACCAAATGTTCTGGAGAGGACACACTTACAACAGACCAATTAGGATTTTACACTTAAGCTGTTGCAAAAACAAATCACTCCTTATAACAAAGTTGAATCTTTACTTTTCTATTGAATATGGTATAATTACAAATATAGTTGAATAAGGTATTGAATAAAACATTGTTACCTATATTTGGACAGGCCTTTTTTGTTATCATTTCTTCATACACTTTTTGGTTCAGTCAACAGATTTTATATAGGCCTCCTGTTTTTTCCTAATTTATCTCAAGGCAGATGGATTACAGAAGCAATCAAGAATGAGAATTGGCAACTTCATTTGTTTGTGTAGCATTACCAATATTGTACTTTTCGCATTCATATAGGCTTAACATTACTTCAAGAAAGTACATGTACGGTATAGTATATAATAACCAGAGTAGCGACCTTATGTTACTCAATCCCACACTCTCAAAACACATATTTATCGATTTATTTATTATTTGCACGAATAAAGAACAAATGCAAGTACACAAAGTCATTTACAGAAATATGCTAGAGAGGTTGGAAACCCTACAGGGCTTATGCTAGAAGCTCACTTTACGAAACAAAATCACATTAACTTAAGAACAATAAAGGATTGTATTATATAAAAAAATATTTTAAAATATAGCAATAAGAAAAAACAGAATACATATTCATTGTGAAATTAGAAAAGAGAACAGATAAGGGAAAGAGGAAAATACTGCTATTACATTGTAGGATTTAATAAATAACCCTTATACCTGTGTTTGAACACACAGGGAGGGGTAAATTTTGCTAAATGATCCGCGTGTGTCATGATGGAACACCTCTCTTCCCTCGCTCTCTAACCAATGCTGTTGTTGGTTTGTTTGAAGGTGCGGCGATGTTGATGAAGGCACCTGAGAGCTGCTGCACCGCTGTGCTTAACCTCCCGTTGTCATTTCCACCTTAGTTCACGCAGCACCAATTTTTCTGCTATCTCGGACAGTTTCCGATGCAGTCCGACGCAGATATGACGTAAACCGGCTCTAGCCGAACACGCCCAGCGTTATTATGGATCCCACTGCTTTTCTTGGCAAGACACGCCCTGCGTAGCATTCAAGCGCTAGGATTGGCCAGGTGCCCATGCTCAATTAGGCTACTGAACAAGTTTATTGTTCAAATGTTTAACTATGTACAAAGTTAATAAATGTTCAAAGCATTAATGACTGTTTGATTTATTGAACATGCATACAACCCCACTATCTTAACAGTTCAGCCATGAGCCCGAGTTACGTGGAACCCCACTATCTAGTTCTGGCATGAGCCCGAATTACGTGAACTCCTGTGAGGTTATGTTTAGGGGTTGGGGGTGGGGTACGGGAATCACAAACTCACAAAAATCAGGGGGTCTTTGAATTCGACATATATCTTGGTTATGACTTTGTAGTACATTCCGATTTGTGTGCTCCCTTCGAGTGACGTTCTCCCACACAGTTTAGTGTTTCTTCAGGAATAACAACCTTCAGAGTCTGATGCAATCGGGTTTATTGCATATGATTCAATGATGAAATACAAAAAAGCCCCGGGCTGGTCTGTGCAGACCAATACACATATTCAATCTCAGCATTCGTTTAAATTGCGGTTAATTTTCATCTACCATTTTTGAGAGAACCTCTGATATAATTTACTTGTTATGCAAACTTTTACCTGTTCATATTGATCCAACAGTGTACACAAAATATGATATGTAGAACTTGTGTTACGTTATAGTTACTGTATTTTCATACAGCCTATGGTGGCAATCAGCGATCAGTCTGTGAAAAGAACACCAGGCAGTCGACTACTGTGAGGACACACTGAATAGCTCTGTTGCCTTCACAGATAAAAGTGAATACTTATCGTTCCCCTCAATCTGACAAACTCAAGACTAACTGTAAGTTTTATTTCCACAGACCATTCTGTATGTGTGGATGTGTTACGGAATACAAGCCAACATCTTCTCTATAATATGCAAGATTCTTTTGTAGTATTATAATCCTTGAATGTTCACACACACACATATTTTAAGACTTTTCCTCTCCACTACTTGAACATATTAGATAAAAACCAAGCTGGGCCTCTTGGAGGTCGAGAGGCCAGCGGCCAGAAGCATTAGAATTAAAGAAGTGTGTGTGTGTGTGTATCTTTTTGCCTATGTGTGTGTCCGTGTTCCTTTGGTTTGAAGTTGAGAACACCTATAAATGCATCTGAATGAACCTTTGTCAGAAAATGCGCTCGTCCTTGTAACTTTATCTCATTTTGACACTCCATCTAGATTAGAAAGCGCCCAGGCTAGGTAACTGAAGGCCTTTTGTCAGCTTGATAAGCTAGGCGGAACGGAAGGCTGAGAGAGTCTTCCTCTCACTCAGATCCTTCCAAAAGCAATTAAAAGTGTGACTGGGCCCCTGATTCCAGTGTGCGTATGTCTGCCCGTGTGTCCTTGATGGTGAGAGGCCTATGTGTGAGTATATAGGTGTGTGCGCTGGTTCTTGTTTTGAGAGGAACATTAGACTTGTTTTGCAAACTGGCCCAAAGCCCCCTGCACAGAATAGCATCTTTATGTAAGTGGTTCGTAAGTCGGTCAAGGCACTGCTTGGCACAGAACAACATCCTTACATAAAGTCAGGACAGGGCCTCTATTCCTGCACTCTGGCCATACAGTGGTCTGTAGTGATCTGTACATCGTGTATAAACAAATATAGTGGTCATATATTGTTTTTAGGCCTCATCATTCCCCCTCATGCATTTACCTGTAGGAATACCTGGGTGGAAGATGAGGGTCACTCCCTCAATCTCCCTTCCCTCACACCCTGCACAGTGCCTACCAGGATTATGTAAATACTGTTTATACCAGTAATATTTAGACACATTCTGGATAATTAATTTTCATACCTGAATTTTCTTCTACAGGTACAAATGATATCGGAACTCCGATTATATGTCGGAATATTTCCGATATAGGCCTACGAGAAGAAAAAAATATTTGAACGTGACACACCAGTGATGAGATGGTGATGATATGGAACACCGTTTGGGCAAAAACCTGTAGTTCGGCGTCCGCATTAAGACGTCAAATTTGTTTGTGTTAAGACGTCAAATTTGTTTGTCTTAAGACGTCCATTTTGAACGTCTACGTCTTACGATGACAGCAAATACCCTGTTAACACGTCCATTTTGAACGTCTTAAGGCATTTCTGAGGGGAAACCCTACATACAATCATTGCAAGAGAGAGAACAATTCCCCACTCAACCTACCTTGTATGAATTGAGGTTAAGAAATAATATTGATTGAATTGGGCTTAAGAAATAATATTGATTTACGGTGACATTATTAACATCTGAATTTTTTGTAGGCTACTGGTTACTTATTGAGAAAAACTGTAGCTTGTATACAATATCATAGCTACTTGACATATTCATCTAATGTGGTGTGTTGGCCTAAGTGCCCACTAGATGGCAGTATTAGAGCACAAATGGCAACCTGTTGAATTTTGAGTAGATTGGGGGAAAGAAAGAATTTGGTGTTCTGCAAGCCATTGATTTAGATGTAAACTGGTTAAGATCCTTTCTGATTAATGGCGAAATTTTTAGTGCAGCCAAGGGGTATTTTTTATGTAATGGTGGTGTGAATTATATTTTACATTGTAGCTATTATGTTACATTGTGGCTATAAATATTCAAATCCCCACTTTGACCACCTGTTGTGATTTTATTCATTAAAGCAGGCTATTATTGGACAAAGTTTCACTGTCGCCATGATTCCTTCCTTTCCCATGTCTTAAATGCATATGGGTGATAACCTAGTTAGCCTACTATTTTTCTGTTTCCTTCAGTAATTGTCCCTATAATTAGGCTATAACACAGTTTTTTCTTTAGACAACGTGTGCATTACACACACATTTGAGCATTTTTGTTGTATTCCTTGTTATTTAAATCTAAAATAGAAACTTTCCATAATTTGTGGATACTAATCCCTTTGTTGAATATTGGTAACAATCGCATCCGTGTAGGCTATCGGCTATCATCTTTTCCTGTTGTGGTGAATAAATAGCATGAGCTGTCCAGATTATTGAAATAATTTGATTCAAAACACTAGTTTTTTCGCTCAACTCCGCTCACACGCTCTGGTGGCTATGCAAATAAAGTTTGAGCATAATATTTTTTAAATTCAAAATCACTCTTTGCAGGTAAGAATACACTCTCCATGCTGTATGGTTGGTGTCTGCACTCATCCCCGTTCCCCAGTAGAGGTGCTCAACTTTCTCCCTTTAATTAGGCTACCCAGATAGCAAGCGATCGTTGAATCGACGTAGATTCAATGTGGAATTCCGACGTGGATTCAACATAAATTTGCTCATCGAGATCACATTGAATCAACGTCAGAATACCGACAAATATTGAAGAATCATCAAAATTGGGTTTTCGCCCACAGTACACTCACTGCAATGAAGTTGTATTTTATCAATTTTACGTGTTCAGCTGGCAAAGATACTTATGACGTTAGGCGAATTATTAGGCTACAGTTAGCCTATGACTGACATTATCGGCTACTAACTTGTTCAGTTAGCTAATGGAGTGTCAGTGATGGCGACAAACATTAAAACTTTTAAATATCATGTTAATATTTAACCTTGATTATTCAATATTTGTCGGTATTCTTATCGTTGCTAAGTTACCGTTGTCCTCTCAGCCTCAACCCAGCAGCTGGGTTGACAACAGGTTAAACATACTAACAAATATGTAGGTTAAATGCACAACATAGTTTTAACGTAGAGTAACATAATTGATTAGAATACAATTTTAAGTAATGGTCATAGCTAGAGGAATGTTGTGTAATAATCTCTCTCTGTCATCCAAGGCCACAGATGGGGAGATCGAAAAAGTGATAAAACGGTGGGGAAGAACGCTTTGTGAAAATGTTGCCAGAAGGTTGAACTTCATATCATACATCAAAAATTTTAAACCTGAAGGAAATACTTTGACAACAAGAAACATCTCAGAAGGTACAAGATTTTTCTAGCTACAAAGAATACATTACTTGCAGGTAAGATGTAGCAATGACTTGATCATGTATTTCTGGATAGCCATGAATTAGGTCATACAGTGCATCCGGAAAGTATTCACAGCGCTTCACTTTTTCCACATTTTGTTCTGTTACAGCCTTATTCCAAAATTGATTAAATTCATTTTTTCCCTCAAAATTCTACACACAACACCCCATAATGACAATGTGAAAAAAGTTTTTTTGAGATTTTTGCAAATTTATTAAAAATAAAAAAATAAAATTTCTCATTTACATAAGTATTCATACCCTTTGCTTTAACGTATTTTTAAAGTATCATATTTCATATTTGGTCGGATATCCTTTACATGCTGTTACTTCCTGAAGTCTGTGACCATCAACATCAAAAAACTGTCGATATCTTATTTTCAGGTAGGCTACTGTTACAGGCGATACTATAACCTCTCTGCATTTGAATGGATCTCTATGGAAATTGGGGGGTGAGACTAGATTCAGCTGTAAATTACACTGGTACAGTATGGAACACAAGGCTGGCTAAATGGCTGTAAGTTATCAAGGGTCTGAGCTATCAAACGAGCCCCAAACCATCACTCTGTTGCCAGATATGGAGTAGATGTGGATGGATCACTGCAAGGGTTATTTCTCCGGACTCAATTTCCTATAGAACTCTATGGGGGAAAAAGTCAGGAGAAACAACCCTTTGGGCTCTATTTTCAAACCAGCGCAAGGGGAC
Source organism: Synaphobranchus kaupii (assembly GCA_029718625.1). NCBI lineage: Eukaryota > Metazoa > Chordata > Actinopteri > Anguilliformes > Synaphobranchidae > Synaphobranchus > Synaphobranchus kaupii. Next base: position 43,974,838 of record CM056383.1, on the reverse strand, counting down.
GGTATAGTCAAACGCAAGCTTGTTGACAGCATCAACGTCTTAAAACTGGCGCTATGGCGTTTCTCAGCAATACCGCTAGGATCAACAAATTCTCAACATAACATCCTTTCGCTTGCGCTGCAGTGGGATGGGTGGCGTTGTCTGGGGCGTGTTCTAAAATACTTTCGGCTCAGTGACAATTTGAACCAACGAAAACCCATTGCGTTATGGAACCACCTCTTAGCGGGAACGCAATAGACTCTGGCAATTTGCCAACTTATTCGTCATGTAGTTCTATGTAGTGTCTATAGGTAATGCCAACATTACACTTCCATTTAATGAACAAATAGCCTATAATTATTATTAATTAATTAATTTTAATTTAAACTACTAGAATAAAACAGGACAGCTTACAAGAAACTTTCGATCATGTAGGCCACTAGCCTATAATATATAAATTACACATTGACACAGTTGAATCATAAGCCTACCATTTGAATCATAATTATGCCTACATCACCTAATGTAGGCTAATTAATGCATTCGCCCCCTCCTCCCGTGCCTTCCGAACTTCTGGGAGACGAGGTGGTGTGGATTGTGATCCATAAATTACTACAGTCCTAGCCTGTACTTCTGTTGCAAGTATGTCTGATTCCTGTGCGGAAAATCTTGTCGTTGACGGTCCAGTGCGTTTGGGTTGCTCATTATGAAATTGCATGGAGCGATTGCGTTCCAACGCGATTGCGTTTTAAAGCATGAGAACAACAATTTGATTGGCTACCATAGAGACACACCTTGGACGTTTAAACCCAGCCTTTTAGCAATACCGCCATAAGGTGCGCCAAGATTGCCGTCATGAAATTACCAAATTTCTCGCCGACACGCCCTCAGAGCGATACCGCCAAGCGATTACTCTTGCGTTCACCATTGCGTTTGGTTTATTAAAATAGAGCCCTTAAAGTGATCCATCCACATCTACTCCATATCTGGCAACAGAGTGATGGTTTGGGGCTCGTTTGATAGCTCAGACCCTTGATAACTTACAGCCATTTAGCCAGCCATGTGTTCCATGCTGTACCAGTGTAATTTACAGCTGAATCTAGTCTCACCCCCCAATTTCCATAGAGATCCATTCAAATGCAGAGAGGTTATAGTATCGCTTGTAACAGTACCTGAAAATAAGATATCGACAGTTTTTTTATGTTGATGGTCACAGACTTCAGGAAGTAACAGCATGTAAAGGATATGCGACCAAATATGAAATATGATATTTTAAAAATACGTTAAAGCAAAGGGTATGAATACTTAGGTAAATGAGAAATTTTATTTTTTTATTTTTAATAAATTTGCAAAAATCTCAAAAAAACGTTTTTCACATTGTCATTATGGGGTGTTGTGTGTAGAATTTTGAGGGAAAAAATGAATTTAATCAATTTTGGAATAAGGCTGTAACAGAACAAAATGTGGAAAAAGTGAAGCGCTGTGAATACTTTCCGGATGCACTGTATATAAACATTATAATGGGATGCTAAACATTTTGATGAAATGATAGACATCTTTGTATGCTGTGCTGTTTTGGGTGGGTGATTTCTCTGCCTCATTTCCTTGATATTTTCCACTAACTTTCCTCATAATTCCCATAAAAATACAATTTTATTTTATTTTACCCAAAAGATTATAGATTATATTATATCTCCTTTGGCTAGGAGTATCTATGGCTACTTCCAATGGAAAGTGAGGATGACTAGAGTGCAAAATAAATGGTACAGTATACTTGTCTTGCTATTATCATGTCGACCTCAGGTCATTACATATGGAGGGCGATTTGTGCCATAAATAAATACAATACACTCATGTATCGCATCCTGAACATTTTAGGATTTTCAGCCACTTTAAAAATTGTAGCTACATATCAGTTTAATATGCTAAATCACAGTTTTATAATAAACACATTGGGCCCAATCTTACACCCGGCGCAGGGGTCATTATAGCGCCCAGCGCTAACGTTGTTTAACTACCAAGTGAACTCACGCCCATAGCAAGTGAACTGGGCAGGTTGGTCTTAAGATGAGGTGTGGTCAGAATAATTTTTGGCGTATTGCTATCTTGAGCCAGCAGTGTTTCTTGTTTATTTGTTGGACATAATTTCAAATTACCAATTTTATAAATTATTTTAAAATGTGACACCCTCTCTTGGGTGTTTTGTACGTTTATCTGCCTGAATATAGAAAAGAAAATTTTTCAGTCCATTGACTCCCATTATATTTTTTCCCAAAAGTGGCACCAGACGTTCGTCACCAAAGTGGGTGGGACTACGGAGCTCTATAATGTAGCTAAATGCAGTAACATTGTTGCCCCGCTCACTGATTACCATATACAACCTCATACATGGGCAATAATACAGGCGCGTTTCTGCATTTGTGTCAATGTAACATTGGGGGAGGCAGATAGGGCTCTCTCAGATATTGGGGCATCCCCCTCGTCCCCCGTGGAAATCGTTTCTCTTTGAACTTACAAATGAATCATGTATGAAAATGGTTAAATAAAATGTGTTATAGCCTATGGCACGTCTAGGCCTATGTTGTGGACGCATTTTAGCTGGGCTAAAAAAAGAGCTAAAAGAGATCTTACCAGATGCTTAGATCTGATTTAGCGGCTCCTTAGGTGATCTAATAGACATTGTACATTCGTACGTATGAACAAAATGTACACCAGCTCAGGACCACGCGTAGCCTACTACATCCATAAATTCAAAATACTGCAAAATGTAGCTTCTGAATGTCAATTAGGATAAGCCTATGTAGCCTACTATTTTTGGCAATAAACTAAAAAATTCTAATTGGTTGCTGGTGGGGTAGCCTGTGCTTTTTTGAACCAACAGTGTTTTGTCCTGGAAAATATTTAAGATATTAACGGTATGCAGTTATTTCTCGTTCTTACAATTGTACCGCACCTCCTTTGATTGCTACATCTGTCTGTGTTAATGTTGGAACAAGAACTAGCTACTAATCAAAATACACTTGGAATCGAATGCTTTCATTGGTGGTGGATAATATGCGCAAGCTAGGGGTAACCAACTGCAGTTAGATTGAATGTGTGTTATGATCTCTGTTCAGATCTGATAGGCCTATCTTACAAATCAATAAATGAGGCAAGAAGCGTATGATCGGCTTTTAGCTCTTTAATAAGAACTATGTTGCAAGTCAGCGAACAACATACATAGCCTACTCTTTATCTGCCGCATGAGAGAACAAACAAGAATCATTTTTATAATGTTAGTCATTTAGAACGGACAACTATCAACACCTCCCTTCGCTTTTGCCTTGGTATAGGTATGTCTTATTTGGCCCTACTGACACCTACTGGCCATAACGTGTAATAACTCACTGTACCACATTAAGGTTGTTGATTGATATCTTTTTAGTCTAACAATTTGACTGTCTTCCATGTTAGTGTGCATGAATGTATTAGCAGTTAAACAACACTACAATAAAAAAAACCAGTTAGTTTTAACTAGCTCGTTTCAATCCTTTCATTTTCATTGCACGTAGCCTATAACTAGGCTATCTGTTCAGATGCTGAACTAATATTTGGGATGTTCTTTTTGTTGTAATTTAAATGTAGTCTAAAGTTAATTTAAATAAAACTGTCTTTCAGGGTAGACTGCTAGCTCCACAACGTCTGCACAGTAAGAAGAGAGACAGAAATGCAACACACTGTGCACCATTGCCTTGCTTTTGAAATCAAACACCAGAATTATCATGTTAATATTGACACCACTGATAGTATTTGTTTTCTCTTTTGGTTCAACCTAGTTTATAATTAATTATTATTATTAGTTTATTATTTTGTGATAATGACAATAGGATAATGGCTTTTCTGCTAAATTAATTATTATTCTCATCTTGTTCTCTTATTCCACTCTTTTCTTACTAGGACCTCTGCCCATCCTATTCTTCGTGGTGGCTAAGGTACATCAGCCTAGTTTCACAGAGGCCTACTAGACATTCTGCTCCACCAACATTTATGTCTACGCCTATTTTTGAATTTTTTATTAATGTACTTATTTATGAATGTTGTGTAAAATAACTTACCTGCTAATAATCCCCAGTTATTTACTCACCAACATTTGTGTAGCCTACTCCGGTTTTGTCTACTCCATGTCATATATTGCAGTTAGCCTACTATATGTTTGAAGATATTTTTTTCTTAATTTTTTTAATTAGAACCGTCAAGGCCGATGCCAATTGGCGTTGTGATTTTATCTGTGTTTATGGAATGTTTCTGTCCTGCCCTGACTTTTCCTAAATAGTTATACTACAAATACCTACGCTGTTGTAATTCTAAAAATTTGAGTTAGATGAGTTTTTATTCATTTTTATTATTATTATTTTTTACCTCAAAGACCCTCTATAACCGCCACGTTCAACGCCTTGGCGTTGGTACCCAAGTGTGAATCGCTGCTTCTCTCCTCCGGGAGCGTATTGACTGTGTTTGCATAATGACCGCATTAGCGTCCCAAGACAGTGATCATGTAACGTTATATAAACTGTTATTTTATATACCCATAATAAAAAATATTTAAATTCATTAAAATGTGTTTTACTTTCCTAGAGTAATTGATCAAAAGAGCCACTCATCTAGGTTTTATTCTGATAAGGTAGGCTACCTGATTGTGTTTGGACCACTGCAGCGCAACTTTGGAAAGTTTTTTTTTTCTGAAAATAGATAGCATCTGAAAAAAGTCTGTTGCAAATGAATGTAGCCTAATTCATTTGTAGCCTAATAATGTAGTGTATTGCAAATGATGTACCCTAACCTAATTAATTTGCTTGTTTATCCTTTGTAATTATGTGATTTATCCAAATAAAAATGTTTGAATTGATTACAATCAGTTGTTTTATTTTTCAAGAGGGAAATCATTTTAGGCATTTGCTGCAATTGTAGGCTATGGTTTTAGCCTATGCGGTTTACAACTCCGAATAACATCGGGTCTAGCGAAGTTACCTTCCGCGTAAGAATTCATTATTTATTTTCAAAAGGGAGCCATGTTAAAATGAATTAATTAAAAGAGCCACTCATCTAGGTATTATTCTGATAAGGTAGCCTGCCTACCTCGGCTTCGGCCATTATCGCTTCGAGCACTATGAGGGATGGAGGTAATAGGCCATCAGTGAGAATAAAGGGATGTAGCTAGCCCGCCTTTGATTAATTTATTATTATTATTAATGTAGTTGTTGTTGCTGCATTGGATTGGACTTTGATTAAGCACCACATATTATTGTTGTGTAAATTAAAGGTACTAATTTAAAAATAAAGAGCAATTATTTCTTTGCAGGGAGGATGGGATGGGTAAAGAGCAGTGGTAAATTAACAAAATAAGACTAATCTGACCCAAATTCGAGCCGATTGTGGATTACTTCTGGCTCAAATCCGGGCCGATTCTGGCAATTCCGGTTTAATTACGGTTGTTCGGACTCGGGCCAGGACACTCGACCCGGACTCCGGCCGTACCTCAAGACCGACACTATGCCGAGTCCGCACGCTGAAATCGGGCCGAGTCTTTTTGTTCCGGCACGCCGGAATCGGGCCAGATGTGGGCCGAGTCAATTTTGCTAGCTGGGTACATTATCGGATAAAGATGTTTACATGACCATTTCAGTAACCAGAGTATTGCCATAACCGGGTTCAGATCGGAGTATTAGTGTGCATGTAAACGTACCCATCGTCTCATTGAGATTTGGGCAGACATTTCTCAGATGCTGGTGAACACATATACAAGAGCACCGAAGGGCGGCAGTGTAGTATAATGGTTAAGGAACTGGCCTTGTAACCGAAAGGTTGCAGGTTCGATTCCCAGGTAGGACACTGCCGTTGTACCCTTGAGCAAGGTACTTAACCTGAATTGCTTCAGTATATATCCAGCTGTATAAATGGATAATATGTAAAACGTGATAAAAAAGTTGTGTAAGTCGCTCTGGATAAGAGCGTCTGCTAAATGCCTATAATGTAATGTAATGTAATGCAAACTGTTCAGCGACCGACTGAGGGAAAATGGGCTTTCAACGGTCTGTGAAAGTGTCACGCGAAAGCAAAAAAAATAAAAATAATAATGAAAAAACTTTGACTACAGTAAGTGAAAGTGCGAGATGATCTCTATATCAGCTGGCTGCAGGCTTGGAGAAAGCAGTTCTGGACAACGCATGCGCAGTTTAGACGGAGCAGTTCTGGACGACGCATGCGCAGTTTAAGTTATGGAGTACAACAATGAACACCATTATTATGGAGTGTAATGTTGTACTATAGTAAGCTAGTAAATGTTTTTAAAACTATAAAATGACTAAATTGTAATATTTATATCAGAATGGCGTATTGCTTAATGTGCGCTCGTAATGTTATATTTTTAGCGATGATGATGGACTAATTCATGCTTTTATTGAAGATTAACGTTACCAACACAGCCATTCTGTAACGTTCCGTTCCCATCCTGTCCGTTCTCCGTGTTTTTCCCTCTCCCTCCGTGTCATGTTTGACTTCTATTGTCCGTGTTTTTCCCCGTGCTGCAGGCTGGGCGTGTTCCCTCCATTTGTACTACTCCATTTCTCCACTCCTGTCTCAGCCTATCCCCTCTTTCCATTTCTGCATGCATTCCTCACACTCCGCTCTGTTCAATCACCCACGCATACATTCGCACGCTTTCCTAATTGATACCAATTACACTCCTTATTTAACTCACCTGCTGTCTTCTGTCCGGTGCCAGTTCATTAACGTTGTTTGTTTGAAACCTCTGGTCTTCGCTATTCCTTGTCTTGTTCTAGTCGCACAGTTTGGTTCTGTATTAGGTGTTCGTTCACCCTGCTGAATTGTGCAAACCTTTGTTTAACAGTTTGGTTCTATCTCGGTGCTTTAGGCACTCTGCTGAACTGTTGATATTCTCAGCCTGTCCAGTGTGTGTGCGGCACTACCTGCCGTGCTATAATCTGTCTCGCTAACCACTTCTCTGTTTGAAGTCTGCCAGTCTGCAGTTGTTCGCGACTCCCTGTTTGTGTTGCGGTACCCTTGCTTTCCACCTGACGTTGTGCCCGCAGCGGAGCGCTCTGCTCTCCCACTCTACAGCTGTTCCTGCGTCTGGCCGTGGCTACCGCCAGTGCTACGGTTACGGTTGCGCCTGCTGCTGTTGTCCTGCTGCCACATCTGGGCCGACCCGAGGTCCGCTGCACTGTCCTGCCCTGCCGTATCTGCTGCTGCCCCATCCTCTGCTTCTACAACCCGGTTGCCTGTTACCAGTAACACCCCAGTCATTCCTACTCCAAACTTTCATGCATAACCATAACCGGATTGTTTGTTATTTATGTCCTCCCTCGCTTCAGGAGACAAGTTTGAAGCATAAATTATTGGATGCCTAGCGCTCCCCCCTATCTGTTCTGTCTGTCTAGTCTGTCCAGATCCGCCAAGTCCAGTTCCGGTTTCCACAGTGACCACAGTGACCCGCGAAGTTCAGTTCCGGTTTGGAACGACTCCCGGGTGATCCGTCAAAGTCCAGTCCCGGTGTGGGGCTATTCCTGAGTGACCCGCAAAGTCCAGTTCCGGTTTGGAACAAACCAGTTGTTCCGGTCAAGTCCAGTTCCGGTTTGGAACAAGCCAGTTGTTCCAGTGAAGTCCAGTTCCGGTTTGGAACAAGCCAGTTGTTCCGGTCAAGTCCAGTTCCGGTTTGGAACAAACCAGTTGTTCCTGTTGAGTCCAGCTCCGGTTTGGAGCAGTCCCGGAGAAGCTCCGGAGAATTCCTGTACTGTGTAATATTGTGTACAGCTTGGGACTGCCCCAAGCTTTAATAAATAACCTTTTCTTGTACCTCTGCCTCCTTGTCGTTGCGTTTGGGTTCAGCCCGTGTTCAGGTTCATGACACATTCAGTCTTATCATAAAGGGTGCATGCACCCGACTACAGTGAGCAGTGTTAATTTAGCTAAAGTTCCGATGATGGACTAATTACTACTTTTATTGCCGATTAATGTTTCCAACACAGCCATTCAGTCTTATTATAAACGGTGTGTGCACCCGACTATAGTGAGCAGTGTTAATTTAGCTAAAGTTCGCTATATAGTTAGCTAACATTAACACCTGAGCTCTTAATGGATATATTACTCAAGCCATATCCAACTTACTCTCATTCAGACCCAAAACCTCTCCAAGTAAAAATAAATAATGAGTCAAAAATCATAATAATGAACATTTATTAGAACAAAATAGTAAACAGTCACTCACTCATTCCATCACTCACTCACTCCTTCCATCTCACTCATTCCTTCCATCTCTTACTCACTCATTCCTTCCCTCACTCCTTCCATCACTCACTCCCCCAGCCCTGCACAAAGTTGACAAAAATCGCTGTAAAAGCCCAGGGGTGCATCCCAATACTTGAAAAATGCACCCTCCCTTCCTCCACTACCACCTCCTCTACTCTGTGCCCTGGAAACAGATCTTTGTGTTTTAATATAATGTTGCTGATTACATCTTAATTACGTATTAATTGTTACATATTAATTAATGTCTCGACACAAACCGCAATGTCAGGTACATTGTATACTGTACATGCAAATACTTCAAAACGTTCAGGCAGTTTTGCATATAGGAGAGTAGTGGTAGTGGAGGAGTGGAGGAAGGGAAGTGGGGAGTGAAGAATATTGGGACGCACCCCAGATGATATAGAAGCGTTCCCTCAGGAGATTGCGCAATAATATGTAATCAGCATAATCAACAAGTAGACTAATTAAAGGTAATAGACCAATTAGTAAATTGAATAATGATTGTAATAGAGAGCACAAGAAACATTGGCGCCACTATTAGGTTTGAATGTTTAAAGACCATGTGATGGTGGGCGGACGCCCGCCTTCTGTTTTTGAGACAACTCAAGGTCGCGCCACTATCATCTTTAGGTGAAGAGTCATGAAAGGGGGGCCTGAGCACCGTGACGCAAAGGAGGGAGGAAACTTGGGACCTGGGGACAATAGTGGCAGAAAACCAAAAGGTGTTGGCCATTAGCATAAGGGGAGGACAAGAGGAATGTATAAAACGCACCGTGACTAAGGCCCATTGGGTGTTCCATGGGACAGCACGGCTTTGTTACGCAATAAAGTCTTATTTGAGCACATCACTCTCTTCAGCCTTTGTTTGACTTTGCAAGCGTCTGTTTTTGGTAATTGGATTTTGAACCACCTTGCCTGGAGTACAGGCTTCTCCACCACATAACTTGGCGTCACGAACAGGATTTGAAATGAGACCGACATCGGGACCGGACTCCATGGCGTGAACCACCCCCTGGCAGACAGCACAAACGCTGGGTTGGCCATCCAAGAGAAAAGGTGAGCATGATCTGCAATATTCCTTTAGTTTGTGAAGTTTGCCAGAGGTAGGGAAGCGCAGGGACACTGGTCTGCGAAACTGGTACTCACCATATGAAAAAAGTTAATCAAAGACGGAGAGCCACCAGGCTAAAGACACAGAGAGTGGTTTGCTGCTACTGCATGTATTGTATGGTGCTTTGGAGTAAAACGAGAAAATGCTTTGAGTGTTCCTAAAAGTACAAAGAATCGTGGGTTTCAGTCCAGATTCTTATAGAACAGTTGCAACTATTAAAAGCAAAGTATACTGGAAATAAGAAAAGTGCTTGGAAAATAGATTCTTGAGAATAAACTGGCTAAGTAAAAAACGTAAGATGCGTTATAATTTCCTAGATTGGCTAGATAAAACACAGATGTGTTAATTTTCTAGATTTGGCTAGATAAAACACAAGAGTGTGTTGATTTCTAGATTTGGCTAGGTAAAATAGAGAGATGTGTTGATTTTCTAGATCTGGCTAGATAAAACACAGGGTGTGTTGATTTTCTAGATTTGGCTAGATAAAACATGAAAATGTTGATTTCCTAGAAGCAAGTGCAAGAAATTAGAAATAGTTATTTAGAAAAATAGGGCGTGGCAAATTAATAACTCGGAGCGTGCACTAAAACTTGTGCTTAGAACTAAATAAGAGTCCTCTAGATAAAAGCATTTAGAATAGAATAAAGAATAAACTACATAGAAGTGTGTAAAAGTGTTTGTGAACTGTTGTCTGTGGGAAAGAAGCACGGTATCAATCCTGGGTCCACCCCTGTTGAAAGACACGGGTCTGGGCAAAACCGGCAGATTGAGCCGACTTGGTTCTGCACAGAGGATGGGGAGCAGACAAAAATAAAAGAATTAGAGAAAATAAAAAATAATTAAAAGGTGTTAGAAAAAGAAAAAAGGGAAAAAGAGTGTTCTTAACATGTTAGTCAATATTAAGTAGTGGTAATGAGAATAACGGTATCAAATTAGGTAATAGAATATAGAATAAATAAGCAGTAAAATAAATGACAGAGAAACAGAAAATAATACTTGGTACAGTGGCTAGGATCATAATAAGTATCTTAGGGTTAATAACAGCAGCAGCATTAGGGTACCTGCTGAGCAAAATACCTAAAAGAAAGTAGGTTAATGGATGAGGATATATGGGACTGGATTAGAGAACAAGGAGAAATTGATTTGCAGTACGAGACGAGAGGAATAAGAACGCATTTTTGGGATGAGAGAACATACTTCACTAGAGACAGAGAAGAACATGAACAAAGACCTGGAGATATCAGAAATAGGCTTGACAGTGTGGGAGGGACTTGCTGAAGCTAAACTAGATTACCCTAACATACAGTGGCAGGGGATAATTCTAACAAAGTGGACATTACAAGCGATAGGGCAAATTTATAGGAAATTAATAGAGAAAATAAAAAACAGAGAAAGTGATCCAAAGCATATAATACACCTAGGTTCTGCATTCGGATTGCGCCTAGGTTTTCCATTAGAAGGGAGGGACGGAAAGTGGTCTGAATACCCCAGACTAATAATTCAGATAGAAACGAGAGAAGTAGAGTGGGAAAGAGAACTGTGGCAGCATATAAAAAGACCTAGAAAAGAACAACAGGAAGCGCAAGGGTTAACCTTTCAAAATAGACCTGATAACGAATGTCGATTAGACATTACAGTAAAACAAATTAGAGTTACAGTAGATCCCCGATCGGTTACCTTTGCAGGAGATTTACCAGCAGTAGCAGGAATAACAATGAGTGAGAAAATGCCTAGAACGGCAACAGAAATACTAGTCGCAAAAAACCCCCTCCTGAAAAAAGACAGAGGCTATGTCTGCCAAGTGGACAAAAAGAACTAAAAACAGCTCCACGCTATGGCCTGAAAACGGCACTTTTGATGTAAACCTATGTGAGGAAATGGAGACGCTGATAAAAAAATCACAAACCCAAAGAAAAAGGTAATAAAAGAACAGAGAAACGCGATAAAGAATTAGAAGTGTTGAAGTTATACAAATGGGAGGGAAAGAATTACCAGGCAACTCAAAGAAAAATAGGCGAGATAGTGAAAACAGATTCGGAGAAATCAGCTAAAAAGCTGGTGGAGGCCCTGAAAGAACCCCCTCCATATGGAAAAGTATGCCCGGTAATAGATGGAAAAGTGTCATTCGTGGGAAAGGTAAAAATGCATAAAAATAAAAAGAAAACACGCACGCAGGAGACGTAGTACGTCAGAGTCATCATCGTTGTCGTCCTCCTCACCCTCGTCAGGTGACAAGTCAGAAAGCATGGAGGTATTGACCTCTCCAAAAAGAGGAGAAATAGCAATAACAGGGAAAGGTATGACAGAATTAAAAGGGAAACTTAGACGCAGCCAACACAAGGTGGGAAATGACTGGGGGAGGGAGAGAAGAGTAGAAATAAATATATTAAAAGCCAGTGGACACTATCTAAATTATAGTAGAAGGCAGAAGAAAAGTCAGGAGAATCCCGCTGCCACCCCAGGGTCATACAGGCAGTTGAGTGGAGAACTCAGACGGATGAGTGGGTACGAGACAGAGATAAATAAAATGGATGCATACGGTCAGATGGAGGAGGCGTGTAGACCATTACAGTATGAAAACAGATCAGGATCAGACTCGGAGTTGGAATTGGATGAGGAAGTTAGAATGAGGGAAGTGGACCAGATAAGTGGAACAGATGCGGTAGGGCAGACAGAAATGGAGGAGGTGTTTATTCGGAGTCATTATAGTCATTTGGAATGACATGCGACACTATACGGGCAGGGCGAGAGGTGACGCAGAACTTCTGGATTGTCACAGAAATGCACTATGGGCGGCATTGCGCGAAAAGTATCCCAATAAGATAAGCCCGAGGGCTTTAGAAGGGGAGACGCTAGCGGAAACTGGCTGGTTGAACAAACAGTATAATAGATGGCGACAGAAGACTCAACAAGAGCCTGAGGCAAATTAACTTATTCAATTCAATTCAATTTTATTTGTATAGCGCTTTTTACAGAGAACTGTCACAAAACCAGGCCATAGCCCCCAACCAGCAAAATGAGGTAAAAAACTCCCCGGCAGGGGAGAAAAAAACACTGAGCTTATGAGAACAATGTTCAGAAAGGTGGTTATAGCAGTGCTACCAGACCCAGTTAAGACCAGACTGGAAGCAACCATGGGGATTACAACAAAATCCAAGAGTGATTTCAGTGAACATGTGGCACATGCTATTGAGGCCTACAGAAAAGATGAGAGGAAAGCGAGAGAACAATAAAAAGAAATTGCAAAGAAACTTTCTCAGTTACAGCTGACTGAAATCACAAAAAAACAGAAAAAGAAAGTTCAAGCTCCCGTAACTGGATCAGCAACCTCCACAGAAGTGCCAAAAACAGCGGAATATATGGCACCCCTCCAGGGAATAGTAAACCAGTCGCAGACACAGCAGGGCATGATGGCCCCCCCGCAGAGCCACCAGGTAGTCACAGTATACATCAGCATCCACAGGTGCAGTGGAGACAGCCTCAGCAACAGAGAAATAATAGAAACACACAGAATAGGCCGATGCCACAAGCTCAAGGACAGAACAGGGATCTGAGTAAATATGGGTTTGTAACAGGAATATGCCATGGGTGTGAGCAAGGGGGACATTTAAGATGGGATTGTGCGACAGTTCCGTGGCCCAGCAGAGCTAGGCCACAACAGCTACAACAAACACAGCAGCAACAACAGAATCAGTGGGGGACAGGTCAGGTACAGCCAGGACAACAGCCAGCGCAGGTACAAGGGGGATGGCAGCAACCTAGGCAGCAGGTGTGTCCACAACAGTACCAGCAAGGGCAGGAACAGGAATATCCATGGGGGTTTGCACCCCAAGCACTATAGGGGTGCCCAGAGAATCCAAAAGAAAGGGAGAATCAATGTCCAATATTAACTACTGAAGCTAATCAGGAACCAATGATAAACATTAAAGTAGAAAATAGGGACGTACCCATGATGGTAGATACTGGAGCAACTTACACCTGTGTGAGTCCAAAATTTGCCTCACATCTCCCTTTGTCTGGCAAGTATGCAAAAACTGTAGGATTCTCGGGACAAACACAGTTAATACCAATGACAACTCCAGTGCTCCTTCAAGTAGAGCAAAGTAAAACAAGAATGCCCATCCTAGTATCAGAACAGACACCATTAAATTTGCTGAGAAGGGATGCGCTTTGTAGTTTAGGCCTGCAAATATGGTGTTCCCCTCAAGGGGTGTACATAGACAAGACAGGGGTAGCCAATCAAATGTATATAGGGGCAGGGGAAAAACTGGCAACAGTATACTGGCTGGGAGATATTAGTGAACACGTGGCAGAAACAAGAAATGTGTGGGAAAAGTTCATAAAAGCACAAATACCAGAGGCAGAAGAACCTGAGCTGGCACTTCACTGTACACTGAAATATGATGAAACAATGAATCAGGAATTTGAGACTAGCTGGCTGGCAGAGACAGGAGATAAGAGGATACAGTTGGTTTCCCAAAGCATAGTAATAGGGAAAGAGGGAGCAGCATTAGCCATAGATCCGTCATAATGGTATGATGTGACAGGGGCAGTTCCGCATATTACTCTGTATGTAAATAAGGGATATGAGTCAAAAGACGTGGGCCCAATGATGGCCAAAGCAAGCAAAATAAAACGGGAAGACACAGAAGCACCAAAGATAAAACATTCAGAAGATAAAAATTTGATCAAAATAGTGCACACTACAGTAGCAATAGGGAAGCCTGCTGCTGTAGAATTAGAAACAAGAGAGTGCTCGTTAACGGAGGCTAAGCTAAAAGACGAAATGAGAAACTTAAAAGAATATGCAGACTACCTGAATGACAAAATAGACTGACTGGACAGACAACAGGAAATATTAGGAGCTAAGCAGGATTTCATATTACCGCCAGACATAAGAAAGAAAAAAAAATTTTTCTTAAAGAAAAAATTATTGGTGGCCTTGGCGAAAGGGCGGCGTGTTTGAGCCGTGGTATGCGAGAAACATAATACGAGACCTTGAGGATGATCATAGGGCCCAGATAGGAGAGAGATCCGCCCCGTGGAGTATATGCAAATGACTCAGGTGGGAGGGAACGATGGGAATGAACAGTGGAAAGAGGCAGAACAGTTAATACCAGCATCACTGTGGTCAAAACATGACACAGACGTGGGTTTAGTTAAATCGGCAGACCCGACAGAAATTAGAATAAAAAGAGGAGTAGCCCCGCCATAGAAACCGCAATACAAGATAAAAAAAGGAAGCAGAGGAAGGCATAAAAGATACAATTAAGGGATTATTAGATGCAGGAGTAATAATACCAACCAAAAGTCAATATAACACACCACTGCTACCGGTGCCTAAAGCGGACAAAACAAAATGGCGATTAGTACATGAGCAGTGAATGACGTAGTGGAAGATTATCTGGCGGTTGTACCGAACCTACACACGCTGTTAACAAATATCCCACCGGATGCAACCTATTTTACAGTACAGCTCAGAATTTTTTAGTGTGCCTTTGGCAGAAAAAAGCAGACATCTGTTTGCCTTCACATATCAAGGACAGCAGTACACATACACACACATGCCTCAGGGGTTTAAGCACTCACCACACGTGTTTAATCAAGTTTTAAAAGCAGACTTGCTAACATTAGACCTCAAAAGCACTGTAATACAGTATGTGGATGACATATTAATATGTTCAAAAACAAAAGATCAATGTCACCTAGATTCTATGCGAGTGTTGTCCAAATTAGCCCAGGGAGGACATAAAGCATCAAAAACCAAGCTGCAATACTGCAGGCAGCAAGTAGAATACTTAGGACGAAACATATCGCATGGAAAGAAAGCAATAGCCCAGAGTCAATTAGAAGGAATCAGTAAGGCACCGATGCCACAAACGGTGGGTCAGATGATGACCTTTTTGGGAATGACGGGTTTTAGCTCAGATTGGATAATAGATTATGCCAATAAAACAGCTCCATTAAGGGAAATGATGAGGGAGGCGGGACAGGACCGACTGTCCAAACCAATAGAATGGACACTAGATGGCAAAATCGCTTTTGAAACGCTAAAACAAGAACTAATGAACGCCCCGGCGTTAGGAACCCCCGATTACAACAAACCCTTTTTGCTATATGTGGCCAACAGGTGTGAAGGATATGCATCAGCTGTCTTAGCTCAAGAAACCAGCATAGGTAAAGGAAAGCAGCCGTTAGCCTATTATAGCACTAAGTTAGATGGAGTAGCACAGGGGTACCCGCCCTGCTACCAACAAGGCCTGGCAGCCGCCCACTATGTGTACAACAAAGCATCAGCAATAACTATGGGGTATCCAGTGACCATTATAACGCATCACAAGATAGCTGAATTACTGGAGAGAGGGAGATTTGTACGCACAGCGGCCCGCACATTAAGTATGAATACATTATTAACGTACCCAGACATAACAATTCAGAGATGTACTGTTACAAATCCAGCGGAGAGACTTCCTCTGGAAATGGAGGGAACCCCACATGACTGTACCAGACTCATCAGCATTCACAAAACTCTGTGCAAATCTGTGCACCGAGCCGCTGGATAATCCAAAGAAGGTATTTTTTGTAGATGGGTCCTGTTTTAAGGATCACAAAGGTTATCACGCAGGATATGCAGTGGTAGGGAAAGAAGAGATGTAGAATATGTGGTACACATAAAGCAACCGTGCGCACAGCCATGTTCAGCTCAGCTGGCAGAACTTAAAGCATTAACAGCAGCATGTATATTAGGTGAGGGACATAGCACAGAAATATACACAGACTCTGCAAACGCGCATGGGGTGTGTCACGTTTTCGGAGCAGTGTGAAAACAGAGAGGCTATAAGAAAACAGATGGGGCACCAATATAACATTTTGATCAGATACAACAGCTTATAGCTGCTATGATGCTACCTACTAAGCTAGCAATAATAAAATGTAAAGCACACAAAATAAATAGGGATGACCCAGTAACAAAGGGAGACGATAGAGCAGATGCAGCGGCTAAAGAAGCGGCAGACCACACTTCTGCCCTGAGTTGTGAGGAACCAGTGAATAAAAGACAGTGTGAAAAGGTAGGATGTTTCCCGGTAATGGTCACTCAAGTGGGACCAGATGAATATCGAGATCAGAGAACTGGGAAACCGGTGGCCCATTGGACTGCCCGTATGGGAATCCCCTCTGTGAGTGGGGAGTAAAGCCAGGTGCTGGATGGGACTGTTGGCATCACAGCCCACAGCATTCCCGATTGGTTCAAGATCCGCAGTTTATGACAGCATATGCACAGCATATTTGGGGGAGCAGTAAGGAAAAGAAACCAGTCATGATTAACCCAGTAGTTATACTAGAACCAGGGCCCCAGCTTGAGGATTTAATAACAATGCAAAACCAGGCTAGCCCAGCTGAAAAAGTGAAATGGAGTAAAAGGGGGGCCACAGAAAATACAGAAGGTCTGTGGCGATCGCATGAGGGATTACTGGTGTCACCATCAGCGCTATTAGAGAGTCAAATAGATGATGTGCATGGTAATGACCAATGCGCAATGGGGGAGATTATAAGAAAAATTAAAAAACAAGGATATTGGTCACCTTACCTACAAGCAATAGTGGATGAAAGACTAAACACATGTGAAATATGCGCTCAGCATAACATCAGAAAGAGAATAACAACACCAATAGGACACATACCAATACCAGAGTGACCAATGAAACACTTAGTCATGGACTATGTGGATATACAGGATCAGGAACGGTCATAAAATCTTTGACAAGTGAAGCAATAGCAAGTTTTGGTATCCCAAATGAAATTAGTTCAGACAATGGATCAGCATTTACTGCAAAAGCACTGAAAACTGCTACAAAAGTTAAGAATAAAACAGCGTTTTGGAGCTGTCTATCATCCACAGTCACAAGGGATGGTGGAAAGAGTTAATGGAACCCTCAAAGCAAAATTAAGCAAAATCTGTGCTGCAACAAAAATTAACTGGATTGATGCACTGCCGCTTGCTTTACTAAGTTATCGCATGCAAACTAACCGCAACACTGAGCTAACACCGCACAAAATGCTGATGGGCAAGATTATGCCTGAAAAGAACCCCACAGGGGGCCCTCGATGGAAACAATAGAGGATTTAAAAAAATATATGTATCACAGTTAGTTGCTGCATAAAACAATTAATTTACAGGAAAAGAAAAAGCAGCAGGAACCACGACTAGAACCAGAGAGACCAGTGGTGCCCGGAGACCAGGTGTACGTAAGAGTGTTCCGAAGGAAGTGGCACGATAAGAGACGAGAAGGGCGATATAAAGTCACAAGGGCGACCCGGCTAAAGAAGCGGCAGACCACACTTCTGCCCTGAGTTGTGAGGAACCAGTGAATAAAAGACAGTGTGAAAAGGTAGGATGTTTCCCGGTAATGGTCACTCAAGTGGGACCAGATGAATATCGAGATCAGAGAACTGGGAAACCGGTGGCCCATTGGACTGCCCGTATGGGAATCCCCTCTGTGGGCAAGATTATGCCTGAAAAGAACCCCACAGGGGGCCCTCGGTGGAAACAATAGAGGATTTAAAAAAATATATGTATCACAGTTAGTTGCTGCATAAAACAATTAATTTACAGGAAAAGAAAAAGCAGCAGGAACCACGACTAGAACCAGAGAGACCAGTGGTGCCCGGAGACCAGGTGTACGTAAGAGTGTTCCGAAGGAAGTGGCACGATAAGAGACGAGAAGGGCGATATAAAGTCACAAGGGCGACCCGGCTAAAGAAGCGGCAGACCACACTTCTGCCCTGAGTTGTGAGGAACCAGTGAATTAATTTACAGGAAAAGAAAAAGCAGCAGGAACCACGACTAGAACCAGAGAGACCAGTGGTGCCCGGAGACCAGGTGTACGTAAGAGTGTTCCGAAGGAAGTGGCACGATAAGAGACGAGAAGGGCGATATAAAGTCACAAGGGCGACCCGGCTAAAGAAGCGGCAGACCACACTTCTGCCCTGAGTTGTGTACGTAAGAGTGTTCCGAAGGAAGTGGCACGATAAGAGACGAGAAGGGCGATATAAAGTCACAAGGGCGACCCGGCTAAAGAGTGTTCCGAAGGAAGTGGCACGATAAGAGACGAGAAGGGCGATATAAAGTCACAAGGGCGACCCGCACGGCAGTACAGGTAGAAGGCAGTGCTGTGTGGTATCATCTTAACCATTGTACCCGAGTAGCATGACCCAGGCAGGAGCTGACAACAACCCCGCAGGATGAGCCGGTACCTGCCCAGCAAAATGAGGAAAGTCAAGATCCCCAGGAAACTGGGGAGAGGGACCCAGAACCAAACCTGGAGAGTTCAGAAGGAACTGCAGGGCAACCGGCCAGACCGGTACTTCCGCCTGAAGGTGAAAGAGACCCTGGGGAAGGGACTAGCAGTAGTTTTGTTATTCCTGGCAATATACACCCTGCACATGATACCACAGACATTGGCCCACACGATGCAGAGCAGAACACAGGGGAAGGAGTGGAGAGGCCTGATGACCATGGCCCCCCCGTCTTGCCCACCATTGACTTTTCAGCCTTGGACTTTATGTGTTTTGGATAAAATAAACACTGTACAATTAAATCTAGAAGAAACAGGAAGATGTGTAACAGCAATAGGGGCACTAAAAATGCCATGGGAAAATTAAAGAAAGAAAAGGGATCTTGTTGCCATGGGCTGGAGGCGAACCAGCAGGAAAATGAGCGGAAGGATTTTAGACGGGCAAGAAGAAAGGGACATGAAGTGCCCTGATCAAAAAAGAGGTCATGACTGTGTTGAATCATGCCCAACGACCAAGTGCTGGGTATCCTGCATGCACCCCCAATGCCCGTTCATTTGTATGATAGCCCAGGGATCCCATGAATATGTAGCAGAAAATAATGAATGCGACTGGCCGGTGACAAATAGATCAATGGCAGAAATGGAGAAAAAACAGATTGTGTTATTCCCTGGATTAGAATACATATGCTATGAGAAAAATGGGACAGTGCCAGTGGGCAAGTTTCAGGGGCCTTGTGCAAGGAACCATAAGTTGATAGACAAATCCGAGATCAGGACTCTCTACCTTTTACTGTAACCAGAGCACTGGCCGACCTATGGTGGGTATGTGACATGAACAAAGACTTGATGCCCACCCTTCCTGTAGGGTGGTCAGGCACTTGCGCGAGAGTAATGTTAGCACATTGAATAACCATAATAGATCCTGCAGAAGACCTAGTGGGGGTAGTAGGCCTGCAAAGAAGGAAAACGGCTTATACACCAGACCCAAGTGTAAGGTTAGATGCCATAGGCCAACCCCGGGGTATTCCCAAGGAGTTTAAAGCAAGGGACGAAATTGCTGCAGGATTTGAATCAATACTGGTATGGGTAACCCCTAATAAGATTGTGGAATAGATTAATTGGGATGGCAGGTATGCCATCCGGCAAGTTACGGCTTGGCGGGGCATGCCCCATACCTATACAGCACAGAGAGTTTGCCACTTTTCAGGGTTTCCTACAGAAGTAACCACAATGACCATAGACTCTCAGCCCTTAAAAACATGAACTTCTGTATGTTCTGACCTCATGTAACCACACAGCATTCAGATACAACTTCACACATCCACACAATAAAGCCCCAAACTTGGGTTATTTTGCCGTTTTTCTCCTTCCTCTTCCGCTTCTTCTTCTTCTTATTCTTCTTCTTTCCATTTTCCTGCCAAACTGCCTGCCTCCATCGCAATGTTATCCAATGGGGAGAATTATTATTTGAGGGTATGGTCCGTATACCTGCTCATCAAGCTTATCGTCCAATAAAAAAAGCTTCATAGTAATGTTTTTAATGTTAATGTAGCTAATGGCTTCATGCTTTCTAAGAAGTTACTGTGGCTTAGTGGTTAAAACTGCAGTCTCTCACACAGTGGATAGTGGGTTTGAGCCCAGCAGTGCACATATGTATTTTCCACAAAAAACAATGTGCAACTGTTAAGTACTTTTCATTTCTTAGACTGTTATTATTTTCACATTGACACATTAACGTATTTTTATTGCAAAGGCAAAAGAGGTTTACAATATTAACTGTTCAATGTTTCACTTGTATTATATCACACCCTCCCCGAACTCGCTTTTGTTTTGTTTGGGGAGGGTGTTACGCTCTGCTCTTGCGGTCATGACTGACTGAATGTGGAGACCCCTTGCCTCGGCCAACATTTCTTTATTCATTAATTTCTTCACTTCAGCTCTGTTCACTTTATCCTTTTCACACATAACACAAGGTCACCATAAAATTAACTACTAGGAAAATTAAGAATTTACGATAATAGCCTACATTAAGAATTGAGGATAGCCTCTTTTAAGCTGCAAACCTTTAATATATTTATAAACCGCCAATTCCCCAAACATATCTGATTCACGGTTAGTCACTTATAAATACATACACTACTCACAAAAAGTTAGGGATATTCGGGCTTTCGGGTGAAATTTCGGGATGAACCTAAAATGCACTATAACCTTTACAGGTGAAATTAATTTGACCTTCTCTAAACTTTTGAATGCACATGTCCAACTATTCAATGTTTCAGTACTTTTTGCACAACTTGCTGTTCTCTAACAAGGAGCTGAACGGCAAAATTCACAACAGGTGTTTGATCCATGAATCTACCAATACATTTCCTGGTTCAATTAGAATTGGTATTTAAACAGTCCTCTTCATCATGCTGTTCACATTTTGACATCATGAGACCAAGACGACACCTAACAATTGATCAACAGTACCTCGCCATTGCGAGGCTTCAAACAGGATGTTCTCAGAGGGAAGTGGCCACTGAGCTTAGAGTGTCACAGAGTGTCATCAGCAGGTTGCAACAGAGATACAGAGAGACTGGAAGAGTCACAGAAAGGCATAGAAGTGGACGTCCTTTGGCCACATCCCACACTGATGACCGCTTCATTGTGAACAGTGCCCTGCGGAACCGGATGATGAATGCCACTCAACTCCAGGCACATTTAAGGGAGGTGAGAGGCACCCAAGTGTCACGTCAGACCATTCGAAACCGTTTACATCAGCGTGGTCTGCGTGCTAGACGACCTGCAAGGGTACCTGACCACACCACCAGGCACAGGCGTCATCGTCTTGCATGGGCCCGGGAGCATTTACGCTGGACGAGGGACCAGTGGGCCTCAGTGCTGTTCTCTGATGA
This sequence comes from Synaphobranchus kaupii, assembly GCA_029718625.1. Taxonomy (NCBI): domain Eukaryota; kingdom Metazoa; phylum Chordata; class Actinopteri; order Anguilliformes; family Synaphobranchidae; genus Synaphobranchus; species Synaphobranchus kaupii. Next base: position 43,953,251 of record CM056383.1, on the reverse strand, counting down.
AAGTCGATTCACGTTGAGCAGAAATGATGGCCGCCAACGATGTTGGAGACGTCAAGGAGAGCGCTATGCATCAGCCACTGTTGTCACCAGACGACCCTTTGGTGGTGGCGGTGTTACAGTGTGGGCAGGTGTGTCTAGTCAATACAGAACTGCCCTACACTTTGTGAATGGTACAGTGACAAGCCCATACTACCTGAATAACATCATTAATCCAGTCATTGTGCCCCTGCATGAACAACACAGGCCTAATTTCATCTTCATGGACGACAATGCTCCAGCTCATCGAGGTCGCATCATTAGGGAAAGGCTGCTGGAGACTGGGGTACCTCAAATGGAGTGGCCTGCACTTTCTCCAGACCTGAATCCCATAGAAAACCTATGGGATCAGCTGACTCACCGTGTAGAGGCTCGTAACTCTGTACCCCAGAAACTCAATGACCTGAGGGCCGCCCTTCAAGAAGAGTGGGATGCCATGCCTCAGCAGACAATAAGTCGACTTGTGAAAAGCATGAGACGTCGTTGTCAAGCTGTAATTGATGCTCAAGGGCACATGACAAGTTATTGAGACATTGACATTTTTGTTGTTGTATACCCACCACTGTTGTTGGCTTTTGTTTCAATAAATTGTTTGAGATGAGGAAATCACCATTGCATGCTTCTACTTAAATGCCCTACTTTCATGATACGTATAATATCACTGTAGCGTGAACTTACATTTTCCATAAATTTCACCCAAAAGCCAAATACCCCTAACTTTTTGTGAGTAGTGTAAATAGCTTCCGAATGTGGCTCTAGTCTACGCTACTCTGCTGATAATGTAGCTTACTGCAAACACTTTTAATTATTATAATAATAATAATAATAATAATAAGAAGAAGAATTTCTGGTATGTACTTTCTTAGTAGTATCTACTGTTTTCTTTCTGGCTAAGATTCCTGGGAAATATGCGTTGTCCAATTAAGCTTGTTCGCCAACGTTACTTCCTGCTTCTCGTCAGGAAGCAGAAACAAGCTAGGCTACTACGAAGCGAATCAACATGCATTATAGCCTACATTCATAAGCACAGCAGTTAGGCTATTCAACACTGGATTGCCGGATGCGTAACTCCAACCTTCCATGTGTGGGCTACGAGCTAGTGAGTTTCTGCACAGCAGAGTTTTTTTCTGGTAGTGTAGAACGTTACCTATTGGGAAATGTTTTGGTACCGGACAGCTAGGTTTAGTTTAGTTTTCTGCAGTGCAATGAATGTAGGCTATAATGCATGTTGATTCGCTTCGTAGTAGCCTAGCTTGTTTCTGCTTCCTGACGAGAAGCAGGAAGTAACGTTGGCGAACAAGCTTAATTGGACAACGCATATTTCCCAGGAATCTTAGCCAGAAAGAAAACAGTAGATACTACTAAGAAAGTACATACCAGAGATTATTCTTATTATTATTATTATTATTATAATAATTAAAAGTGTTTGCAGTAAGCTACATTATCAGCAGAGTAGCGTAGACTAGAGCCACATTCGGAGAGTAGGGTGTACCTGCAGAACTGCAGAACGGGGCTTACAGCTTGCTGGGCGGGGCTTGAGGGGCTTACAGCTTGCTGGGCGGGACTAAGCACTAGTGCTCATGCGGATGGACCGAATTTGTGTTGCCAGAACTTAAGCAGACGAGCAGACACTAGTTTGTATGAGAGAATCTCTCTAGCTCTGGTTTAAACTTTCATTTGGTTGAAGAAGAACCAAATATGGCTTCCAGTGAAAAAGTAAGTACCTTAAGGGGCACCTTCGCTATTTTGGACATTAGGGCCTATTTTCGGTCTGTCATTTGCTTCAGTGTTGAGCTAACGTTAGCTAACTTTAGCTAGCTTGTTAGCATGTGCACTAGCTAGCTAACGCACGTTCGCTAATATTCCCTGTAAACACCCAACCCACCCCAACTATGTGAATGTGAAGTTGCCATCATTTTGGCCGCCAAGTTTTGAGGAAGACTACTTATTAATGTTGAACTAATGTTAAAGCTATGTTAAACACGAACCATTTTCACAAGGTGGTCAACTTCACATTCTCTATAATGTCCACCGCAATACACATTGTCAACGTTGTTGTAAAAAACACATACGTTGGAATTTGTTGCTTATTCAATCATCAAAGCCACCTTGAAAATATGTGTAATGCTAAAACGAATCCCGGTGCATAGTGCACACAACTGCGTTTTATAAGCTTGAGCAACATTCCTCTATTTTAGTCCAAAATGAGAAACATGACTTGATGCTCATATAGCATAGTGAAAACAGCAGAATCAGTTAGAGGCCGCTTATTGTTACATTTGTGACCGCAGCTGGTGTTTTGGTCCTTAAGTCAATAGGTCATTTTTCAGTTGTTTTACAGATTATGAAAATGCAGATCCTAAGCTTTCAAATGATGTGTCATGCATTGAAATCTGAATATAGTGGAAGAAGATATGCTTATTTGAATGTTGGGACACCTGACCTTGACATTTTGAAAGTAATTATCTTCTTTTTTTCCAGGACCACATAACAATACAGAGAGGCCGTTCACTTCCACCACTAGTGAAGTGCACAAGATTTGGGGAGACTGCATTCTCATTTTGTGCACCCAAATTGTGGAATGCACTGCCAGCTTTCATCAGGGATGCAACCTCAGCAAACATTTTCAAATGAACACTCAAAACTAATTGTTCCAATATTGCTTTTCTTCCCTGATTGCTGCTATGTTTTCTCCTGTATTTAGTATCCTTAGTATTTTAGTACACCACTATGTCCTGTGTATCTTGTGTATTTGCACCATATTATGTGAATATGTTATGTGTATCTTGTATATTTGCACCATATATGTATGACTGTTGCTATGTTTACTCTTGCATTTTATTATTTACAGTCAAGCCGGAAAGTCTGCACACCCCTTTCACCTTCTCCACATTTTATTACATTACAGACATATTCTACAATAGATTGAGTTAATTTTTTGTCGCAAAATTCTACACAAAATAGCCCATAATGACAAAGTGAAAACAGATTTTTAGACATTTGTGCTAATTTATTAAAAATCGAAATGTAAAATATCATATGTACACAAGTGTGCACACCCTTTGATATGACACCCAAAAGTGAGCTGAGTTGCATTTTGTTTCCACTGATACTGCTTGAGATGTTTCTACAACTTAATTGGAGTCCACCTGTGATAAATTCAATTGATTGGACATGATTGGGGATTGCCAACACCAGCCTATATAAGGTCCCACAGTTGACAGTGCATGTCAGAGCAAACTACAAGCCATGGGGTCAAAGGAATTATCTGCAGACCTCAGAAACAGGATTGTGTCAAGGCATAGATCTGGAGAAGGGTACGGAAAAATCTCTGCAGGTTTACAGGTCCCAAAGAGCACAGTGGCCACCATCATTCGTAAATGGAAGAAGTTTGGAACCACCAAGAATCTTCCTAGACCTGGCCGCCCGGCCAAACTGAGCAATCGGGGAAGACGGGCCTTGGCCCGGGAGGTGAGCAGGAACCCGAGGGTCACTCTGACAGAGCTCCAGCGTATCCTTGTGGAGATGGGAGAACCTTTCAGAAGATCAACCATCCAGGCAGCACTCCACCAATCAGGCCTTTATGGTAGAGTGGCCAGACGGAAACCCCTCCTTAGTAAAAGGCACATCACAGCCCGCTTGGAGTTTGCCAAAAGGCACCTAGAGGACTCTCAAACCATGAGAATCAAGATTCTCTGGTCTGATGAAACCAAAATTCAACTTTTTGGCCTGAATACCAAGCGTCACGTCTGGAGGAAACCAGGCACCGCTCATCACCTGGCTAATACCATCCCTACAGTGAAGCATGGCGGTGGCAGCATCATGATGTGGGGATGTTTTTCAGCAGCGGGAACGGGGCGACTAGTCCTGATAGAGGGAAAGATGAATGCAGCTAAGTACACCGAGATCCTTGAAGAAAACCTGCTCCAGAGCGCTCTGGACCTCAGACTGGGGCGAAGGTTTACCTTCCAACATGACAACGACCCGAAGCACACAGCCAAGAGAACAAAGGAGTGGCTTCGGAAAAAATCTGTGCATGTCCTTGACCAGCCAGAGCCCAGACCTGAATCCAATTGAACATCTGTGGAAAGAGCTGAAAATGGCTGTGTACTGACGCTCCCCATCCAACCTGATGGAGCTTGCAAGGATATGCCAAGAGGAATGGGCAAAAATGTCCAGAAACAAGTGTGCCAAGCTCGTAGCTTCCTTCCCAAGACACCTTGAAGCTGTAATCGCTGCCAAAGGTGCAGCAACCAAGTATTAGGCTAAGGGTGTGTACAGATATGTAACCCCTAAATAACCTATTTTTGTCAGTAAAATAAAATTGCATATTTTCTAAAAACCTGTTTTCACTTCGTCATTATTGGCTATTGTGTGTAGATGTTTGAGGCAAAAAAATGAACTCAATCTATTGTAGTATAAGTCTGTAACGTAATAAAACGTGGAGAAGGTGTGTGCAGACTTTCCGGCTTGACTGTATATTTCAGTACTGTGTACCTTGTGTAGGCTACCTTGTGTATAGTTGTGTATACCTTCTGTATCATTGCTGCTTGTGACATTTGTTGTAACCAGGGGCACCATTGTAAATGAGACCTTGGTCTCAATGGGTTTCCCCTGGATAAATAAATGTTAAATAAAAAAATAAAAATGAATGTATTAATAATTTCTGAATGTCTATCTTTGAATGTTAGTTGATGAATACATGTATATATGCAAACTAATACATACAGAAAGACATAGAATATCTATTAATGCGATGTTAATACTAAATAAACTAAATAATCTGGAAACCCAAATTCGGTCCATCCGCATGCGCACTAGTGCTTAGCCCCGCCCAGCAAGCCCCTCAAGCCCCGCCCAGCAAGCTGTAAGCCCCGTTCTGCAGTTGCATTCGGAGGCTATTTATGTATTTATAAGTGACTAACCGTGAATCAGATATGTTTGGGGAATTGGCGGTTTATAAATCCGATCTCTTAAAGGTTTGCAGCTTAAAAGAGGCTATCCTCAATTCTTAATGTAGGCTATTATCGTAAATTCTTAATTTTCCTAGTAGTTCATTTTATGGTGACCTTGTGTTATGTGTGAAAAGGATAAAGTGAACAGAGCTGAAGTGAAGAAATTAATGAATAAAGAAATGTTGGCCGAGGCAAGGGGTCAGTCAGTCATGACCGCAAGAGCAGAGCGTAATACCCTCCCCAAACAAAACAAAAGCGAGTTCGGGGAGGGTGTGATATAATACAAGTGAAACATTGAACAGTTAATATTGTAAACCTCTTTTGCCTTTGCAATAAAAATATGTTAATGTGTCAATGTGAAAATAATAACAGTCTAAGAAATGAAAAGTACTTAACAGTTGCACATTGTTTTTTGTGGAAAATACATATGTGCACTGCTGGGCTCAAACCCACTATCCACTGTGTGAGAGACTGCAGTTTTAACCACTAAGCCACAGTAACTTCTTAGAAAGCATGAAGCCATTAGCTACATTAACATTAAAAACATTACTATGAAGCGTTTTTATTGGACGATAAGCTTGATGAGCAGGTATACGGACCATACCCTCAAATAATAATTCTCCCCATTGGATAACATCGCGACGGAGGCAGGCAGTTTGGCAGGAAAATGGGGGGGAGGAGGAGGAGGAGGAGGGAGGAGGGAGGAGGGAGGAGGGAGGAGGGAGGAGGGAGGAGAAGGATCTTGGGTCTATGAAAAGCACAGAATGAATAAAATGTATTATTATTATTATTATTATGTATTTATTGATTTGGATTTCTATCAAAACCTGTGTGGTCCTACAGAGCATAGATATCCTTGTGTTCACAAAATTCTGTTTGCAAATATCATCATTTTTCTCTGCATTTATTTATTCATCACCCCTTTCTCTATTGTACATGATGTTTCTTCATATAAATGTCTGTTTGTGAATAGTAACGAATGCTGTAGCAGCAGTTAACATTTTAAAACCTGTACATTTTCTCAAGTAAACTTGCCAACAAAGTACAACCATATCCTTTCTGGAGTGTAATTATTCATCAACTGTTCAAAACATTCATTGAAATCATATGTTGTTCTATGAGGCACAATCTCTTCACATGCAAAGATGAAGAAACACAGGGCCAAGTTGCATTAAATAATTTAGGAAAGTTTGGATAGCATTGCTTTGGAATAGAGCTAGTTTATTTAGTGTGAGCTACGATAGGCAATATTGTTAGTTGCAACTTGGCCACATTTTGATATCAAGACTTTTAAAGGCAGGCCTAGTTTTTGCAAGTTGGAATTAAGAACTTATGGACAGCGCTATGTAGGCTATGCGTGAGTAACTTGGCTTTTTTTTTTTACGTCGTAGACGTTTTTGATCTGATTAACATATACTATAATCAGCAGAGGTTTATCAATTACACAGATGAGGCCTTAACAGCCCTAGGGGAACAACTGGATGCGACAAGCAGAATGGCATGCCAAAACAGACAAGTACTGGACTGGATAATGGCAGAAAAAGGAGGGGTTTGTATATTGTTTGGAGAACAGTGTTGTACTTTCATACCCAATAATACTGCTCCCGAGGGCTCATTTACTGAAGCTATGAAAAAACTAAAACAGCTCAGAGAAGAAGTAAAAAGTAATGCAGGAAAAGATACAGATGTATGGGATTGGTTTCACCTAAATCTGGGACAGTGTTGAGCTCTTCTTAAAAGGTGGGAGTGGGAATAGTGGTAGTTTTGCTAGTGGGAGGATTGGTGGTGTGCTGTTTTCTGCCTCTTCTGCGTTCTCTACTTACCCAGATGGTGACCAAGCAGTTAACAGCACCAGGGGTGATGGCTCCGCTCCTGTACCTGGAAAAACTGCCCAGAGAGGACGAGCATGACATCCAGGACTTCGCCTACACTAAGGAGTGTGAATAAAGTTCCCTGCACGATAACAGCTCTGACATAGTGAAGAGACCTGAAGCCAGGAGGACTAGATAAACACATGTATTTTATTATTTTCTTTTACACGCTTAAAACTATTTTACACTGCAGTATTATGAAGAAGTAGTAAGCACATATAGATTGATAGCTACAAACATGTATAAGATTAACATAATCATGCTTAGATAGAGGAGACTGATGTCTTTTACTCCTCCCCTGCCAATGAACGGGAGGAGAGTTTTGGCTCAGTTTTCCTGTTTAGGTACTAAGCCTGCGGAGTATTGGGATGGTTGCTTAGATAAGAAATGGCCAATTTTTGTTGCTCCTCAGATCTCTTGCCTGAACCCAAGTTAAGAGAATGAGCCTAAAAAGGCTCAAAAGGGGAAATTATATAGACGTAAATAATATGTAATCAGCATAATCAACAAGTAGACTAATTAAAGTTAATAGACCAATTAGTAAATTTAATAATGATTGTAATAGAGAGCACAAGAAACATTGGCGCCACTATTAGGTTTGAATGTTTAAAGACCATGTGATGGTGGCCGGACGCCCGCCTTCTGTTTTTGAGACAACTCAAGGTCGCGCCACTATCATCTTTAGGTGAAGAGTCATGAAAGGGGGGCCTGAGCACCGTGACGCAAAGGAGGGAGGAAACTTGGGACCTGGGGACAATAGTGGCAGAAAACCAAAAGGTGTTGGCCATTAGCATAAGGGGAGGACAAGAGGTTGTCCTAAGGCACCTAGAAATGTATAAAACGCACCGTGACTAAGGCCCATTGGGTGTTCCATGGGACAGCACGGCTTTGTTACGCAATAAAGTCTTATTTGAGCACATCACTCTCTTCAGCCTTTGTTTGACTTCGCAAGCGTCTGTTTTTGGTGATTGGATTTTGAACCACCTTGCCTGGAGTACTGGCTTCTCCACCAAAATGACTGTTTTCGGAATAAAAGGCCTGCAACTCCCCCCTTCCAACATAACAATTAGTGATAGTAAACATTAATGTGACATGTTCAGTACTATCATATGCCTTGTCAGGTAAATAGGAGAAAAATAACATTTCAGTGGACCTTTGCTACTGCAACCTATCATATAATCCTGCAAAGACTAGGAATAAGATAAAAAAACGGCCTTTACGTTCAAAATTGAAGTACCTAGCTAGCCCACGGACTGGCCAGGGAGAAGAGGACGCTGTACCATCTCTTGGCTTTTGTTAGATCTCCCAGCCTCGCAGGTGGCATTCATCTAACAATTAAGCACCTAGGCTGCACTATGTCACTTACGCTGACATCACTGGCATTCATTACAGTAGGCCTACCTTGCAAGCTAACCCAAGCTAGTTGCAAGCTAGTCCATCATCATCTAAAAATATAACGTTACGAGCGCACACTAAGCAATATGCCATTGTGATATAAATATTACAATTTAGGCATTTTATAGTTTTAAAAACATTTACTAGCTTGATATATTACAACATTACACTCCATAATAATGATGTTCATAACTGTTGTTAGTCTTTCTCGATGCCATGTTCGGGTTAGAACTGCGCAGGCGTCATCCAGAACTGCTTTGTCTAAACTGCACATGCGTCGTCCAGAACTGCTTTCTCCAGGCCTGCAGCCAGTTGAGTCTCGATGATCTTGGCAGAAATGGAAGTTATGGGGAGTAAAAGGACAAGATTCTTGGTTTGATTAGCTGGACAAAGTCCTTGGGACTAAAGTAGTTGTTGGTCCTCCTTTGATTATGCTAGCTTTACCCCTACCAACAACACCAGTTATACTGCCAAAATTGAGTCGGATGATGGAAATGATGAGTAACGTTATCTCCACTTGTTATGCAGAATAACCTTACCTTGCAACGTTAGCTACATCTGATCAAAAACGTCTCCGACGTAAAAAAAGCCAAGTTACTCACGCATAGCCTACAGAGTGTTGTCTATAAGTCCTTAATTCCAACTTGCAAAAACTAGGCCTGCCTTTAAAAGTATTGATATAAAAATGTGGCCAAGTTACAACTAACAATATTGCCTATCGTAGCTCACACTAAATAAAATAGCTCTATTCCAAAGCAATGCTATCCAAACTTTCCTAAATTATTTAATGCAACTTGGCCCTGTGTATCTTCATCCTAACATCTCAAGAGAATTATTACATTAATTTATACAAATGAGGACGGACACACCTCCTCCGCCTCCCCACCCCTCTCCCTCACTCACCCACATTTTTCAAAATTGTGTAGTAGGCGGAGACAGGCTGGAACAGTGAGTGCAGTTACTCTTTTAAAAAGGGCTACAGTATATCACATAGTGCACACACTGCACTACGCAATATACATCTTTGCTACTCTACCATCTAAAAAAGTAGATGTACAACTGTAGAAATATTATGCATTATGTAATTTGATCTAAAATTGTAAACATATATTGATGTGAATCTCAAGTGACACTGCTAAATTTGCAAACATCCCAGCTAACGAAATCACATACTAGGAACGTTCCCTGTATGTTAACCCCTTCGCGCAGATGACTAGTGATAATGATGCCGGAGTCATCATTTTGCATCACTGAGACATTCGTTGCTCCTGTGGAAATCACAAACTCTGTGTTTTAACCACAGAAATATATACTAATTAGAAAGGTAGTTCTGTGGTTTTAACTTTATTGGCAGACGATTCATGACGATTTCTGCCAAATACGGAGTTTCTAAGTGTCACTATTTCCCCGTAGCAAGTCCATGTAACAAGCAACCCCCCACCTAGTCTATACCTACCCATGCGTGACATAGTGGACAATAATATCTATGTTTGAGTTCATAAATTTATTTATTCATCATATTAAATTAGAATTAGGAACAAGATAAACCCAAAAATAGCCTGATCGTATGCCAGAAAAGCCTTGCTCGCTCAAATGTAAAATAAACATGTGAAAGTATTCTCTCATTCTACCATGTATTCTACTAGCAATATATGCTATTAAATATGAAATAAATATACAATTAATCCTACCATTGGTTTTACACATCGAGATGTTCCTTTCAAAATTCAGTGGTAATTTATTGTCTGGTATAAGTGGTTTGAGAAATATAACACTTTATACCGCTATTACACTACCTGAAACGTTGACTCGTAATACCCCCCATGCAGTGGTGCGCGGGTTGACTCGTTACCCACGGGGCCCGCAGTTTACCGGCGGGTGTGGGCGGTTCAGGGGGGGGGTAGCCGTATGTGGAACAGAATGTAATGCGGTAGCCTATATGCGCTATAAAGTAAGTCATTTATTTCCGTTAAAAACATGTTATGTTTTGTGTAGCTTAAGGCTAGCCTATATGTTTGTTTTATTACATATATTTTAAAATATTTTATTAGCCTATAACCTATTATAGCCTAGACTGACTACTTTTAAGCAGTCACTCCTTTCCTGTGTTGAAATGAAGCGGTGGTATTTCTGCATTTAATGTAGGCTATTGCATAAGTTTAACGATATCGCAATTTCTTTTTAAAACAAAAAACAAAGATTTATGTATTGTTTATTTAGACTAGGCCTATTAATTTAGGGTAATTGATTTAAATCTGTTGTTGTTGCCACTGTAAGGTCAGGACTCATGTCTCGCACATTTTCTCACAAAATAAAAGCTTCGTATTTTTCCATTGAAAATACTGTGTCTGTCTTTAATGACAGCGGGTTGGGTCGGGTTGTGAAAATAGATGTGTTGAAGCGGGTCGGGCGGCTGCGGTTGAAATTATTTTAAAATGCGAATGGGTGCGGGTAAAAAATCACTACCCCCATGCCCTGCAAGCCTGTCTCATTCATTACAGTTCATTCGGCTTTAATTGTTACATTATAACCTTAGCAACAGTATACGCCATGTCTTCTTGGGTGCTTTGAACAATTTACTACAGCCCAGTGTAACGGCAGTTTTAGTTTTAATGGTCTAATATTAGCAAGCTCTATAGAAAACACATTAGGGAGGGGAGTATTCCCTTTCTGGATATGTAAGAATTTTTGCGTCTAAAATGCAGTTGGTCTCACTGGCTACATATGTATGTTCGTTTTTTCACTCGAGCACTGTCTTTCCAATATGATTGATAGGCCTATTTTTATTTTCGCATTTTGAGTGCATTTCACATACTGTAGTTTAATCGTTAATTTTATTTTTTATGTAGGCTATCGATTTTCACTTAAGATGGAACATTTGGCAGCATTTTGCAGATGGTGGAATACCATTTTATTTTCATGTAATTGTACAGAATATAGGCTATGGCGTATACACTTGTCACTTAGGGCATGGCAAATGGTCATTCCAATTTACTGTGCGCTGATATGCAGTAGATTAATGTAAAACTTTTCCTTGGAGTCATTATGAATAGGAACATGAAATAAAAGAAAAGAAACTAGAGAAAAATGCAATCCCAGGGCAAAAGTATACATACTGTAGAGTACAGGGAAAAGTGATGTTTTATTGAGGTACAAAAGTGAATGATTAGGCAACATATTTAGGTGTATGTAACACTGTGATATAAACGTTTTTTTTCTTAACCCATCAGAAGGAGCAAATGTATATGCTTTATAATGGACAAAACATATTTTATTCATTTTATGTTTTGCATAGGGGTTTTGGACCCATCGATATCTACCCCAATATACTGATGAAAATATATTAATTCCCACGTGAATAAAATGAAAATATATTTATTTATTTATTTATAGCAGTGCATAATTTAGCCATTTGGATAGATTTGGAGACTAATCGACAACAGGGCACTCGTTGACATGGACTTCATGATCCAGGCAATATATATATTTACCTGTTTCACTTACGTAGCTCTCAGTATTTTGTTGCAAACTAAAGAAAAACAATTTTGTTTTGCATTTTTCCAAAGTTTCTTTGCATTTGTGGCACTTTATTTTGACTTAAATTATGAAACTAAACAAATCTAAGTTTGTATTGTAAATGGTACACCTGTCTTGTTTCATTTAAGCCATTTAGCAAGTGTATGTGATGCTCACACCTGGAGTTATAAAGCCCTAACCAGAGCACCCCCTAAATAGATGAGAATTGACCAAATTTGCCATCTGCGCAAAGGGGTTAAGGTTCCAGTAAACGTTCCCTAGTTGATGCAATGTGTATTTTTTTCAGGTTCGGAGAGCTTTCACACGTTTCTGAGGAACGTCCCCTTTAACATTACAGTAACATTCTAGTAGCATTCCTCTTAACTTCTAGGCATATTCTATGTAACAAAGGTAGCATCTCCTGAGATCACAGCAATCTATAGATTGATGCTACTCAACATTATGACATCCAGGAAACGTATTGCAACGTTTGTGACATTTAGGGGGTATTCCTGGAATGTTATCTTTTTATCAGGGAGAAACATTCCCCATACACATTTCTCCAAGCATAAGAGAAACCCAAGAAGAAGAACGTTCCTCAAAGTCCCCAGCAATGTTAGCAGTCAACCTATGAACGTTCCCCATACTCCCCTGAATGTTCCCAAAGTAATGTTCTGTAATGACATTACAGGGCTGTATAGAGATTTTTCTTTAAAGATCCCAAACATTCCTTGTTACTTGGGTTAATTGTAGTCAGCAGGGGAGTCTAAACATGAAAGCACTTATGTGCAACAGGACACTCAATACCAGGGGCAGCTGCTATTGGCCATATAGCACTCAACATGTAAACATTGTCTGTTATTAAAGGTCACTAATTGAGAAGTAATAGTGCAGTTTAAAAATAGACAACCCATTGATGTTTTTGCGGTCTCTCTGAATATTTTCTAACGCAAAACAAATCCTCTGTAGCACCAGCCCAACCTGCTCTGCATTAACATCGCCAAATTGCATCACCTGATAACGTTCCTTTTTTGGGAGAGAAAATCTTTGGCCTATGAAGATCTGAATCATTAACAGTGTATGGTAAAAAATAAATATACATTGTACTACAAATATTTAAATATGTACAAATCGTAAAAATGTTCAAACCTATACATTTAAAAGAACATCCAGTAGGAGTTGAATATAGTTCAGTGTAACGAAGACGAATACGAGATCATGGAACAAAAATGAGACAATTCAGGAGTGCAATTACAAATGAAAAACCATGTGATCATTCAGGACGAAATATAGACAAAAAATAAGTCAAGTAAAGCTTTGATTTCTTTTTTCCTATTCATAAAGCTAAATGTGATGGCAGACTGATTTAATCTCCTGAGACCTGGCAGAAAAAAACTAAGTATTTAATAAAAATTTAAAAAAACATAATATTTTAATTTTTTAAACATCCAAGTATCTTGGATGACAGAAACATATTACAGTGAAAATATATTCAAAAATATCTATTTTTATCGAATGTCCCTTGTAGTGTAGGTTTCAGCATAGATTAAGACCAGAGACTCATGTCCCCTGCAGGGGACAAAAATGAATAGCCAGGTCTTAAGAGGTTAAACATTTTATATCTTAGGGTGTTATCATTTCTGAGAATCCATGTGGGATACATGAAAGTTGCTTTCTTTTTTCATTTCTTTGCTTTTCAATATATACAATAAAATGTTCAAATTGTGGAACATGAAGACACTGGGTTCTATGGAGCATGACTCAGGATATTAGATACATTATTTGAAGCAAGCAGGTGACCAAGATGCTTCCATCAACTCTTAAGAGTAGCTCTCGTTCTCATTCCATGTCGTCATCCATTGTTTTTTCTCAAGGGGGTCAAGTTTGGCTTTTCCATCCTTAAACTGGCGTTCCTCTTTTTTTATTCGTACAGCATGATATCTCGGAACGCTGTCATCATACTTTGAACGCTTGAAAAATCCACACTGCGGAAAAACAATATGTAACGATTATTTCATGTGCAATGCCTTTGACCTTTGAACAGTTCATTTAACATTTCGGACAGCTAAAAATGTAAGACAGCAAAGCAAAAAATGTAAGGACTTCAGCGAAGCAGCTTGATGAACACTGTGTGAAAGCATGCTTGACGTAAAGTGAAAAGCATTCCACACAAAATATCCCCAAGTGTTCAGGCTGGCAAAGCAACAGCCTGGAAAGGCAAATAACCTGCAGAAACACTGGAATAAAACAGGGAAGCTACTCTGATATGGCATGTTCCAGACATACACAGCTGTTAAGCCAGAAGCTGTAAAGTTCAACAGAATTTGCCACTTTTGACCTGATATGGTCACAAACAATCAAGGGTCGGAAACCAAAATCAGGCATGCGATTAGACAGGTGGATGCTGTTGAAATCTACACACAAGCTGCCCCGCTCCCCTGACAAGGCATTGCAAGAAAAGCATTCCCCTTAAAGCAAACTTTAGTTAGTCTTTATTAAGCCCCACTCCATGCTGCCACCGATACCGAAGTGGTACAGATTCACTGAGGTTTACCCAGGGAACTGAGGGCAGAACTTGAGCACTACGCATCAGCAGTGAGTCTCTCTTTGTCAGATGGTTGAACGTGGATCTCAGCGTTGTGATATGAAGCGTCATACTTGTTTTTTTTGTTTCTCTTGAAGAAACCACACTAAAAGGAAGGAAGGTGTTGGATCATTGGGAAGGGGCTTGTTTGCAATTTTCAGTGTTCATTCGTAAAAAATTCAGTCACCGACCAAGCTTGCAAAGTGGAATCATCAGTTAACCCCTTCGTGCAGATGCCAAATTTGGTCAATTCTCACCTATTTAGGGACTTCTATTTAAGGCTTTATAACTCCAGGTGTGAGCATCACAGAAACTTGGGAAATAGCTTAAAGGGATAGTTCGGAATTTTGGACATAATTCTCAATTACGACTTACCCATGATGTAGTTGATTGATGGAAACCATTTTCAGCTAATTCAATGCTGTCCCTTCTTTTGGACATACACGTTGCTAATGCTAGCGCAACTCTAAGGTAACCGGTAGCATCCACTACCAAACGCACTTAAACACTCCACAGTGCACCCAAAGCAAATAAAATACGACGACAGTCTATCTGGGGAGCGATACTTTACGTTACCTATGAATGTATTGCCGGCACTGGTCGACTACAACAACAAAGAAGTGCAACAAGTTGCAATGGCCACGTTCGCTCCGTCGCCGTACTTCTACAGAGAATATAGGTCAGCACGAAGTGAAGGATTCAGCGATAGTTTGACTTCAAAAATGATGGTATAAACCCTCAAAATAACCTCGAAAGACTGTTGTCGTATTTTATTTGCTTTGGGTGCACTGTGGAGTGTTTAAGTGCGTTTGGTAGTGGATGGAAAATTCCGAACTATCCCTTTAAATGAAACCAGACAGTTGTACCATTTACAATACTAACTTAGATTAGTTTAGTGCAAAGAAATCTTGGAAAACACCGGTGTGAAGGTTATAATGTCCTATATTGGATTAAAGAGTTGTCAATGAAACCAGAATGAACCGGAATGCATGAGACAGGTTTGAACATCATGCAGGGTTGTACGCGTGGGGGTTTCAGAAGGTGTACTAGCATTGTAAACGGATTGGACAAGACAAAAAATTACCACTGAATCTGGACATCCCTATGTGTAAAACCAATGGTAGAATTGTACATTTAGTTCATGTTTAGTAGTAGATATTGACAGCAAAATGACGTGGTATAATTACACAAGAATTTCACTTTTTATTTTGCTGTTGAGTTAATAGGGCTCAGTGTTTCCCCCAGGTTGTCTTTGTAGGCGGGGTAGTGAGATGGTATGACAGGGGGGGGGGCTTGTGGAAAAAAAAAGAATGACAGGCAGACAGCACACTAATTAGCATATAGCGATTTTATTAAAATCAACTAAAACAATCGTGATTTCTTGTTTAGACGATCATTGGCACAGCCCTACGACAAGCTACACAATAATAGTGGCATTTAGAAACTCCGTATTTGGCAGTTGTCATGAATCTTTTACTAATAAAGCTAAAACATAGTTAGTTTTTTCCACTCATAGTTTGGTTGTAGGAGCAATGAATGTCTGAATTGAGCAATCTCATGGCGCCATGGCCATGAGGGGGTCTGTGCGAAGGGGTTAAAAAAAAGGGTAATGCTGCCATGTGCCATTATACTTCATCACTCTTTGGTTAGGTCACATTTTCCCCATTTAGACCATTTCTAGCTCTGCAAACTGAAGTCTGTAGTTAAATATATATTTTTATTTTTATTTAGAGCAGTGCACAATTTAACCATTTGGGTAGATTTGGAGACACTAATGGTCAACAGGGTACACTGCCTATATTTTGCATCATAGAGCTTTAGTAGTTCTGCATATCATCCTCAGATTTTGCATACTTGTGGACATGGAGTTTATGATCCAGGAAATGTATAGATTTACCTGTTTCACTTATGTAGCTCTCAGTATTTTGTTGCAAACTAAAGAAATGTTTCCAAAGCTTTGCCGCATTTGTGCCACTTTATTTTGACTTCAATTATGAAAATAAACAAATCTAAGTTCGTATTGTAAATGGTACACCTGTCTTGGATCATTCAAGCTATTTACCAAGTTTCTGTGATGCTCACACCTGGAGTTAACAATCCTTAAACAGAGCACCCCCTAAATAGGTGAGAATTGACTAAATTTGCCATCTGTGCGAAGGGGTTAAAGACAAAGTATAGTCAGTGATACAGTGCTGTAATGGAGATGGCCCCTGTCTTTCTTGCTTACCTTCCAAAGCAGAAACACCAGCAGAGCCAGCATAAGGATGCCAGCCAGAACGGCCACGAGAATGATCCACCAGGGAACTCCATTGTACTGCGCAGCTGACTTCTCTGGGAACACTGTCACCCTTACCTAAGAACATTCAAATCACCTTTTTACTTATGTTGAGAATAACCTAAAAATACTTTATTAGCAACATGATGCTGATGAACTAAAGGCCCTTTCTAGTGCCCAGTCACTGGAAGTGTTACAGATCTGTATAGTTCCAGGGCTGCTTACCTGGGATTCAGCGTTTCTCAGAGCCATGTTCTTTGCTGAGGCATCAAGGCTGAGTGAAGCTTTCACAATAATGTCAAGGTAATTCAACTTTGCATAGTCCTAAGTGAAGACAAATAGAACACTGCTCATTTCAAGATAAGAGGACACTTTGCACAATACACTGAACTGATATTTCCTTCAAAATATGTTTTATGAACACCAAGAAAAATAGCACAATCAGTGATGAATATTGCATAATATTGAAGCAAGTCAAATAAATATTGAATAAAATGTATCTTTCTTTTTAATTCACTAATATGTAATATAATACAATAAAATACATTCCTTAAGCCACTCACTTCAATGAAGGTGCCATTCCAGAGCCGTGCCCTCAGCAGAATGACTGCATTACTGTCCAAGCCCTGCAGGGGGCACTTGATCTGCACACATTTTGCCTGATTGTCACATGTCTGCAAGGACACACAACTCTTAGACTGCTTCATCATTACCAACACTTTCCATAAAATTATTAGGGTTCAGGGTGACGCTTCAAGCTTGATAACATTGGTACAAATTCTCTTACCAGAGTTTTGTATTTTCTTTTGTCTATTAGTAGGGATACTTTTCCTGTGTCAGAGGGATCTCTCTCTTCTACCTCACGTTTTGTCCGTGATGTGCTGGATTCCTGAAAGCATGTTGAGTTATGAAGTTTTCCAATATTTCACCTCTGACAGACCACAAATTCATAACAGAGGCCGTTCTGCCTGAGCATGTCTTATACTACTACTGGAAAATGTCACAAAGTCTACATTTTGTAGCTATTTTCTCAGTATTGGATCTTCAACCAATTGCTTCACATTTACAGAAGAAGTAGTTGAGCACAGACATCACAATGAAATATTTCAACTTGCCTACTTTATTATTAAGTAGAAAGCATGTGTCTAGAGAGCTACTTAGTCTGTATAGTAGGGATGTATACTGGTTTGATGGTAGCCTATATCATGGTGTCAGAATTTCTGGTCGTCACATATATATTTTACTATATACAGTGAGCACCATAATTCATTGGACAGTGACACATTTTTTTTATTTTGGTTCTGTAGTCTAGCACTTTGAATATGAAAGTGCAGACTGTCAGCTTTAATTTGAGGGTATTTTCATCCATATCGTATGAACCGTTTAGAAATTATAGAACCTTTTGTACATAGTACCCCCCATTTTCTGGCATCAAAAAATATTGGACAGTTTAACATAATGTAGAATAAAGTAATAATTTTTTATATTTGGTCACATATCCTTTGCATGCCATGACTTCCTGATGCCTGTGACCCAACAATATCAAAAGACTCTTGATATCTTATGTTCTGGTACTCCTACAAGCGATACTATAACCTCTCTGCATTTGAATGGATCTATATGGGAATTTGGGGGTGGGACTAGATTTAGCTGTAAATTACATTGGAAGAGTATGGAACACATGGTTGGCTAAATGGCTCTAAGTCAAGGGTCTGACATCAAACAGGCCTTAAACCATCACTCTGCTACCAGATATGCAGTAGATATGGATGGATAACTTGAAGGGTTTCTTCTCCTGACTTATTTTTCCATAGAGTTCAATAGGAAAATTTGTCAGGAGAAACAATCCTTAAAGGGTAACAAAACACGCTGGCTTCGCTAGATCCCGCCCCCTTTTTGAAATTCGAAAAATGCCTAAATCTAGGCGTGATAAGGTAATATAGGGGCTGAGCTCCAGGTATCAAACCATGCCCCAGCAATTTAAAAGCACTCACAGCGGCTGCTTTCTCTCTCTCTCTCCCTCCCTCGCACGCACGCACGCACGCACGCACGCACGCACACACGCACACACGCACACACGCACACACACTCATACACAACACGCTAGATCAAGCTGCTGCCGAGCCCCCGTTTGAGCTTATAATGATGCGGCCAGCAAACAGAAAATCACACGCTGTCCAAATAGTTACCCACGCCATGTAGGTGTGCACATGAGAGAATGTCTGTTAGGGAAGTAGGCTACGTTGCAAAGCTAAACGTGTAGCATGCATATAGGCTACTACAACTCCTGGCTCAACTATTTGACACAAATCCCCCCTTTCCGCAGGAAATACCACATATAGCAATAATATACCCTAAAACATAAATTCAACAATATTTTTTTAAAGTGACTTCATTAACCAAAAATGTAAATAACTGCTCTTGACCACAGTCAGCACTGCAGCTCGCACTGAACGGTGTCGTGCAGCGCGAGTAAGAGTTTGTTTACAAATATTCGACAAACAGGCCAGCAAGGGCACAGTGAGAACAAAGTAAACAATTGATACTTACCTCGTCAGAACGTAAAATTTTGTTTTGTTTTAACATAAAAATACAGGAAATATCCACACTGTGCATGCAACGCAGAGAGTAGCTCTCCTGTTAGATACGCAGTTTTCATATGCTTTCTACTATATATTTCTTTTTAATAAAGTAGCCTTTATATTTAAAAAAAAAAAACTAAACTAGCTAGCTACTTGCTAAGCTAGACTGAAAATGAACTATCAAAAAACAAGGGACTATTAAGCTAGCTATAAAAACATATCTAACAAAAATAAATAGGCTACTATAACTAGAATATTCAAAAAAGCTAAACTGCAAGCTAGCTATATCGCTCGCTCGCTCGCTCTCTCTATCTCCTCTCCATGCAGATCAACTGCTGCGCTGCCCTCGCTCCAAAACGTCAGGGTGTAGCCACCAAACTATCGGTGGGCGTAGCTGTACATGTTTCTATTTAGTCACCGGGAGCAATATGTTAGCTGGATAAACTTTCTGGCCAATCACAGATTGAACGTGCAGTACCTAACGTTTTACCAGTAGAGACACTTTTGAGCCAGTTTACGCTTTTTTGCGCTGACTGCAGTAATTTTTCAAGATTTGGACCAGTATCAATCAGTAATAAAAAATGTATCAGTTATGATCTAAAATAATTCGTTTTAGTGCTTTATTACCCTTTAAAGTGATCCATCCATATCTACTGCATATCTGGCAGCAGAGTGATGGTTTGAGGCTCGTTTGATACATCAGACCCTTGATGACTTAGCCATTTCGCCAACCATGTATTCCATACTGTTCCAGCATAATTTACAGCTAAATCTAGTCCCACCCCACAATTCCCATAGAGTTGTAAGAGTTCCAGAAAATAAGATACCAAGAGTATTTTGATATTGTTGGGTCACAGACATCAAATATTAAAAATTATTACTTTATTCTACATTATGTCCAATATTTTTTGATGCCTGAAAATGGGGGGGACTATGTACAAAAGGTTCTATAATTTCTAAACGGTTCATCCGATATAGATGACGTGACGAATGACGATACTCTCAAATTAAAGCTGACAGTCTGCACTTCAACATCATTGTCATTGTATCCTTTCAAACTTAAAGTGGTGGAGTACAGAACCAAAATAACAAAAAATGTGTCAGTGTCCAATGAATTATGGTGCTCACTGTATCCCCCCCCCCCCCCCCACCATGATAACCATGTTGATAGTATATCATGGTATTTCATATAAATTACACAGGTTAAATAAGTGTTGATTCAAGATTTCAGATTGAAACTAGAATGTAAAGTTTATGAATAAACTTTAGAGTGGTTGCTTGAGCAGTTGTTTAGCCATTTGTTTACCAGGTTAAAAAGTTATAGAGCTGTAGCATCTTAAAAGTCTGCCAGTAGGGCCTATAACCTTATGCAAGTGCAGAGTTAAAGGGGTTGCCAGGGTGGCATTGACTACCCTTGAAGTTTTATTCCTGTTATTGGCTATTTGTCAATGACAGACACATTGGCTGTGTCTCAAACCGCATACTCCCGTGCTCTGCACTACCGTGTTCCCGAGTACGCACTCCAGTCAAGGCTTGGAAGGTTTTTTTCTCATTTGTGCGACGCACTTTGTGGCGACATCTGACCCATAGCCTGTCACCTTTGTCTTAACTATCGGGAAATTTTGATGATATTAGTAAGCAGGCTACACCTGAGAGCAATAACGTTAAGTCATTAGCTCGCATTGTAGATACTGTACAAATAGTAGGCTATATGTTACTGGAATACACAGTGGGGACGAAAAGTATTCGGGTGGTATTTTTGTTATTTTGGCTCTGTACTCAAAACACTGGATTTGGAATGGAACAGTGAGGTTAAAGTGCAGACTTTCAGCTTTAATTTGAGGGTTTTTACATCCATATTGGGTGAACCGTGTAGCAATTGTAACCCTTTTTATACACAGTCCCCTCCCATTTTAGTGGACGAAACGTCATTGGACAAATGAACATAAATCAAATAAAGTAATCGTCCTGGTTTGTCCATTTTTCGATCTGATGCAGCTACTTGCTTTTCCCACGACCGAATAGCAGAGAGAGAGAAAATGCGATTGCTACGATTTAATTAATTATGTTGGAAACGTTTGGGGGGAAAAAACGTATTAGACTAGATTTCCCGTATCATTAACCTTATACGCCCGCATAGGCTACCTTCGAAAAGGTGGAAAAGCCGTATTTTATACGGGCAAACTGTATGGGTTGACAGATGTGAACCTTGCGGGGGAGCCCCGACAAACTGCGCTACGCCACTGGCAAAGACAAGTAAACTGGCAGATGCTAAACAAACACATTCTAACCCGGTAATTCTCAACTAGGCTACAATGCGTTTCACTGTCTTACAACCATACTATTAAATGTAACCATAGTTAGGCTAGTTTATGCTAAAACTATGACTGACAAGAAACACTGTCGTGAACACAACAGGTTGCGTTTTGCGATAGATTTGCATCACAAATCTGTGTACGTTAGATACTAGCTACAATATAGGCTACATAAAACAAGCTATATTTTAACATACTAAAATGTATTTTGGCGACCCCGAATTTCGGCAAGAGCTCCAGGTTGGTAGTCCAAGCCATTGCTGTTGACATTCACTTCCGGAATTTTCCCACCTCAGCCTCACTTTCGATTTCAAGATGGCCGCCGCGTGAATAAGGTCCATTGTGATCTGGGCATAGAGTGCCTATGTAAATCACGTCAGAAACATTCAGCCGTGTTATTGGCTACCTAAACGTAATAGTGCGCTCATCACCGTTAGCATAATTGGGAGCCTG
Organism: Synaphobranchus kaupii; assembly: GCA_029718625.1. NCBI lineage: Eukaryota > Metazoa > Chordata > Actinopteri > Anguilliformes > Synaphobranchidae > Synaphobranchus > Synaphobranchus kaupii. Next base: position 43,931,269 of record CM056383.1, on the reverse strand, counting down.
AAATGTCAATCTTCAGAATCCGTTTAAATCTTTCACCAATAAGCTGGGACTTTTAAGTTATAAGGCGGGATATACAGAGTGTCCAGCGAAAATACTGACCTGACAGTCTTTCAGAATTCTAACAGTTGATCAAGTCAACTGCCAGAATGACCGCTAGACACTGAATAGAACAGAATACTGGCTGCGCTGATCTGTGTTTGGTGCCGTCAGAGTCCTACTCTTTATCATTGATCGAATGTTGGGAAAATGTGCGTTTAAAAGGCGCAAAAACAGTCCGTATATCACATTAAAATTACATATGAGGACAGTTATTGTCCATAATACGTTTATTTAAGGTCAAACTGACATTTTAAGCTGTGTGAAACGTCCGTTTTACGCACATCGCCAATTGCAGTAACTTTAAATTGATGTTGGTAACACCGAGTCTGCTAATTAATCTGCAAATTTTAGCTTCATGATGAGTAGTGGTCGTAGTTCAGGAACTACTTGGTCTGTGTTGGGGTGCCATAACAATTCAGAAAGAAAGACGATTAGTTAGTGTTTTGACCACCGACCACCTGCATAACTATAATCTAACTTAAGTTACATAAACAAGCATTTCCATGTTTAACTAGCCAATCCATCTAACCAATATATCCAGATTATTAATATTAAATTAACGTCATACGTAACTTAAATTTCCTTACCTTCCATAATATATAAGCTGTGTGACTGCATGAGTTTCCCTGCCCTGCGACACACGCAGGCTAACAGAGCTGTATCAGATAGTTAACATTAAGTTAACATCAGTTAACTGTATCATCACCCCCCCCCCAGACTCTGTTCATATCTGCATCTCTTTAGTGCGCCATGCCAATTGCCGGCACACTAAAGTAGAGTAGGTGAACTTGGCAATGGGCAGTTTACCAGGAACTGCGAGCCAGAGGAGAGCGGAAACATCAAAAACCAGAAATTCAAACACAAAAAGCTCTTACGTGAAGCTAAGTGCCCCTCAGTAATGAGGGAGATCTGTGATCACCACTAGCCGCTATCGTAATCGGACGTTTCTCACAGAAAAGAATACTCAGCGTACATTCCAAAATAGGCCTCAGAAGTCTGACGTAAGGCAGAGCAAAAACCTTTGCCAAAATTTCCGGATCAAAGCAAAATTTCTCTATGGAAAAAAATCTATGGAGTTTCACGTAATCGTCCCTGTCACAGTCTGTGATTTTAAGCTGCATGTTTTTTCTCATTGTCATTGTATCCTTTCAAAGTCAAAGTGCTAAAGTACAGAACCAAAAAAAAACAAAAAATGTGTCACTGTCCAATGAATTATGGTGCTCACTGTATATGTGGAATCGTACCTTGATAAGAATACTTTTTACAGATATTTCAAGTGTAGTTTCAGCATTTTTATTTGAAACATTCTACTTAGGTTACAGCATTATACTCTGTCTACCGATCACAATGATATGCAACATGCATAGGTACATGGTGTCAATCTTAAGATAATTCAGAGGAAATCAGCCATTCCCTATTCATTCCATTCAAATCCATTGAATGAGGTAGACTGAGAACTAGCTGCTTTTCATGAAGTATTTTTGTGATTACAACTTTGAACTTTTGTTTATAGGTAAATAAGATATAAAGACAGGCTTTTAGATATAGGGATATTTTTCAACTTTTTTTTGCACAATCGGGGCAACAATTTTTCAAAATGGCTGCCCACAGCTCCATTGAGTGGAAAAGTGCCAAAAATACATCAAATATTTGCATTATTTTAAAATATTTAAAATATTTGCGGAATTGTGCTAACAAAATCTTATCTTCTGTAAAGTTTGCATCTCTATCTTCAGTGTTTTACTCTAAAATATGATGTTATAATCACTATTCTTTGATGTCCACTGATCACAGTGATATGCAATATGTATACATACATGGTGTTAATGTTAAGATATTTGAGAAGAATACTGGCGTGAACATTCCATTCCATATGAATCCTATTCAAAAGAATTACCTAATGTAGAGAGAGAAGCAACTGATTTCTGTCAAGTGTGTTTAAGATAAGAACTTGGAACATTTGCTAGGAAGAGAATTGAAGAAACATAAATACCTATTGGACCTATTAACACCTATAGGACCATTGTTTATTCAGTCTAGCATAATCTAACTCAGAAAACATGCACTGGGATGGCAGGTAGGCCATCCGCCAAGTTACAGCTTTGCGGGGCATGCCCCATACCTATACAGCACCGAGAGTTTGCCAGTTTTCAGGGTTTTCTACAGAAATAACCACAATGAGCAGACTCTCAGCCCTTAGAAACTAAATAACTTCTGTACGTTTTGATGTAACTACACAGAATTCATGTACAATGCCGTACATCCACACAATAAGGGCCGGATTCAGAGATGGCCAACTTAAGTCATGCGCTTAAGTCATGGAGGTATACATTTTCAATGTGTCAGTGACATTGCCTTTAATAACCGCATTTGCCTTTGTAAAATTCTACCTTTTTGCATTGTAGTTGCTCTTGCGTGATCGTGAAGGCAGTGAACGCATTAATTAATCGTGTTGATAAAATTATCATAGCTCCTATTGATGACTTGGATATACCCATCACACAAAAAATGTATAATTGCAGGACAGTGGTTGCACGCAATATTATTAAGTAAACATAAATCGTTGGATTTACCGGAAAAAAAAAAGGAAAAAAGATTTTAAAATCTTTTTTTAACGATTTACCTAATAAAGTCATGTGGCCTACGGTGGTTGAACACAATAGCCTATATGCAACGTCTTCAACGTAATCATTTTTGAGAAGCTGTGCTGACACAAATTGTCTCTATGTCAAAGCAAATATGATCCAGACACGGTCTATCAATTAATCCATCTAATATTGGTCTGGTATGATACACCAGCAGACGGTCAATCATAGCCTACTTTTACATATTTTTCTTTTTACGACAGCTCTTTGATAATTGCAAGATAGCTATGCAAAGGAAAATATGATCAATATTATTTTCAAATAACATGCACTCATTCTAATATCCATTCATGTGAAAGATGCTGTATTTTTCATAATAATCTATTGGCGGCGCTAGACATAAACCACCTTTTTTTTTGAACAAAGTTGCACTGAAAACATTGATTAAATGAAAACTGAACACGCGTATCTTGCACGACTTGCAGACATGCCTAATTTTCATCAAATCTCCACCCCGCATGCGTAATGCTGCGTATATACTGGAGAGACGCTTAAAACAGTGGATAAGTCAAATGTCTGAATCACAAATAGCTTAAGCTACATCAAATTTTGGCAGTAAGTCCCATTTGTGCGTGCTCATCTCAACTCTGAATCTGGCCCTAAAGCTCCAAACTTGGGTTATTTTCACATTTTTTCTTCTTGTTCTTGTACGTCGTCTTTTTTCCTGACGAAATTCAGCATCCAAAATGATCCATATCCTCAAATAATATTCTCCCCCTTGGATAACCGCTAATCTAATCTGCCAATGAGAACGCCTTCCCTCATCTCAAAGTACGCTATCTCTACATGCTTAAAGGGGAATTCCACCGAAAGATTATATTTGATTTGTAGAAAAGTAGCTCTCCTCCTGATTAAAATGAGCTCTCAGCCAACTTTCTACCTGTAGTGAGAGCAGAGATATAGCCCCAAACTACTGTGCATGTACCAGGTACCTGCTTTACTGTGAACGACCAAGAGCGCTTACAGTTTATGGGCGGTGTCAGACAGCGCCAGTCACAGCTACTCCCACTGACTGAATAAAGTTACAACCAGAGCGGAGGGACTGGGCATTTTACTGTGATCCTGCAGTGTCTCTTCGAGAGGCGCCACGTTACTCGCTGGCAAGTTAGCCACTAATGTAACAGTTCTATTGAAAAAAATACCACCACCATTAGCTGGAGTTTCCAGAAAAAAGGGGCAAATACAGTCATTAATTTAGGAAAACAGCCCTTCATTTATCTACGTTTGGTATTGTGAAAACATTAGCCAGCCTAGCCAGAAGTCTGTAACACTTAGGCTACTCATTTCTCACCCCGGTCTTCTAACGGATAATAAAATGTAATAAAACGCCCTTCCAACTACAAATTCCGTGTCGGAAATCATGGATCGGGAAATCAACCCCGACCTCCCGTTTTTCAGTATGAAATGCTTTTGTATCGACCAACGTGCAGATACAGAATGATAAACATATAGGCCTACAATTAAAAGTTAAAACGTTATTGTTGTAGTTGTTAGCTGTTTTAGCTATGTTTGCTATAATTTCAAAATATTAACTGTTAAGTGTTTAAATTATGCAGAGGACAGCGATCAGTAAGCCGACACGGTCCGGTACCACATTCCACTTCACTCTATATTGTCCATCTCATTGCAATTGCACTACAGCTACGTCATGGCCTAGCGGGTAATGTCACAGACTCTGATGCTTGGACAAATATGTTCGAAACCCACTGCCACTTCAAAATTATTTTATATTTGCGACAACAAGGATGTGTATTTTATGCTCATTACTGAACAATGTGATTATCTGAAAACCTTGGACAGATTTTCTCATTGTTAACGTTACTCTTTCACCAAAACATGGTGTAGCCACATTTTACATCAGCTACAATTTGGCTGGCTAGCCTATAGGCTGCCTGCCATTTAATTCCGCTCTGTTCAGTTAAAATGAATATTTAAAATATTTATGTGCGGGATCAATGATAATAATTCACATTAGCTGGACGGCTACCATAAATCAGTAATGTAGTTATACGCACTTGCTTTTGCAACAACGTAGCTTAGGCTACACGTATGAATATGATCAACCAGAGGCTACTGCCAAGATACATGACGGCCAATTTCACCATTCATGACCATTTAAGTAAGTATTCATAACTTTTCCGTATTGTTATCCAATTTTAATATTCACATTATATCACTATGTGTTTAGGAAAAGTCAGGAAGGAGCCATATGGAGTAGCTGTATGATCATTAGCTGTATTGGATGAATGATGCATCCGTTATAGCGAGACATAATATTAGGGCCAAATAAAATCATTTTTTAAAATAATTTATGAAAGATTGTGTAAAATCCACTGTTTCCCTCCAGTCCACCTCCCTTTCGTTTCCTTCGTTTTCCCATTCCTTACGTTTCATGTCGTGTTTTTCTGTTTACCCTGTTTGCCTCGTTTCTGTGTTCGTTGCAGGCTGGGCGCGGTCCCCGTTTACTTCCTTGTTTTCTCCCCTTATTGGTTAGCCCATCACTCTCCCTCTTGCACACATTCCGCACTCCCTTTAGTTATTCAATTAGCCCTCTCACCTGTTCCCTTCGTTATTTAAGGTCCCCTCTTTCTCAGTTTTGTTGCCAGTTCTTTTTCTCTGCTCCGTTTGAGATCACTCCCGGCCAGTCTGTTTGCTACTCTATTTTGCCCTAACCTGTTTGTTCTGTTCCAGCCCGTCCAGCCTGCCTCCTGTTCTGCCCTGTCCAGCCCAGTTCCCTTCTCCTGCCTTGCCTTAGTTCGCCAACCCCGTATCCAACCTGTCACCTTTAGTTTTCCCTGCTTGTTTGCTTGCCCGCAACTTTGTCTTGCTTAAATAAACACACTCCCTGGTGGAGTTTTCATCGAGTCGGTCTCAGTCTTGCATTTGGGTCCAGTCCAGTACTCAGTCGTAACAGATTGGGTAGCATTGCTTTGGAGTAGAGCTAGTTCAATTAGTGTGAGCTACGATAGGCAATATTGTTACTTGTAACTTGACCACATTTTGATATCAATAATTTTAAAGGCAGGCCTAGTTTTTGCACATTGGAATTAATGACTTACAGACAGTGCTTTGTAGGCTATGCATGAGTAACTTGCCTTTTTTTTTTACGTTGAAAACGTTTTTGTTGAGGTAAGATTTACAGTGCAGTCCATAAGTATTTGGACAGTGACACAATTTTTGTTGCTTTGGCTCTGTACTCCTGGGGCCGCATTACAGAAACATCGTATCTTAAGCCCAAGGTAAGATGCGACAGGTCTAAGATAGGATTTTTCACAAATTCGTATTACAGAAACAAATCTTAACGTTAAGAATCCTGCATTATCTTACTCCATCATATCTTATCTCAGGTTAGGAAATACTAAATACTCAATCGGAAGTCGTTGATCAACTTTCATGTCTGTTACCTAACAACCGCAGCCAGTTTTTCATATCGTGCACAGTTAATGTTCTAGCAGAGATGTCAACAAGCGCTGCGAGTCCGTGACTATCCTAAAAATGGAGGAAAAACTACGAGCTTTCAATTTCAAGCCAGACGAATTAGAAGAGTGATGGGTGCTAATAAGTGTTTTATCACTAAACCGCAACACATCGTTCGGGTCTGCCATAAGCCTTTCCACAATTAAATGCAGCTTATTGACATTTCCCTCGTTCTCCATAAGTAATTAAAGAGCAGCCATCAACGTTATGGTGTTAGCCAGCTAGCTAGTGTTAGCGAATAATTCCAACTGCTAACAATAATGAAGTTACGACACCAACAGACTTATCCTAAAGTTTGGACACTTTATTTTGGATTTTGGCAAGTTAGGAAAAGTGTATTACAGAAGCATCCTATCTGGAGTTAGGATAGGAAAATGGACTTGAGAACTTTTGTTCTCTAATGGCTATTTGCCTAAATCAGTTCCTAACTCAAATTACCATGGTTACTACACAGATAAGATAGGATTCTGAGTTTCTTTAATACAGCCCCAGGACATTGGATTTGAAATGGAACAGTGGCTAAATGGCTGTAAGTCATCAAGGGTTTGGGGTTAACCCTTTGCACACATGCCAAATTTCGTCAATTTTCACCTATTTAGGGGGTCTTCTATCTAAAGGGTAGTTCCACTGAAAAACAACATTAACCTTATTTAACAGATCAAGACGCAACTAATTAAGTCTCTCTTTGTCGCTGGCCAAAACAATATGTGAACCAAAATATTGACAGCTAAAGTTACAAATTTGGTAGAGGTATATGTCAAAATGATGTACACCTCTACCACTTCCTCGTTTTTGAAAAACTACAGTGGCATCAAGTGGGCGTGTAAATTACATAGGCACGTAGGCGGAGCCAGCGAGGGAGGAAACAGTGCTGCGTCTGTCACTGTTCAGAGTCGGGACACATCGTAGATCAAGCTAGCTATCATTGCTATTTTATTATAATGTCAGAAAATTATATTTATATGTTGTTTCCTAAAGATGTTTTAGTAAACTAAACCAAACAGGACTTGAGTGCTGTCGGTTAGAGTGGACATATGATACATATGAGCCTACTACTCAGTGGCCTCCAGTCTCATTCCCTGACATCTTCCTCTACCTTATTGAATCACCCGGTAAGGAACCATGCCAAATACATTATGATGCATGACCATGAAAAGTAGACTAACATTAGCAAGCTGACCATAACATTTGATTACAGAAGCAATGTATTTTTTCTGGGCTAGTGCATTAGCTGTTGTTGGCATTAAAGAAAGGTGCAAATGTGGGGTTTTAAATCTGTTTGCAATGCAGTAGCTAAGACACACATCAGCTTTTTGGCATTTAGAAAATTGCAATGTTTTTAATATAGCCTATTATTAGATTTTGTTGGTGGAAGGCTTCTGTTTTGAGCCTGAATACACCAGATCCTGTGCTGAACGCACTGCGAATTAGGACTGCAACTTCCCGGTAACAAACATTTCCATTTCAGTTGCAATTGACCCTTCGCTAAACCCATCCTCCAAGTGGCGATAGTCCAATCATAGCCTAGCAACCATTACTAGGCAGTGGACCTCCATCAAGCTTTCCTAGTTGTAGGTTAGCTTGTCATCATGGTCAAACCAAAGCCCATAGCGAGAGAAAGCCTTGCCAACTCCAATGACTGCAATGTAACGGAAAAAAGTGCAATGGCATTCTTTGAGCATCAGGGGGCAGTGCTGAGGCACTGCTGAACAGAGTAGAATCTGGAAAAATACATGGAGGTGAATAGAGCTAAATGCTGTAAAATTATCATCCCAGTCGATTTCAAATATTTTCGCGGAACTGGATTATTACTGCCAATGTTACACGGCCTAATGCTTATAATTAATACATAATTTGTCGACATGGAATCGATGGTTGTTTCATCTCACTTTCAAAACATTTCCACTAGCATCGATGCTACGCAATGTTGATGAGTTTGCCGGTTCATGAATATTCATTACCGGCGGCTCCTCAGTCAAAGGTAGCCAACTAGCCAGTAGCTCTCACTTGCTTAGTAAAACCATATATTCTCTAGAAGCTTCTAGAAGATTCTTGTTAAAACCAGATTGTCTATAAGATATAAGTTGATGTACCGCCGGTACTAGCTAGTACTTTGGCTGCGTTCCATTTACCTCGGAAGTCGGAAGTCGGAGCTGGGACGTCACACCCGAGTTGACCGCGTTCCAGTACAAGAACTCGGAAAACCTAGCTGATCTCATTGTTAGCAATAGCCTACCAGTTCTAGCCAGTTTAGCCATTTGACTTCCAAGGTCAAATGGAACGCAGAATTTGTTCGTCCACAGTTGTCATTCTTGTGCTGTTATTACTGAACGATTTCGGCTGGCTTGTGGGCCATCCATCTTGTTTTTGAGTCTCTCGTCCAAAGCGGTCATAAATATTCATGACTAAATTTGCATAACCAGAGAAAACCTAAACGGTTCAAGATTTCATTAATCTAATTGCGTAGAAAAGTTTTCTACTTTCTACAACTTAAAATAAAAAATGATCTCTTATAGATTTGGGTTTCTGGAAAAAAACTTCCATTGACCCCCATTCATTCTCCTCTTTTTAGCCCAGTTTTAGTGCTCATAGTCACCCCTAGAGGAGAAACATGATATTCATGCAGTTGGCAGATCTCTGTACTATACAATCTCTGGTCAAACGGTGAGATTGGGGAACCTGCAAAACTGACACTCCCCATCCAAAGAGTTTGGAGGAGGATGTCATTTTTTTCCTGTTTCCAAAACCCAAATCAAACAAGGAAAAGTGTAGGCTGTGGATAAAATTATGTGGGCGACCTCCTTCACAATTGAACCCCTCAGAGATGACCAAGCACATCTAACATTATGTTTGCTCCAAGGTAAAAAGCCAATGTTAGCTAATCTTAACATCAACGTTACCCTTATTTTGGTGTTAATAGCTACCATAACTGAAAAAAGAAACTAGTTACACAATGGTAGCCAATTGACTTAAAATATATCAAAATCTATTTCAACTGTTTTCAGTGGTCTAACAATGCAACGTTAATCACATCCTGCTATCCATAACGGACATCAGCTGTTATAGCTACTGTTTACGTTAGCTCTATCTAAAAAGGGACACAATAAATTAAACTTTAAAAGAAGGAAAGAAAATCACTGTTCTCTAACAAACATGTTATTACACCGTTAGTGTTTGCAGATCTATTTTTAAAACGTTGACGTTACCAGACTCCATCTCGTAAACAAACAGATGATAATGTCTTCATCATAAAATATACATTGAATCATTTCAGCTAGCATTTAAACTACACTACAAATATGATATTGAAGATACATTTTTCCAAAAGTTCCTAAAGTTACCATTTTTCCTACTTTCCTACCATTTTTCATGGTTGAGAACGCCATGTTTGCTTTGACGGACACAAAGCTTGACGGACATAGCAACAGTTACTAAGGGGGACGGGGCTTAGCGAAGGGTCAATTGCGGTAGTTACCACATGTAGGCTACCCTACTCGTTTACCTAGGTTAAACGTCAAAGGTTAACGTTAGAGGACAGGGATGGGAAATTAATAAGTGCAAAGATTTTAGATATAGAGAAGATACGCAACTGGCGCTTTTCCCCATTGGATTTTTCGTCCGCACAAGGGGAAGTGATCGGGCATGCGCAGTCGTGTTTTCAGTTAGCTTAGCAACTAAAGTTATATAACATATGCTTAGAGTGGCGCACAGCTGACCGGCGCTAGCCGGATTTAAAGTTGGTTTTCGTTGGATAGTCAAAATCATAATGGCTTGTAAGTAGTAGTACTGTGTCCTGACAACCTAGGCATATATAATCTAAAAAGAAAAGGGAGACTTTTGATTTTGTCTGTCTAATAATGACCCGCTTAGCGAATTGTTATGTAAAAACTCCATTGACCTCCAGTCATTCAATGTGCACCTGTTGTCTCAATAGAGTACTCAAGTGAGTACGTCAGACGTGGGAGGAGTCTGGTTTCGGAAGTAAATTCCTTTTGACAGATAGAACGGGCTTCAGAGACTACCGACTATTTCTTGAAATCTAATTTATAGAATGAGCTGAAACGTTCCTGGATTAGCCTGTGTGGTATAAGGATATAGACCATATATTGCATGTTCCAATTTTTATTTTTTAAAGTAATGGATTAATGATTGTAGTTTGACTTGTACTCCACTTTAACGGACTACATATCCAGTACTGCAATGCACGGGTGGTTTTCGACCAATAAGAAATCATCATCTCGTCTGTCTGGACATTTTTGGCAGATAGGAGTACTGCCGCTGAAGATGAAAAGCCTCTAAGTTGAGAAGCCCGCCCAAACAGGTCAGAAACTACACTTCGGTTAACCACATAAAGCAATTGTAGCTTTTAGTCCTTCAAGCTAGCTAGCTAACGTTAGAAAAAAGTGTTTAAAAACGGAGCTGTGTGCTACTGCTGGCTAATGTTATATGACAACGTTTGGAGACAATGCTACGCTCGTCCGGAGGGAATTATGGGATGTCGTGGTTTTTAAACAGTGCCAGCACTGGTATATTCACAAAAAAATACAAAAACGTAAAATGTACTCGAAGCTGGTCCAGAAAAACGACAGTTTGCGAACGGGTGTTGCAAAAATCATAAAATAATCCCTAAAAATTCATAAAAATCTGACCTAAGTCATGTTCATCTTGGTGATGTCTTAAATGGAAAAAACAATTAAAGATAGCTAATTGTAATTAAAAGCAAACAAAATTGAACTGTCAAACTGTCCCAATATTAAATCTTCAATCTTGATTTGAATAACAACAAAGATCCAAGATGACTAATGCAACTTTACATAATTACTAAATTGACTGTGAATAATGAATGAAACTCATTATTGAAACTCATTACTGTAATGTTAGATTCAAGAAATGCAAATGTTTTAATAGGTGTGCATTTTTCAGTAGACTTTTTAAAGTAAAGGTACTAAGGCACCAACAAGTCTTAAATTAATCTAAGATTATAGATAATCAGAGTTTAGTAAATCCAGGTTTAAAATGAAATAATCTAAGTTTAAAACTAACCAAAGATGTGTTGCACCACTTAAATGTAATCGTAGAATAGTAAATCTAAGATTAATGACTTAAACCTAGATTTCAATGTAGTTGTTTGGCAACTGTGAAAGGTTAACAACAGAAAATAGTGGGGAATCAACAAGAAGGCTACATGTGTAGCTAGCAAGCCTATCTGGGTGGTTTGTATTTATCAAACAATATAGGAAACTCTTTGGCTAACAAAATAACCAATTATTGGATATGCTGGCAACAATTATAAATGATTATTTCTACATTTTAATAAAAAAAAACTGCAAATAGAAAATGCTAAAATCATAAATGATGTCCCGAAGCAGAAAAAGGAAGTTTGCTGTTGAATGTGAATACTACATTTCCATTCAACACATTCTTTACTGATTTGACAAACAATTAATCATGAAGAAAGGAATGCAGGCATTAAATAGTACACAATTAAGAAAAATAGTCGGAGAAACTGCAAGGAGCTTGGCCATTTTACTCCATCCATCTAACAAAATGTGCTATTTCTATGAATTCAACTACCTCAACTGCCAGTTTAAAGGTAATCCCTAATCAGTTTAAATGTGAGTTTAAAATGTTGGAGCAACAGGAATAAATTTAATCTAGGTTTAAAGCAAAAAATCTAAGCCAAGATTAAATTCAAATTAAAATAAAACTTAAAGAAAACTTACTTTTGACCTAGGATTAGAACTTGGTGCAAAGGATTAACAGATAAACCTTGATTTAATCCAGTTTAAGAATAAAACCTTGTTGGTGCAACCCACCCGAAGATTTTAAACAAAATATCTGAAAATGAATACCAATATATAGCCTACAGCTTGGAGCTGTAGAGGAAAAAACAAAAAAAATCTCTAAAACTAACATTAAATTCTTAACTAGTTTAAGAGCATCTCTGTTTCTCCTTTTCGTTGTGTTGCTCAATTTGTATACGAACACCCTCCTCTAGCACTTGTTCAATTGGCATCCTTCCTAGCAATTTAGCTAACATTATTAGCTCCGATGTGGTATTTGCATGCGTGGTGCCGTTTGGATGCCTAATTCAAGTCTCCAAAACCCTGCACAGTCGATGTCAGCTACTTTCCCATGAGAAGACAGGGCCAGAAATATAGTCAATGCATAGTTAGCGAGGCTGCCCGTAAGGCCTGGTACATACTCTACGCAAGGAACGCGCGCAACGACGCAAAGAGCAACGCAGGGGGTGTTTCTCGCGTTCTTGCGTAGCAAAATGTGCAGTCCAAATTTTGTAACGCGACGCAAACGTGTGGTGCAATTCCACGCGTTTCCGTTAGAGGTGCTAAATGTAAATACTGTTCAATAACTGCAGAATTGCAGACTACACACAAAAAAGTAATAATTTCCGGTTTAAGGTTACTCGCTCCAACCCACAGAACTATATACGAACTAGAAAGGCAACTGCCTTCTCAAAACGGCACCGTTTCCACGGCCCGAAGTTTTTTCTCTGATTGGCCAACGTGACCTGTCACGTGAAGGTGGTCAATTTGTCCCTTTTGCAGAGAGTAATGGCTGCCGCTGCAAATCTAGAACCATGACCAGAGCCACCGCGAAGTGGGTTTTGTGAGAATAGATGTTATGTGAAAATAAAAACAATAAATACATTAATAAATTATTGAATACGTCTATGCTATGATTACATTCACATACTTAAATAATGGTTGTTGTTTATTTACCGTCAGTGGTATTGCAGTCGGTGATCCCAACCGCTTTTTCAAGCTTTCCGTGAACCAGCGGTCCTTGCCCGGCTAATAATTGCGTGAAGTGTTGCCTGAATGATGTCGAAGGCTAACGTAGAGACTTGTTAAAATCGCCTCACAGCCTAACGTCACTGCAAATTCATATAAATGAGCCGCGAATAGTTAACGTTACGAAAAATGTTTAATATCTATGTTGTTAGCTAACTACATTATTAACAAGCTGTTTGGTTAGCGTTAACTATAACGTTACTCGTCGTTATGTTGTTCGACAACCCAGTCTCACGCTTTTTCGTGCTCATAGTAGGCAGGACAACCGAAAAATGTATTTCGGGAAATCAACATAAATATTGTGCTTAAAATGTCAGTTTAACCTTAAATAAACGTATTATGGACAATAACTGTCCTCATATGTAATTTTAATGTGATATACGGACTTTTTTTATGCGCCTTTTAAAAGCACATTTTCCCAACATTCGATCAATGATAAGAGTAGGGCTCTGACGGCACCAAACACAGATCAGCGCAGCCAGTATTCTGTTCTATTCAGTGTCTCGCGGTCATTCTGGCCGTTGACTTGATCAACTGTTAGAATTCTGAAAGACTGTCAGGTCAATATTTTCGCTGGCCACTCTGTATATCCCGCCTTATAACTTAAAAGTCCCAGCTTATTGGTGAAAGGTTTAAACGTATTCTGAAGATTGACATTTCAGGCTCCCAATCATGCTAACGTTGACGAGCGCCCTAAGAAGTTTAGGTAGCCAACAACACGGCTGAATGTTTCTGACGTAATGTACATAGGCACTCAATGCCCAGATCACAATGGCCAGTTGACAGTGACCAAGGGAAGTTGATAACGATTCAGAAAATACACTACTCACAAAAAGTTAGGGATATTCGGCTTTCGGGTGAAATTTCAGGATGAACCTAAAATGCACTATAACCTTTACAGGTGAAATTAATTTGACCTTCTCTAAACTTTTGAATGCACATGTCCAACTATTCAATGTTTCAGTACTTTTTGCACAACTTCCTGTTCTCTAACAAGGAGCTGAACGGCAAAATTCACAACAGGTGTTTGATCCATGAATCGACCAATAAATTTCCTGGTTCAATTAGAATTGGTATTTAAACAGTCCTCTTCATCATGCTGTTCACATTTTGACATCATGAGACCAAGACGACACCTAACAATTGATCAACAGTACCTCGCCATTGCGAGGCTTCAAACAGGATGCTCTCAGAGGGAAGTGGCCACTGAGCTTAGAGTGTCACAGAGTGTCATCAGCAGGTTGCAACAGAGATACAGAGAGACTGGAAGAGTCACAGAAAGGCATAGAAGTGGACGTCCTTTGGCCACATCCCACACTGATGACCGCTTCATTGTGAACAGTGCCCTGCGGAACCGGATGATGAATGCCACTCAACTCCAGGCACATTTAAGGGAGGTGAGAGGCACCCAAGTGTCACGTCAGACCATTCGAAACCGTTTACATCAGCGTGGTCTGCGTGCTAGACGACCTGCAAGGGTACCTGACCACACCACCAGGCACAGGCGTCATCGTCTTGCATGGGCCAGGGAGCATTTACGCTGGACGAGGGACCAGTGGGCCTCAGTGCTGTTCTCTGATGAAAGTGAATACGTTGAGCAGAAATGATGGCCGCCAACGATGTTGGAGACGTCAAGGAGAGCGCTATGCATCAGCCACTGTTGTCACCAGACGACCCTTTGGTGGTGGCGGTGTTACAGTGTGGGCAGGTGTGTCTAGTCAATACAGAACTGCCCTACACTTTGTGAATGGTACAGTGACAAGCCCATACTACCTGAATAACATCATTAATCCAGTCATTGTGCCCCTGCATGAACAACACAAACCTAATTTCATCTTCATGGACGACAATGCTCCAGCTCATCGAGGTCGCATCATTAGGGAAAGGCTGCTGGAGACTGGGGTACCTCAAATGGAGTGGCCTGCACTTTCTCCAGACCTGAATCCCATAGAAAACCTATGGGATCAGCTGACTCACCGTGTAGAGGCTCGTAACTCTGTACCCCAGAACCTCAATGACCTGAGGGCCGCCCTTCAAGAAGAGTGGGATGCCATGCCTCAGCAGACAATAAGTCGACTTGTGAACAGCATGAGACGTCGTTGTCAAGCTGTAATTGATGCTCAAGGGCACATGACAAGTTATTGAGACATTGACATTTTTGTTGTGGTATACCCACCACTGTTGTTGGCTTTTGTTTCAATAAATTGTTTGAGATGAGGAAATCACCATTGCATGCTTCTACTTAAATGCCCTACTTTCATGATACGTATAATATCACTGTAGCGTGAACTTACATTTTCCATAAATTTCACCCGAAAGCCAAATATCCCTAACTTTTTGTGAGTAGTGTATATAACTTTTAACGATTTAATTCCATCTTCTACTGGGACTTTTGCCGTTTATCGAGGGTGAGACAGAAATTTTCGGTGCCACTGACCACAATCGAACGCTTTCACTTTTACGATTCGATTGAACAAGTAACGTTAGAAGTCAATTTTTTATGGATTAGTGGTATTGGTTTCTGTTAGCTTCACCATTCTAGCCTCATATGGCGAACAATAAAGGCTAACAATAAACTAGCATTTACTTCTTGTAAAATTTTATCACCACAGTAGTGAAGTAAAAAGTCAATAAATTACGTTTTCTGTCAGAAATGTATTGTCAAGCTCACGTGAATTCACTGTGGTCTACGTTCTAAAGCTCCGGTTTGCCCTCCCTACTCATAGTCACAACAATTAATCTATTGAATCGTCACCCGGAGCACGATTGTCCGACTTTTATCGTGCTACACAGAACGAAATTTAAACCCATGCATTTTCAGTGCTAGCATTTCTCAGACTTCTTTCGTGCTGGGCTGAACGACATTTAAACCAATGCATTTCAATTGGGAGATTTTCTTCGACTTTAGAAGGGGGACAGAGACGTTGGAAGTAGGGGTGCGGGGGGTACGACAGCCCCATTCGGTAGTACTAGTAGTAGCCTACTACTCTTCCTTCCCCGCCTCCTGAGGCTACTCAAAAGGCAGGTGCAGTGTCCTTCAGACTTCAGAGAATATGCATTCCCTGTCCGAAAATTCACCTGGGAAAGCTTCACTCGCTCCTGCAAGGACTTTTTATTACTTGTAAAGTTGAGTTGGCTCTGAGTCTAAAGAATGTCATTGCTGGTAATGATGTTGCATCCCAGTTTGTTTTCAATGCGATTGACTGGTAGGGTTAGGGTTGTATGTTTTGCCCGAAATACGATGATTTGTACAGTTATTTGCCGTTATTCGCATAGTTTTGATATGGAGTTGATAGTGCAAAGACTTTTATTGCAGTTGGCAAATAAAATATTAACAGGTATTGACAGACAATAACAGATCAAAAACGTGGCATCATAGGCTTTAAGTTTACAAAGCACTTATCCAAAATGTTCTCTTTTCTCGTCTGATTTTTCACATACTGATAGAACCCAGGCATGGTGCTGTCCAAACAATGCTATCACATACACTACTCACAAAAAGTTAGGGATATTTGGCTTTCGGGTGAAATTTATGGAAAATGTAAGTTCACGCTACAGTGATATTATACGTATCATGAAAGTAGGGCATTTAAGTAGAAGCATGCAATGGTGATTTCCTCATCTCAAACAATTTATTGAAACAAAAGCCAACAACAGTGGTGGGTATACCACAACAAAAATGTCAATGTCTCAATAACTTGTCATGTGCCCTTGAGCATCAATTACAGCTTGACAACGACGTCTCATGCTGTTCACAAGTCGACTTATTGTCTGCTGAGGCATGGCATCCCACTCTTCTTGAAGGGCGGCCCTCAGGTCATTGAGGTTCTGGGGTACAGAGTTACGAGCCTCTACACGGTGAGTCAGCTGATCCCATAGGTTTTCTATGGGATTCAGGTCTGGAGAAAGTGCAGGCCACTCCATTTGAGGTACCCCAGTCTCCAGCAGCCTTTCCCTAATGATGCGACCTCGATGAGCTGGAGCATTGTCGTCCATGAAGATGAAATTAGGCCTGTGTTGTTCATGCAGGGGCACAATGACTGGATTAATGATGTTATTCAGGTAGTATGGGCTTGTCACTGTACCATTCACAAAGTGTAGGGCAGTTCTGTATTGACTAGACACACCTGCCCACACTGTAACACCGCCACCACCAAAGGGTCGTCTGGTGACAACAGTGGCTGATGCATAGCGCTCTCCTTGACGTCTCCAACATCGTTGGCGGCCATCATTTCTGCTCAACGTGAATCGACTTTCATCAGAGAACAGCACTGAGGCCCACTGGTCCCTCGTCCAGCGTAAATGCTCCCTGGCCCATGCAAGACGATGACGCCTGTGCCTGGTGGTGTGGTCAGGTACCCTTGCAGGTCGTCTAGCACGCAGACCACGCTGATGTAAACGGTTTCGAATGGTCTGACGTGACACTTGGGTGCCTCTCACCTCCCTTAAATGTGCCTGGAGTTGAGTGGCATTCATCATCCGGTTCCGCAGGGCACTGTTCACAATGAAGCGGTCATCAGTGTGGGATGTGGCCAAAGGACGTCCACTTCTATGCCTTTCTGTGACTCTTCCAGTCTCTCTGTATCTCTGTTGCAACCTGCTGATGACACTCTGTGACACTCTAAGCTCAGTGGCCACTTCCCTCTGAGAACATCCTGTTTGAAGCCTCGCAATGGCGAGGTACTGTTGATCAATTGTTAGGTGTCGTCTTGGTCTCATGATGTCAAAATGTGAACAGCATGATGAAGAGGACTGTTTAAATACCAATTCTAATTGAACCAGGAAATTTATTGGTCGATTCATGGATCAAACACCTGTTGTGAATTTTGCCGTTCAGCTCCTTGTTAGAGAACAGCAAGTTGTGCAAAAAGTACTGAAACATTGAATAGTTGGACATGTGCATTCAAAAGTTTAGAGAAGGTCAAATTAATTTCACCTGTAAAGGTTATAATGCATTTTAGGTTCATCCTGAAATTTCACCCGAAAGCCGAATATCCCTAACTTTTTGTGAGTAGTGTATTTTATAACTCTAGAGATGTATACCTTGCCAAAAATCACTATGAGCATTATTCCCCTCAGATGGTACCGACCAACCCTACTGGCTCACGGACTACTAGGTGTACGAATTATATATTATAATTTTTGAAAAAAATATACCTAACACATAAAAGAGAAAACTTCTGTATCTCTCTGTATGTCTGGTGCACAGCAGCCAGCAGGTGGCACGCAATGTGCGCGCACACAAGCACGCACGCATTAATTAGGTATAGGGCCGACTAAATGGCCATTTAGTGATTGTGTGCTCCAACGGGTATCAGAACTAGTTCATCTGATTATCAACGCATCACCCATGGTAAGGATAAGCCACAAATCACCTGTGGAGACTGCCACCTACAAGTTCATAACAGTGTCATCTTCAGAGATATATGTAGGAAACTTCATCTGTAAACAGAGGGATATTGAGACTACAACATTATATAATCCTGACCATAGGACTATTCAGGAGGTTTGGGGGAGGGGCTTAAGCACTTAAAAAACAGCATGTTATCTAACCTCATATGACAACAATCCAGATGTATTTGGTAGGTAAAATAGGGTATACACTAGCGCAGATCCAAACATATGACTGTGATTAGGAAAAACATCAATACCTTGAAGGATTTTTCCCACCAAATAAGCAAAAAATCAAAAGACTTGATTTTATCCAGGCTGGAGTCTCAAAGGGTCTCAGAAACTATACCTCAAAGAGGCTGTAACCAGACAGAGGTGAAAATTAAACTTTGTCGTAGGACAAAACTAAAGAAATTTTTGGAAAGGCCTTGACCTGGAGAGAAACATATGTGAATTATGTGTAGCACAATAAAAGTCGGACAATCGAAAGAAAGCCGTGTTAAGCCATTTTTTCTGACGTTACAGTTTATGGTTAATCCTAACTGCATTGGACATAATGTTATTTATGCTAACCTTCCAATATCCAGTAGGCTATCATATCGGCTGACCAGACGTCCTGGCTTTACCCGAAAATATTAGTTCGGACAGACGGACACTTGTGCTCTGTTTATGCGGTCTTAAAGTACAGTAGCTATAACATTTTCTGGCTTTGATGCTCAACTTCAGTTCCTTAATGCGTTTGATATCTTTTGAGCGATGAGAGAGTGCTGCACACATCGACATAGCTACAGAGCAACATAAAATGGTAAACGCCACAATAACTTTCCACGTTGGCCTAAAGCTACAATGTTATATTCTACAATAAACGGGAGCACTTGCTCTTCTTCGCAAACATTTATCGCATAATGCAGTACTGTGTCATGCTGCTAGACAAAATATAGGCTATTTCTGCACGCCATGGATTGAAGGTGAAACATATAAACGGCTAATGTTTGACCAACCTTCATATTAAAACGTTTATTTCCAGTCCAACGCCCACCACAGACCCACTGAACAATCGATGTTATGTGAAAACCAAAACAATAAATACATAGATACATTCACATAAATAATGATTATTGCGTTCAGTTGTATATTTTGCTTAATCCGTCTGTGGAATAGGCAAGGTACACCGGTAGATCCCGAGTCCCGACCGCTCTCAAGCTTTCCGTGAACAAGCCTTGCGCGGCTAGCTAACGTGAGGTGTAGCCTAAATTATGAGACATCGTGATGGAAATGGGCACTGTGAAAATTTTACGTTAGCCTATTTTGCAAGTATAGGAATGTCCATGTTGGACTGCTATAGCCTAATGAACTATGGTGAACTAGTGTGTCTACGTTATAGATTAATGTTGAAGGCTTTGTGGGCTAACTTTACCTTGTTGAAATCGCCTCACAGCCTTACCACAATGCGAATTCAGATAAATGAGCCGCGAATAGTTACTAAAATGTTTAATAGCCATCTCTTTAACTAGCGTTATTAACAAACTTTGATGAACGTCGCCGTTATGTTGTTCGAAGCTGTACGTGAACAAAACAGGCTTATCCAACAAGCTAGCCTATATGATAGGCCGTCATATGCATTGTCGAGAGGGGTGTAAATTTAGGTTGACAGACATGTCAATTTAATTAAATTTATCCCTAATTTAGCCAGTTTTACCCAGATATAGCCTGGCTACATCCTAGGACTAACGTTACGATGGTCATTTTTCATCAAGCGTCAGCGGGGCAATGTTAGTAAAGCTGGAGGATTGCGTTTGTTGAGTTAGCAGCAGGTGGGTCTGTGAGCGGAGCCCTCAGCCCAGTGCACCAGCGAACGCTACTCCGGCCAACTCGTCCGCTGACCCGCTATCCTCTAGCTATCCTCTTGACAGGTGACGGCATTTCATCAACTTTTCAACATGTTCACTGGGGCATGTTACTAGTAATGTAACACATCTTGAGTTGTGAAGTCTGTCCTTAGAAATATTACACATTTGAAAACCATTTAATTATTATGCACAGGATAGCTGTTAGCTAACCAGCTACAGTCAGCTACCGCGCTGTACACTCCTTGCGAGCTGACCACCATAGTTCAGTGGAGATGAGATTTCATTTGAGGCGAAAATGCGAATAGGCCTCCTCACGTGATTGCACTGTGACGTAACTAGGATTACCACGTGAGCATGTTCCAGATCTCATCGGTTTGTTCTTAACCAATCAGAGTTCAGTGCGCCTACTCAACACTCACCGATGAGCCTAAAAAAAATTTGGACCCAGGAAAAATGTTACATGTGATTGCCTGCTTCTATTGATTACCATATTGTGAACTTTTGATACCTAGATTGCGCTGGGGCGACTCTGTTGACTTTCACAACGCTTAATTGGAAATACATGGCAGAGCTCATCGGTAATACTATTTCCGGGCCATGGCAGCCATCTTGCGGCGGTGCCATTGCAGAAGAACCAAATTGAATAGGGCTGAATGGAACCACGTGACCACGTTGCCTTTCTAGTTCGTATATAGTTCTGTGCTCCAACCAGATTATCCTAGGCTGCCAACTAGCGGACAGGGCGAAAAGAAGCCGGTAAACGCGCGTATAGTATGTAAGCAAAGACCTCGCGTATGTCCCGAATATGCGTTGGCGTTCATGTTCCTTGCGTAGAGTATGTACCAGGCCTAAGCCAAGTGTAACGTTGATGCATTGGACATTCATTACCACCTTGGTAAATGACCGTTTACCGTTTCTCTTGGTAAACCTGATTTTAGGAAGCGTTTTAATCCGCACATTCTCCCTGTATTCCAGTGGAATGGATTTTGCAATAAAAAATTTGCCACGTCCTCCTCTGCTCTGCTCCATTCTGCCTATTCTTAGTTAGCTAAGTTAGCTTCCTCTAAAAGGTTTTGATGTCTGCTAGCTCTCCTTTGAAAAAATCGATACATTTGCACAGCTATCGCAACACAAGCTTCTCTCTTTGCTAGCCACATGGCTTCTCATAACATAGCTATGCTGATGATACCCAACTCTTCCTCTCTTTCCCTCCCTCTACCCCACAAGTTAAGGAGAGGATATCTGCTTGTCTGACTGACATCTCTGAGTGGATGGCTACCCATCACCTGAAGCTCAACCTTGACAAGACAGAGCTCCTCTTCATGCCGTACAAGACCTCCCCACTACATGACCTCTCCATCACCGTTGATGGGACCGTGGTGGCTGCCTCCCGCTCTGCAAGGAACATGGGGGTAGTCCTGGACGACCGGCTGGACTTCAAAGAGCACATCAGGGCGACGGCACGGTCCTGCAGGTTCCTCCTGTACAACATCAGGAGGATTCGACCGTACCTGACCACCTACTCCACCCAGCTTCTTGTCCAGACTAGGGGTGCTCCGATCGATCGGGTCGCCGATCAGTATCGGCCGATATTCGTTCTAAAAAGTGTGATCGGTGATCGGCTAAAAAAGGCCGATCAGGCCGATCGCATGTCAAAACACGCGAGACAATTTTTATTTCACTACCGCGTGCTGCTAAAATGTCTTCGCCGGTCTTTCCTATTCATAATGACTCCAAGGAAATTTTTACCTTAATCTACCACATATCAGCGCACAGTAAATTGGAATGAGCATTTGTCATGCCCTAAGAGACTAGTATACGCCATAGCCTATATTATGTATGATAACATGAACATAAAATAGTTTTCCACCATCTGTAAAATGCTGCCAAATGTTCTATCTTCAATGAACATCGGTAGCCTACTTCAAAAATACATTTAGCTAACGATTGCACTACAGTATGAAATGCACTCAAAATGCGAAAATAACAATAGGGCTATCAAACATATTGGAAAGACAGTGCTCGAGTGGAAACACGAACGTAGGTATGTAGCCAGCGAGACCAACGGTATTTTAGACGCAAAAATACTTACATATCGCAAAAGGGGAATTCCCCTGCATAATGCGTATTGTATAGCGCTTGCGTAATACTAGACAGTTAAAACGAAAACTGCCGTTACGCTGGGCTGTAGTAAATTGCTCAAAGCACCCAAAAAGACTTGGCATATACCGTTGCGAAGGTTATAATGTACTCTATTGGATAAAAAAGCCGACA
This sequence comes from Synaphobranchus kaupii, assembly GCA_029718625.1. Taxonomy (NCBI): domain Eukaryota; kingdom Metazoa; phylum Chordata; class Actinopteri; order Anguilliformes; family Synaphobranchidae; genus Synaphobranchus; species Synaphobranchus kaupii. The sequence continues at coordinate 43,908,721 of CM056383.1, read as the reverse complement.
ATTAAACCAGAATGAACTGTAATGCATGAGACAGCCTTACAGGACATGGGGGTATTACGCCGCAACGTTTCAGATAGTGTAATAGCGGTATAAAGTGTTGTATATTTCTCAAACCGATTGTACCAGACAATAAATGACAACTGGATTTTGAAAGGAACATCTCGATGTGTAAAACTAATGGTAGGATTGTATATTTATTTCATATTTAGTAGCATATATAGCTAGTAGAATACATGGTAGAATGAGATAGTACTTTCAGTTTATTTTGCATTTGAGTGAGCAGGGCTTTTCACGGCTTTTCTGGCATACGATCAGGCTATTGTTGGGTTTATCTCGTTGCTATGACGTTATTCTAATTTTATATGATGAATAAAAATATTTATGAACGCTATTGTCCACTATGTCACGCATAGGTAGGTATAGACTAGGTGGGGGGTTGCTTGATAAATGGACTTGCCACAGGGAAATAGTGGCACTTAGAAACTACGTATTCGGCAGAAATCGTCACGAACCGTCTACCAATACATTTAAAACACAGAGTTTGTGATTTCCAATAATAGTTCGGCTGCAGTAGCAACGAATGTCTCAGTTGAGCAAAAAAGGTCCTGCAGGCGGGACTTATGCGCAAAGGTGTTAAGAGAGTGTCTCTAGACTAGAGTGTGTGGAATGTTGCCTGACAATAAATGAACAGTTGTCAATTCGTTATACTTTGTCATCTCTTAATTTTAATACTTAATATACAATGTTGTTAAGAATAATGTTACATGATAAATAGAAATAATAATAATGAATTTTATTTGTATAGCACACTTTCACATACACAGAAGTTGTAAAAAGGATGCATCATAAAATAGGGATACAATATTTAGAGACAATTAAGATTGAAAATATTGAGAGGCCAATTTTGTTTTTTTTCACGATCGGTATCGGCCGTGATCGGTATCGGCCGATCATCATTTCGGTGATCGGTAATCGGTGATCGGCCCCAAAAATGCTGATCGGAGCACCCCTAGTCCAGACCATGGTCACGGTGTATATGGGCACCATATCTTTGCCAATGTGAAACGCCACCGCATCTGTGATCTCTTTCCACCGGGGCCCATTCCTCTCGTACGGGATACTTTTTGAAAATGCAGCCGCTAATGTTACCTGCGTTCTAGCTGGTTTTTTAAGGCTGCCGCCGTCTTGTGCAGCTCGCAGTGCCACACACTGCTCCCACTCAGCTGCATGCTTTTGTTTCAGATGCTGGAATAAATTGGTCGTGCTGCTGCCTTTAGTTGCCACTGACTTCCGACAAACATTACAGTGGACAGTGGTTTGCTCGGTGTCAGCCGCTGTAAAACCGAACCACTTCCATACCACTGAGGAGACGGTGCCTTTTTTGGGAACGAAGTTCTCATCACTATTAGCACATGCTGCCATGTTGATATTTTTCCTGTCTCTGAGGAGAAGAGCTCGCCTCGCGCGGGGGAGGGGCCGGGCGTTACAAGTATGGACTACTGGAGGGAGCCGTACCGTAATTACCCTAGTTAAAGTGAAAATCGATTTTCATTTTTAAACATCGTCCTAAATCATGAATTCGAATTAATTGATAAAATCGATTTATCGCCCAGCCCTATGGTCACCTCACGCCTGGACTACTGCAACTCCCTGCTCGCAAGCCTACCGGCCTGCGCCATTCTGCCTCTTCAACTCATCCAGAATGCAGCTGCCCGGCTTGTGTTCAACCTCCCGAAATTTTCCCATGTAACCCCCCTGCTGAGATCACTCCCCTGGCTGCCAGTTGCAGCCAGGATCAGGTTCAAAGTTCTGACCCTGGCCTACACTGCAGCCAATAGGACAGGCCCCGCCTACCTGCAGGACTTAATCCAGAACTATGTTCCTGCTCGACCACTTCGCTCTTCTACAGCAGGGCAACTCGCACTTCCCCCCCTCCGTGTCAACGGCTCTCGCTCGTCCCGACTGCGGAGTTTTTCCACCTTAGCTCCTCAGTGGTGGAATGAACTTCCCATTCCCCTACGTTCTACTCGAACCCTGCCTGCATTCCGTCGAGGCCTGAAGACACACCTCTTCAGACTCCACCTTGACTGATGTTCTAACCTAGGAATATCAGTTTCCTGTGTTTTTCCTGTCTGTTTGTTATAGTTTATAATAGTATTTAGAATAGAAGTGTAGTATAGCTGATTTACCCACAGCTTACTGTGAACTACAGTCAACGTTCATTACTAGGGATAGCTGCTACATTATGGGAAGGATGTGCTTTGTCTTGTCTGTTCTGTAGTGATCTTGATGATGTCTCTATGCACTTATTGTACGTCGCTTTGGATAAAAGCGTCTGCTAAATTAATGTAATGTAATGTAATATGAAATAATGTGACCTAATGTTAGTTACGTCAGGAAAAAATACATTCTTTCGCCAAGCTCCTCCAAATGAATCGCCTAATAAAAATGAACTCCTACCACCCCTCCTTATCCCCCTATTATGCCCAATTTAAAAACTACAATTTAAAGAAACTATATATTCGCACAACTATGCTTTTATCACAAGCTTCTCTCTCACTGTACGAAATCTCCTTACACTCCACAACTGTGCATGAGTCATGACGGCCTTGCACGCATTGTGACACTTGATCAACCCCTCCCATACTTTAATTAGATGTACAGTATGTCAATCTTTTATTCCTAAGGCTAATTGGTTTGACGGCGTTAGGGAGCTTGTCCTCCCATATGTCATTTTGTAAAAGATAGGAGAGCAGGAGCCGCTGTACGAGGTTACATTTCAATTGAGTTTATTGAGTGGCGAGGGAGGATGAGAGAACCGTTGCCTCCTGCTACATTGTCCCATTGCACTAGTGGGCGCTGTTTAATTTTTTTTTTTACCATTGGCAAAAGAGGTGCATTTTCGAATTGGATATGACAGGGATTTTCTTACTGTTACGCCCCTTCACCAGGAGGGGGGTTAGTTGTGTCTCACCTGATCTAATTGTTTCCAGGAGGTGGAGAACACCTGTGTGGGGGCCTATTTGAGATGCGCTGGTCTGCTGCTTCGGCCTCTTTCCTTCACACCTGGACTAAGATGCCTGATTCCGGCTGTTAAACTAAGAGATTGTTGTATGTGGCTGTGGCAAGCTCTACAATAAATTATAACTCTTTTGATAAACCTGGTGTTGGTTCCGATTATGTTGGGTACTCCACCGAGTACGTAACATAAATGGGGGCTCGACCGAGATTTTTTGAATCCTATTGATTTATGACAGTGTGTAAGCACATTGTCATTTGGTCTGCTTAGTTACTTTGAATGGTGTTTAGTAACGCTGGCATTGTTGTGCATATAGCACGCTTTGCACAGACCTATTACTGCACCTTTGGTTTATTTTGTTTTTGTGGTCCATTGTGAAGGAGAAAAGCTATTTTTATCCCATCAGTTTTGCTAATACGTGAGTAATTATTTTGTTTGCCAACTGACCTTTGGTGAGTATTAATGCAGCAATGTATCTGAATTGTTTAGAACTTTAAACCGTTCACCCCTTGTTAGGCTAGTCGTCAGACAGGTCATTGAGACGTGTCATTTTATTATTTTGCCTTTCTTATTTTTGGTGGTTATTATGAGTGGGGGTACGCTTCAGAGGCCTGAAGTGACTCGTTGCTGATGGTACTCATGAGTTCAGCGTTTAAAGTGGCCTCGAGCGCAAAAAGCCACTGAATATTAGTGTAGTTTATTCCTTAGAAGGGATTGAACGATTTAAAAATAGAATTTGTCACGTTATATTCTATAAATTGCAAGCCTGTTGTGTACGGACTTATTGTTGCCCTGTTAATTGCCTGGTGCTTAATTACTGCCTAATTGATTGCTATAAATGTATGCCCTACGTTTTTGTATGGGATTTGATTCTTATTATATAGCAAGTTTTCTTGGGTAGTGCGTCTGGTTTGGGTAATTTCCATTTATTCTACACTAACTTTGGTGTTTAGTGTCCTTGTAATTTCATTTTGGTGTAGTTACTAAGGACCTAAGAAAATTAGTTAGCTTTTTTATTAGACAACCTTAATTGGCGCTGCATCCATTGGGGGGCTTAATTGCCTGTTAAGCACATTCCGTAGGCTATTGTTGCCGCAATACTACCTTTAGTATATGTTAAGTGTGTTTTGGTGGATTTCGATTAAGTTTCTTTGTATTTCTATCATGGCTTCGGTTGATGAGTTTTTTTGCAGAACCCTCTGAGGAGGGACTTGATCTCTATACTAAAGAACAGTTGTTAAAAATTGCTGAGCATTTTCAAATTGAGATTCCTAGTAAACTCTACAAAGAGAATGTTAAAACAATTTTAAGAGCTATTTTGACTGATCGTGACATTCTCCCAGCTAAAACGGAGGAGTGTGCTAGGCTACTCCTGGTCTTTAATTGACGCAAGTGAATCCACTTTGCGGTTTAGAGAGCTGGAGTTAGCTAATGCTTTGGAATAAAAAAACAAAACGAGATCGAGTTAAAAAGGTTGGAGTTAGAGGAAAAGAACAGAGAAAAAGAGAGGGAGCAAAGGGATAGAGAAAGAGAGGGAGCTAAAGGATAGAGAAAAAGAGAGGGAGTTACAAATTGAGATGAGGAAGCTAGAGTTGCAGTCCCAAACTGAAATAAAAAGATTGGAGACTGGTAATCTGGGTTCTCCTCCTTCCTCTCCGTATCAAGGTTCTCCATCTACTGGCGTGAATATTGGGCGAAATTTGCGTCTGATGCCACCCTTTAATGAAAAGGAGGTGGACAATTTTCTTACACTATTTGAACGCGTAGCCGAGACATTGAAATGGCCTGACGCTGAAAGAACGTTGTTATTGTAATGTGTGTTTATTGGAAAAGCGCAGGAGGTATATTCCTCCCTTATGCCAGATCAGAGTCTTGACTATTTGACTGTGAAAACCGCAGTTTTAAAAGCATATGAGCTAGTACCGGAGGCCTACAGACAGAAATTTCGTAATTTGAAAAAAGGAGACAAGCAAACTTATGTTGAGTTCGCTCGTGAGTCTGAGTCATTATTTGATCGCTGGTGTACATTTCAAAGGTTAATACATTTGAAAAGTTACGTAATCTGGTGGTGTTAGAAAACTTAAAAAACTCTGTGCCGCATGGGCCGCGGAACACATTTGTGGTAGGTCGGGCCAAACATCACCGTCACAACTAAAAAAAAAAACCTACGCGCACCCGCGCCCCCTAAACAAAAAACGCAGGCTACGTGCGCTAACTGAATGAATGAAACACAGTATACACTTACATTTGCAAATATAGATAACTTTTTATTTAAGAAATATAAACTCATAACACTCACTTTTGTGGCTGCAGCTGAAAATCAATTTGGCAATGTTCGTCAGTCCTTCCTTATTATTAATACTCAAACTTCTCGAATGTCTGCTGACCATTTTGCAGGACATTTCATTGAAATAAAAAAAAATGGAATAAAATAAACACTGTCTTGTGTGGCTGCTCTTAGTGTAGGCCCATGTTCAGTCCTTATTCAGTCCTTATTAGTTTCCATACTTCCCAAAGAATTGCCTGCGTCGATCATTTTGCTTTGCAAAGTCCGCTGCAATCGCCTTAATGTCTGTTCGTGCGAGGATCTCTCTGTGGGTGTGGGCGCCCAGTAGGTCATTCAGTCTCCTCTGTGTCATTGTAGACCGAAGGTAAGTTTTGACACGTCGAAGTGCATAAAAGCTTCTCTCTGCTGTTGCTGTAGTTACGGGTATTGTGAAATACAGTTTAAGGAGTTTGTGTACTTCACAAAGTAACATTTTTGACACAGGGACCGCATTCATTGCGTCGGAGACCGATCTCACTGTTGTTACAGTTGCGGGTTTGTTTGCCTCTTTAACAGTGTCTGGCAACATTTGTAACTGTGAACGCAAGCGATCAAAGGTGAAATCGTTCGCATATAATGATGAATTTTGTTTTTAAAAAATATGTAATTGGTTTGTTGCGTTTCATTTCATTTCGTTTTAGAATTCTGATGGCGCTCTGCAATTTTCTTTGCTAGCTTGTCTCACTAGCAGTTATGCGCGCGTAGCAATGTAACATGCAGCGATTGGTCAATCGAAGCATAACGTGCTGTTTTACGTAATTACATCACTAGCATTACAGCAAAGATATTTTAGTGTTTCGATAGTCTCAAGACGCTCTAGTGTTGGGCTGATTAGTGTTTTTGCGTGCTGTCTAGCTAGCTGGTGTGACGTCAATCCTCCAAAAGTAGGTCGGGCCATGGCACGGGTGGCCCCTACCGTTCCGCGGCCCATGCTGTGCCGTACGTATTGCCACTTATATTAATGAGCGCAAAGTTAATACACCTGCAGCGGCTGCAGTGCTGGCTGATGAGTTCGTTTTGACCCACAAAGGGGTGTTTGGGGATAACTCGCGAAATGATTACGTGCCTAGAGATTCTTTCCGGTCTCCTGTAGTTAAACCTAGTAATGCTACTGCTACTTTGAATACCTCTATGAATAAGAGAGGTGATAGTCATTTTACAGCTAAAGCTATGGACACCCGGTATTGTAATTATTGTAAACGACGTGGACATTTGGTATCTAATTGTTATATCTTAAAAGCCAAGTCTAATGTAAAATCTGCAATGTTGGTTACACCCCCGCTGACAACAAACGTTGAACTGGGCTCTTGTGAAAGTCCACGTTGCTGGAAAGCAATGTTTCGAATTATACTCCCTTTATTATGAGTGGTCTAGTAGGCTATCTTTGCCTGGTAGGCTACCAGTGGCGCTCGCCCCCAGCTGTACGCAGAGTACGCAGTCTGCGTAGGCCTACCTTAGCAACAACAACAGCAAAATTAGTATTTCCATTAAAACTAACGTGAATTGTCAAAGTCTCTGCGTCTCTGTTTCTACGATGTTGAGGAATGATATTTGCTTATTGTCTTCGTTGTATTGCCTGGTTATTGTATTTTCCAAGTTTTGCATATTTCAAACATTTGAAAGTGATTGGAAGAGTTGAAAGTGATTGGAGCATCACCATCCCGCCGTTAACACTGTTGAAAGTGATTGGAGGATCACCTTTTTCTTTAGACCGGGAAAAGTTTAGAGTTGCCTTTTTACTTGTCAGTCAAGATAACTAACTTAAACGAATACTTCATAGCATACTGAAAGTCCTTCTTACGATGCCCGTGTCTACTGCTTCGGTCGAGCGCTCATTCAGCTGTTTGAGAGAGCCTGATCTCATGAAATTCGGCAATATGTACCGATTGTTAGTGTCTCAAAAAACGGTACCTGTTTCCGAATTTTGCACAAGCGCCCCCTGAGCCTGTACTGGGAACTACTGACTAAAGGCTGTGATAGGCCGAAAACATCACGTGTGAGGGTAGTAGTATATGACGTCACGCGTCCCACTGCTTTTCTTGGCAAGGCTTTTTTGTCAAAACATTTTTCTTGGCAAAAATTGTTTTTCTTTTTTTTTCGTGATTCCCGTACCCCACCCACAACCCCTAAACATAACCTCACAGGAGTTCACGTAACTCGGGCTCATGCCCGAACTGTTAAGATAGTGTCCCTTTTTGCTACCATATTGTTACCAACAATTTTGAAATAAAATAAATTATAAAAAATAAAAAAATTATTAAAAAAATAAAATAAAAGTAAAAAAATGTCCCAGGGTCCCGCCCAACCCCTAAACATAACCTCATAGGAGTTCACGTAACTCGGGCTCATGGCCGAACTGTTAAGATTTAAAGAATCTATATTTGCACAACTATATTTTTCTATCACAAGCTTCTCTCGCATTATGTATCTTTCACGAAATCTCCTTACAGTCTACAACTGAGCATTAGTCAGTAGTTCCCAGTACAGGCTCAGGGGGCGCTTGTGCAAAATTCGGAAACAGGTACCGTTTTTTGAGACACTAACAATCGGTACATATTGCCGAATTCACATGAGATCAGGTTGGTTTGAGACGTCTGACAACCTACCTACGGAACAGCATGACAGACGCAATTGGCGATTATGAACATTCACAATAACTTTGAAATCGACACAGAGCGGGTGCTTAGGGAATTTGACGCAACCGGGACAAGGAGGGTCAATCTCACATTCTAAAGCCCTATTCGGACGGAATACGTTTTCAGGACAATGTCTGTAAAGTAATTATTACCACAGGACGTCTGTAGCCTAATGTTAATGGCCGATTCGGACGGGATAAAGTAGCTATCTCTGTAAGCAGCGTCTAGAATTACAGAGATGGGAGTGTCTACTCTATGTTGTCGTCACACCGAAAATGTCATACAACGTTACACATCCTATCTTCACTGCAAACTGAGCCGCCAAAAAAAAAAAAAATAACTACGTGGAGACAATGTTGGCATGGCAAACATGTCCACAAAAAGCGTGAGGAATCCTGCATTACACGGTACACCTCTTTATTAACGTTAGCTTGAAAAGAAACAGTGTTAGGCCATAACATGTATGTAAGGCTATAGCTAGGCTACAATAGCTTACCTAAAGCTGCCACAAGCGTTGCCCCACTGTAGCCTACTTTTTAGCCTGTTTTTTTTTTTTTTTTTTTTTGCTCTCTGTCTTCTTATTTAATGTAACGTTACATTAATTTAGAGGTCGGTCAATAGTTGGACCGAAGAGAGCACAACCAAAGGCGTCGTCGAGTGCTTACGTTAAAAACTAGTAGAAAAGACTGGGGAAAACTAATTTCTCACAGGAAATAACAGAATTTTACCGGACATGTCAATTCGCACGGGATAGTATTAACCTGGGGTAATTTTTACAGGACATTTAACAGTAGGTAAAAGACTCCGGAATCTTTACTAGTGTGGGAGCGCGCGGTCCGTAAAAGTTACAGACATGGGAACTAAAATAGCGGAGCTCTTCCAGTAATTATTACATTACCCCACCTCCCCCTGTAAAACTTATCGCGTCCGAATAGGGCTTAAGAGTAAGATGCTATTTATTTTTATGCAGTGATTGAGGCAACAACATGTTCTTTTATTTGCAGTGGCGTGTTTTCACTCTCACTCTCACTCTGTCTCACTCTCACACACACACAATTGGCGAGCATTCAGTGATAATATTTTATTAGAAATTTAAGCAGTGAATACATTTTGTTGAGCATGTTCGTTACATTGACTTAACAGCTTGTTGCGCGCAACATTTCCATTCTATTGTGAGGTCTCCGGTTTTCCTGATGAAAGATCAGGCTACTGTAAGTCACGTAACATCTTTTTGCGCGCAACATTTCCATTCTATTGTGAAGTAAGTCTCTCTCGGTTTTGCTGATGAAAGATCCGACTTTAACGTAGGCTAGGCCTACTCCTACGTTAGAACTTCTTGTAATATGCGACCCTATGAGTGCAAAATATATCGGTAAATTACGTTGTAACGTTAGTCCTAAGTAGTGGCTTTGTTTTCATGTAGCCTATGGCTTGGCCTCCTCTGTTGCGTAGGGGAGAACCGGGACAAAAGAAACACGGGACGAAAGAATAACATAGATTTTCGCGAAAACTACAGAAACCCGAATACCGTAGATCAGTCAGTATGTGACGTGTAATCATTTCACTCTGCAAAGAACCAGTGATGTGCGTCCCGTTTTGGCGGAGTGCTAGACCAAAGTTATTTTTGACCGCTGAAAGTAAAATATCGAAACCGGAAGTGAAAACAATTGATTCTACAAGGAAACAAATAGTTCCTTCTCAACTTTACCATAAAATTTGCGCCAATTTTGGTTATTTTTGTCATTAGTTACATTATTTAAGAAAATTGCATGAAACCGCAATTCAATTTACCTCCCTCTCTCCGTCTTGCTTTTTAAAAATGCTTTGGTCACGCAGCCTATTTTAAACAGCCCAGGCTAAGGAAATTGCATTTCACGATCTGCATCATGAGATGGGAACATCTGAAAAAAATAGGCTACTATATATACAGCGTTTGTGTGTAACTTGTCATATCTAAGACATGTCGCTGGATAAAATGTTTTTTTTAATACAGATTAGCTAACGTGCTTTGTGAAGTAACTTGCTCGCATTCGCAACCAGCGTTGCTCACGTTAACGTTACATTACATTAGGTAAAGCCCTAGGCTACTATGTTACGTTCATATTTACAAACTGAATAAATACTGAACCTCTAACCACAAAACTGCTTTGCTAGATTAAAGTTGTTGTAATTAAGATATTTGGCGAATACAAACTTTTTAAATCAGTGGACTTAGCGTTATTTGCTGGCTTTATTAATCAGCTGTTGGTGTTACTATGGTTACCATTCATAAAAGGGTTGACTCTAATGGCGCTGGCAGCAGATAACGTAGACGGCACATTAATTTAGAACGGTGATTAAAATGTTGCCAGCGCTACTTCATAGCCGGACGGTTACACAAATGAAATGCCCACCCTCCAGCCAATGAGAATTGAGTATTTATCCAAGCCATGATATAATGGGCATAAAAAGGTGAATATCTCAAAAAATATAAAAGACATCAAAAAGAATCCAAGCACACTGCTCTGAGCCAAGGTGAATATTATAAAGTTGGAATGACATGTCTAGCTTAAAAGCTGTAGTAGGAGTAACGTGCAGAAATTTGGGTGGAAAAACAAGAATAAGATGTATGCAAGAGAACAGGAGTTTCTAAGAAACTATGGAGTAAGAACGCTGTCAAAAATACGTATGCATAATTTTAAACATTCCTCCGTAAATACATTTGTTGTACACAAAATTATGTTTTCATACACGTAAATCATACATAAAATATGAAGCTGTAAAATTGCGTGTGTGTGTTTATGAGAGTACGAATCCAAGAGCTACAACTGCAAGGATTTATGGATACAATGGCTACGAATTCTTCCTTATGAATACGGATTCAAGTTTGTTGGTACGAGTCGAAAAGTGTTAAAATTATGTCACTGGGGCACAGGCAGGTCACAGGGAAAATGAATCGAACATCGATTCCACCAAATGTGCATGCGTCGAAGGGGCAAGATGGCTTTGAAATCACTAATTGAAAAGTATTCAATTAATTAAAATAAATAGGCTACACTTTAAATGGATTCACTGATGATATTACACCAATTAGAGTATATGCAAATAACACATTACTAGGCTACACAGGATAATTACAACTTCAAGAATGTTCTGGACCAATAACGTCAGTGCACCAATCGATCAATAGGATAAGCAGTATGGCAAGCCGAATGAGAATTTATTCCATATCCCTGATATCCAATTTACGGTTTCCCACTAGTTGCCCGCAGCTCGATCTGTTTTGTTTTGAAAGGGAGAATTTATCTTTTTGGCAGGAATATAGGCTATCGTAATGAACCAATTACTCGATGGGTAGCCTACTGCTATGGGGAAACATTTAGGCTAGTACATTAGCCTACATGTAAGATAATATGCTGTGCATTGTGTGAATGATTTGTAAACATAATACATGCTTTGCAAACATTTTCTCTTTTTTTGTCCGCAGAGGGTCATGTTTTTTTTGCATTCCCTTGAATTCACTTTGTGTGTGATCTTTACCTGTATTAAACATTGCAGCGTCTGGCCACAAGTGTTAACAGTTGCAGTGCTAGAGTGCACCTTGTGTGGTAGCCGGCTTTAAACTAAACTGTTATTTGAATTACTTGAATTAACTTGAGCAAAATGTTGCATCCAGTTTCCCGTTAGATCATTTAGCTTTACATCCTACCCTAGTGCTCGTTGCACTTTTTGTAATCGAAACTTTGTAATAAAGAATGATCTATTTTTGATAAACATGGCTCTGGTGGTTTACTTCAGGTAAATTGAAAATTTGCCTGTGCTACACATAGTTTCTATGAGTAGGCTAATCGCCTTTATCCTATGATGAAACATTTCTATCCTGATGGGAGTGGTCTCTTCCAGGATGACAGCGATCTCCACCACCATCATCAAAACAACAAATGAGATAACGTCACTGTGTGTCCCGTTTGAAATGTCATTCACTGCCAAATCATTCTTGCATTTATGCTAGTTTGTTGTTTGTATTTTTAAATTGAACAGCTAGATAGACCTAGACCGTCTCCGTATTGATTCCGGTGGGCCGATCGTCATTCCATGAGCCGAACTCGCCACCTTTAATAAAACATAAATTTTGCTACAACTAAAGGCTACTAGTTGATGTGCTAAAAACTTAACTAGTGGACACATTGGTTTTAGGCTAGCAAACTAGTGAAGAAAAGTGTAGCCTATGTAACTAGTTAGGAGAATGGACTCTATGCAATTTATCTCGTTAACGTTACACTGTTGCCACTTCACTAGTTAACTAGTGCTGCTTTAATTGCAAGATGTTAGGCTTAAAAGGCCACTAGTGGGTTGAAAGGCTGACTAGTTGGCTGTGGTGTCACTAGTCGGCACTGTGGTGCAACTTAGAAGGTTTCTGGTGTAACGTAGAATAAAAGTGTAACTAGTGGTTCAAAATTCATAAGGTGCCAATCTTTGATATCAAATGTTGCATGTTCACAGTCGTTAGGTCACAGCTGACAACAGTAACTACACAATAGCTGTCTGTAATAGCCCTAAATGCGTTACAAGACTGTGTAGATGCCTCGTAGCCTAAAATGGTGGTGGAGACCGCTTCATCCTGGAAGAAAGAGACCACTCCCATCAGGATAGAAATGTTTCATCATAGGATAAAGGCAATTACTCATAAAAACTATGTGTAGCACAGGGCAATTTTCAATTTACCTGAAGTAAAGCACCAGAGCCATGTTTATCAAAAATAGATCATTCTTTATTACAAAGTTTTGATTACAAAAAGTGCAACGAGCACTAGGGTAGGACGTAAAGCTAAATGATCTAACGGGAAACTGGATGCAACATTTTGCTCAAGTTAATTCAAGTAATTCAAATAACAGTTTAGTTTAAAGCTGGCTACCACACAAGGTGCACTCTAGCACTACAACTGTTAACACTTGTGACCAGACGCTGCAATGTTTAATACAGGTAAAGATCTCACACAAAGTGAATTCAAGGGAATGCAAAAAAAATGTGACAAGGCCCTCTGCAGACAAAAAAAGAGAAAATGTTTGCAAAGCATGTATTATGTTTACAAATCATTCACACAATGCACAGCATATTATCTTACATGTAGGCTAATGTACTAGCCTAAATGTTTCCCCATAGCAGTAGGCTACCCATCGTGTAATTGGTTGATTATGATAGCCTATATTCCTGCTGAAAAGATAAATTCTCCCTTTCAAAACAAACAGATCGAGCTGCGGGCAACTATTCGGCGTGCCATACTGCTTATCCTATTGATCGATCGGTGCACTGACGTTATTGGTCCAGAACATTCTTGAAGTTGTAATTATCCTGTGTAGCCTACTAATGTGTTACATTTCAATTAGTGATTTCAAAGCCATCTTGCGCCTTCGACGCATGCACATTTGGTGGAATCGATGTTCGATTAATTTTCCCTGTGACCTGCCTGTGCCCCAGTGATGTAATTTTAACACTTTTCGACTCGTACCCACAAACTTGAATCCGTATTCGTAAGGAAGAATTCGTAGCCGTAGAAATCTGAGTTGTATCCATAAATCTTTGCAGTCGTAGCTTTCGGATTCATACTCTCATAAAAACACACACACACGCAATTTTACAACTTCATATCTTTTGTATGATTTACGTGTATGAAAACATTTGTGTATAACAAATGTAGCCTATTTACGGACAAATGTTTAAAGTTATGCATACGTATTGTGTACAACAAATGTATTTACGCACAAATGTTTAAAGTTATGCATACGTATTTTTGACAGAATTCTTACTCCATAAGAAACCACAATAATGACACTACATGCCTCTGTCTTGAGCCTTAGCAGCTCACTGACTCTGTTGAAGACATCCATGACAAGGTGAGGTCTGGTGATGTCTGCCTCTTTGCATCACTAAGTTAGAGTTTGATTAAAAACCTAAATTTCCCTAGTCTAAATATATTGAAAATTCCTTAGATTGAATAATTAAAATTACTTCTTAATAATCAGGAAATGTGGGGGTACAGACTGTAAGCGTGAGGATATATGGCAATACTGATTAATTATATTCTTTTACACAAGTGCATTTGTATTAGCTACTCGTTGCAAAACCGTGGTTATTCTGGGATTTTATATAGTTAATCATAAACTCACACTGGGACATCCCTACCATATGGCTTTGCTTGTGAGTTTGGCTGGTGAAGGTGGTAAATTCAAAATAAATAATAAATAATAAATAAAACTTAGACTACGACTATGATTCTGCTACTTTTTGAGAACAACATATTCATTCAATTTATGGCAAGAGCAGCAGACTAAGTAGTGCCATCTCTGGTGCATGTGCTTCATCATATTGGTCCATCAGCATTGGCCACAATCTTAGCATCGGGCAGATACCAATACGTTTGTTTGAAGCCATTATCGGCAGATAAAGATAGTACCCTGATATTATTGTGAATCTCTAGTTCTAAATCATAAGACTAAATGCAATTAAAGAATCACCTTGATGTGCTTGACCGGGTTGATCTCTCTTTCAGGGGAGCAGGGGATTTTATCCAGTCCATTGGTGTTAATCTTCACAAGATACAGTATCCATTTCCCATCAGAATTCTCTTTGGGCCAATGGATGTTCAGGGATGCCGTGCCAAATGATTTCAGTGGCTTGCCCAAATTAATAATCTGCACAATAAGAAAAGAGAGAAAAGGCCGTATGTGAAAATGTGTTATAGCACCGCGGGGGACGTGGTTGTGTAGCGGCGATTCTCGAGAGGTTGCTACACGGGGGGAATTGAATAAGAATGGGGTTCAATTGGCTACCAAATTGGGAGAAAAAGGGAAATAAAGGTGTTATATTGCTTCAGGATAGAGTCTAACCTGTAATGTTCCCAATTAACGACATAACCGATTTCCATAGACCAAGCGAAAATTAGTGAAACTATAAAATTCAACCAAAAGGGCTCTTTTTGTTACCAGGTTTTACCTGGACATTAAAAATGTATGTGCGTGGTTCCTGTGTTTTAAAAATCACCCCCCCCCCCTATGAAAAGCACCAGCCATATTCATTCACTGCTGAAAGCATGCACTCTACTCGAAAACATGTCATGTCAAGCTGCCACTTCCTTTTACTCCACAGTAAGTTGAACTGGACATGAACTGGAGGAAGAACCCATCACGTGCAACAAATAAGCAGACTGTGTGTACCTAAGTAGCCAGCAGGGGGGTCTAGCTAGTGATGATACACAGTCATCCCAGCCAACTGAATCCCTCCCTAGGATTGCTTGGTAGCTCTTTTAGGTAAGACACGATGCTGTGGTGCATAGATGAGTCTCATGGTCTCGGATCGATTCCAGACCGTGCCAGTGCCAAGTTTGGGCCTGATTTACTAAGACCTTTACCGTGTGCAAAACCTTTTAGCACACACAAAACTAATAACAAAACCAATGATTGGTGCAAAACAAATACCATGCCAATCATTGATCATGTTATTGGTTTTGTGTGTGCTAAAATGTTTTGCACACGTTAAAGGTCTTAGTAAATCAAGGCCTTTGGCTGATAGCTCCTTAGGTTGACGCGAATTGGCGATCACATCGCCCAATGGCAGAGTCTGATTTTGATATCACACCATGGGGCCCAACCACACAGTGGAACAGTGCCTTAACATGATGACCCACCAGCAGCCTGTGGCTCATAATTTCAGTAACATTTGGAGAAATACATTAGAATACATAATTTATACAAACATAACTATTGTTAACACAACCTACTGTATATTTTACAGTATACTACTACCAATTATTAAAAAATGTGGGACCATTTTTTGTTGAAAACTAACCACCCCCCCCCCCCCCCCCAAAAAAAAAAAGGATTGAAATTAGGATTGATCCCAGGGAACAATCTTTGAAGAAACCGGTTTGTGTAACATGATGCAACTCCAGGGGCACTGAAACGTTAATTACCCTGAATTCATATTCAATCAGACTGCCAATTTCATCTTCTGTCTTCATGGCACTCTCTCCTTTCACTTCTCCTCCAAAGTACACCTGGGATGGCCTCGCCACTCTGGTGGACACCAAACAACGTGCAGATAAGTGTCAAGGGACACAGACCTCATGGACAACAACAAAGCCTTCACCCATTCCAGTCTTTACATTGAGACTGTCTGAGAGACTGGGAATAGTAAATATAGTTTTGGATAATGAACTCACCCAGAGACTGATAGCAGGAGCTCAATTTCCACGTTTGCCTTGGCTCTCACTGGGCCCAGATTCATCTGGTCGCTAGTCCTGGAGGAACAGAAAACTGCACTGAGCTACTTATACACAATGGGGTCAATTTACTAAGATCCCAAATAAGGGGTGTTTTTTTGCATGCGCAGCCAAAGTATTTGCATGTGTGATTATTTCTAGGGCTGCCCCCAAATAGTCGACTAAACCATTAGTTGATCAAAAGAACTTGGTCGATCAAAATTTGAATTGGTCGAATCGTATGGCGGCATATCAATGCCAAAAATCACAAGAGAAAATAAAATCTACGCATGGAAATCGAGGAGCTGTGTGCACAGCCCTGTATTATTAAGTCTGTATTTGAGTGCAACATTGTAGCCTTTGAGGAGAAATGAAGGCTTTGAGCGCGCACATAACGTGAACGAGCGCACAAAACTGTTATCCGAGCACAGCTTCTGCTCGCGCTGGCGTTTCTCTTTCTTGCTCGCGGTTCTCTTTTCTGCTCACGCAACTATTTTTTCTTTTTGACAGTGGTGGGCGGGGCTATAGATTCAGTCAGTGTCTGTCATTGTTGAGGGGCGGGGCCAGCGAGGGGGAAATAATGCCGTGTATCACTGTTCTGAGTAGGGACACATTGTAGATCAAGCGAACTATCGTTATTTTATTATAATCTCAGAAAATTACATTGACACGTTGTTTCCTAAATAGTTTGGCAAAATAAACCAAACAGTAAGCTACTCGAGTCCTTTTGGCATTTAGAAAATTGCTATGTTTTTAATATATTACTAGATTTTGTCTTAATTTAAAGACATAACTGGCTGCTTCATTGATTTCCTATGGAAACTCCACCAAATTTTCCCCCTGGGGGGGTTCGGCCTGGAGTTTTTTTCTTTTTATGTAATTATTTGCAATATAGCACAATGGGAACATGGTAATTTTATTCTTCATGGCATGCATAGCCAGAGTTGACTTCTGTACGTTCTGACCTCATGTAACCACACAGCATTCAGATACAACTTCACACATCCACACAATAAAACCCCAAACTTGGGTTATTTTGCCGTTTTTCTCCTTCTGCTTCTTCTTCCCATTTTTCCTGCCGTACGCTCAAAGAATAATTCTCCCCATTGGATAACAACATCGCATACATGCTCTCCCAAGCTTATTGACCAATAAAAACGCTTAAAACTAATGTCGACACATCGCAGAATCACAGACAAAACGGCTATATGGCGTGGTGTTTTCCATGAAGCTACTGTGGCCTACTGGTTAGAGTTGCTGTCTCTCAACCAGAGTATTGGTTTCGACAAAAACAATGTACAACTGTTATATTTTTCGTTTATTAGACTTATTTTCACATTAACAAACATATTTTTATTGCAAAGGCAAAATACGTTTCCAATATTAGCCGAACTGTTCAAAGTTTCTCTTGTAGCCTACTACAGCGAAATGGTGAAAGTCAGACAACACCACTTCAGGTAACGTTATGCAGTATAGAAACAAATGTCATTGACAAATGGCCTATAGATCTGGGTTCGATCCCCGCCTGGTACTAAAAAGTGTCATTTCATTTTGGACTAAAACAGTGTGCACATGTTCTGGTTTTCTCATCCAATAATGTTTTTTATTGTAAAGGCAAAGACATGTTTACAATATTAACTGTTCACTTGTAGCCTGTTAGTTAAACAATTCAGTCACTGGACACCACGGTAGTTAGGCTATCGTTATGGGAACATGTTTCCCATGGAAATTTGTCAAGCAAAGAAAAAAGTTTTAATGCAGAATATCATCTGGTTAACATCACGTTGTTGCATTAATGTAAAAAAAAAATTTCAATTAATAATAACTGTGCCATTGGCTGCATGTTTCAATCTCACACAAATACCGACAAAAAAATTGTCTGTGTGGAGCCTGCTGCCACTCCCTGCAGAACCTCCTTCACATAAACGCACTCGTCAAGCTACATGCTATGAATGGCATGCGCTTCTCTTTTGCTTAATTTCTCCAATTAAATTTAAAACGATAAGCTAATACTGTGGCTTGTGGTACGAGCATACTCAGCATAGCTATGAAATATGAATTCAATTCAATTTTATTTTATTTGTATAGCGCTTTTTACAGAGAACTGTCACAAAGACGCTGCACAATTGTTCTTATTGATTGAGATGGACCATAAAATAAAGAAACAAAAAGCAGGCAGAGGGTGGGACATTCAAGTGTCACGATTCGAAGCGACAACATAGTATGATATTAAACAATGGCATATTATTAAGAGACATGATTAAGAAACCGTAGGCTACTGTAGGCTAATTTTGTTGAGTGTCAGACCTTGCACTTCACTTTGTGACACTTGAAAGATATCCTACCCTCTGCTTGCCAGTGAAAAAGATGTGTTCAACATCGTTACTCTTTACATTATGGTCGACCACAATCAATAGAACTATCTACAATTCATGGTTCATAGCTCGTACCACAATCCACAGTATTATAGTCTCCAATTTAACTGGAGAAATTAAGCAAAATTAAGGCACAGGGCGTTCATCTGCAGTGGAGTCGAAAAACGGTACAACTGTAGCATATATTTATAGGCTACCGTAGCAATATTGGTCGCAGTGTTTTACATTTTAACTGAGCTAAGCTCTCTCTCATAAGACAGTTTTGGTTGTCAGGGAATGATACCAGACAATTTGGATCATTTTTCCACTGACTAACCGCATAAGGACAGCACTCGAGTAGCTTAGCCTAATGTTTGGTTTATTTTGCCAAACTATCTTTAGGAAACAACGTGTCAATGTAATTTTCTGACATTATAATAAAATAACAACAATAGTTAGCTTGATCTACAATGAAAGTGTCCCTACTCAGAACAATGACAGACGCGTCATTGTTTTCCCCCCTCGCTGGCCCTGCCCCTCAACTATGACAGAACACCGACTGAATCTATAGCCCCGCCCACCACTGTCAAAAAGAAAAAAATAGTTGCACAAGCAGAAAAGAGAACCGCGAGCAAGAAAGAGACACGCCAGCGCGAGCAGCAGCTCTGCTCGGATAACAGTTTTGTGTGCTCGTTCAGGTTATGTGCACGCTCAAAGCCTGTATTTCCCCTCAAAGGCCACACAATATTGCACTCAAATACGGACTTTACTCGCATGAGAGTTGTGTAAAAACAATTTGCATGCACAGAATTTCGGGCTGTGCACACGGCTCCTCGATTTCCACGCACGTAGATTGTATTTTCTCTCGCGATTTTTTGCATTGATATGCCGCCATAGAATCGTTGCAGTGTGAAAAAACGCGAGAGTGGAACTTTTCATTCCGGACGTGGGCCTTGTAATGAACAATTGGCGTCTATTAATTAAGGAATAGATCAGTTGTATAGAATGTCTGAGAGAAAATCAAAAGTATGCGAGCAATTTGAGCTTCTAAAGGATCACCCCAAAAAAGTTAAATGTAAACTCTGCAAGCAACAATTCACCTATCATTCAGCACATCTTCGCAAAGGCCGGCTTCATTGTCAGCGAAACGCAGAGCTCACTTCTCCTGAGCAACGTGTTGTTCCGACACATTCATTGACCCATTTATCTATGCTGTTAATAGCCTACAGTGTACAGCATGGGCCATAAGCAACCCGATGCCGTTAATATAGGCAGCGCAGGCCAGCAAATTGCAGCCTGTGCTTGTAGCTATAATTAATATTTTAAATGCTCTGTCGGGTAAGTGAGGATTAGGTAAAATGTGTATTATCTGAATCCAGCGGTTCCAACAGTCAATGCCCTTGTTAAAACGTTCAGCACTCTGAATACTGAACACAAGCGATATTGCGTGCTAGAACCCCTCACTTAACCTACATTCAAAATAAGTTTTACGTTATTTAATTTAATAATTATTATTAAAAATGACAATCATCAATTAAATCGCCGAATTCTTTGATAGGTAAGTCGAACAGTAACCTGGTGGATCAACCAACAAGCCAAAACAAGGTCTAAATCAGGTCTTGAGATTAAAGAATTTTATTAAGCGAAAACAGTCAATTGGAATAATGAATTGAAATCATACATTCACTAAGGAATGTAGGCTGACTACTTATAATTTACAAAATGGAAGACATTAAACCAGACATTAATTTGAATATACCAGAAAAGAGAGAGATAAGCCAAAAATTGCCAAATTATTTACCCTCCAGCTGAACAGGAACAAAAGGAAATGCACGAGGAACCAAAAAGAATGACTTCTTCACCAAAAAACTCCAAACAGACTAAATTATTTTTCTGCGGTACACTCATAAAGTACCTTGACAGGGAGGGGATCCATGCCCTGATTGGGTTAAGGTGTGGGGGAGGGTGGGGGGGGGTTCATTTATGACAAAGACTGGCTTATCTTTGATGTTGGTGAGGGTTAATGTGTAAGAGAGAGACAGAGAGCGACGGAGATAGAGAGCAGGGGGGGGGGGGGGTGCTTGACTTATATATATCTAAATATTAGATATCCTACAGCTCATAATGATGGTTTTGTATTTCTCTGTAATATAGTAAACTCAGGCTACTCAGCTATAGATCAGATGAAAGTCTAACCATTTTCTGATGCTCAAAAATACATATTTAAATAATTAAATTAATATCATAAATATGCGACGGTTAGTCGACTATGGGTTTTCCCTCCCTCTACCCCACAGGTTAAGGAGAGGATATCTGCTTGTCTGGCTGACATCTCTGAGTGGATGGCGACCCATCACCTGAAACTCAACCTTGACAAGACAGAGCTCCTCTTCATGCCATACAAGACCTCCCCACTACAGGGCCTCATCACCGTTGACGGGACCATGGTGGCTGCCTCCCGCTCTGCAAGGAACCTGGGGGTGGTCCTGGATGACCAGCTGGACTTCAAAGAGCACATCAGGGCAACGGCACGTTCCTGCAGGTTCCTCCTGTGCAACATCAGGAGGATTCGACCGTACCTATCCACCTACCCCAGCCAGCTTCTTGTCCAGACCATGGTCACCTCACGCCTGGACTACTACAACTCCCTGCTCACAAGCATACCAGCTTGCGCCATTCTGCCTCTTCAACTGATCCAGAACGCAGCTGCCCGGCTTGTGTTCAACCTCCCAAAATTTTTGCATGTCACCCCCCTGCTGAGGTCACTCCACTGGCTGCCAGTTGCAGCCAGGATCAGGGTCAAAGTTCTGACTCTGGCCTACACTGCAGCCAATAGGACAGGCCCCGCCTACCTGCAGGACTTAATCCAGAACTATGTTCCTGCTCAACCACTTCATTCTTCTACAGCAGGGCGACTCGCACTTCCCCCCCTCCGTGGCAACGGCTCTCGCTCGACCCGACTGCGGAGCTTTTCCACCCTGGCTCCTGAGTGGTGGAACAAACTCCCCATTCCCCTACGTTCTACTCCAACCCTGCCTGCGTTCCGTCGTGGCCTGAAGACACACCTCTTCAGACTCTACCTTGACTGATATACTAATCGAGGACCTTTTCTCATGGTACTTGTTCTCTGTGTTTTCTTGTCTGTTTGTTATAGTTTATAATAGGATTTAGAATAGAATTATAGTATAGCTGATTTACCCACAGCTTACTGTGAACTACATACAATGTTCATTTCTAGGGATAGCTGCTACGTTATGTGAAGGATGTGCTTTGTCTTATCTGTTCTGTAGTTACTTTGATGACCTTTCTGTATGCACTTATTGTATGTCGCTTTGGATTAAAGAGTCTGCTAAATGGCTGTAATGTAATGTAATGTAATGGGTTTGAACTACAGGTCGACTAAGCAAATCTTTGGTCGGGGGCACTTTGCGGGTGAGCAACTAAGAGTCATTATGTAAATTACTCCAGCCGTATTTAAATGAGATTTTACATGTTTGGAATGGTTACACTGTAAAGAAATATCTCATAAGAAAACGGTGAAAAGACTCGCAGCAATGTTGCCAATGAAAAACCATTTAATGAATGGAAAAAAATTATAAATCAAATATTTTAGGGAATGACTGTTAAATAATGAGTTATTGCCATTATTCTACATGACTTTGCCAGTGTTTTGAAAACTTTACAAACATTTTACTTTAAAAAGTTTTTTTTCACCCCACAGCAAAAAAAAGAAAAAAAAGAAGCTGCTACAGGACTTCACTGTTTTTTTCCCAAAACACTGTGAAACTCATGTAGAATACCAGCATTATTATATAACAGTCATTTCAGAAAATAACAGGATGTATACAGTTAAATTACATGATTTATACAGCTAATTTAATAACAAAAAGTTGTTTTAAGTGTGACGTTTGGCTTGGTCAAAAGCCAGAAAAGATAGGAAATTCAAATGAGCATCACCAAGCCAAGCCACTTATACTATCAGGGATTTCCAGTACTCCGTTTTGTTTTATCTGACTGCTATATGGTTCTCTATGGAAGATTTTTAGTGACTTAATTAAATGCAATCGCTTTAGCGACACATCGTGAAATGTAATGCATACCTGTGTTTGCTTTACATAAGGATGCGCATTTATCATGCCATAATTAAAAACTCTAAAAACACTCATACTGAAATATAATACCTGGGGCCACATATATAAACAGTGCTGAGCAGAAAAATGCCCAGGTTTTCGTGCCAAAATTTAAATGTAAACGAGCCCATTGCATTTAGCTTTGTCAGCATAGGGTGGCGCACAGAACATGACAATTTAGAGCAATCCTCTTGATTGTATTTATTGACCTGCAGAGCGGTCTGTCATTGCATTTCAACACCAGCTGCGCGGTTTCAGTGCCAAAATTGAAATGTAAATGGGGCTGATTGCATTTCGTTCTGTGGACACTGCGTGCCGCATGGGACGTGACAAAATTCAAAGCAATACTGGTGATTGTATTTATTGATCTGCAGAGCAGTCTGTCATTGCATTTATCGAAGTGCTCAGTCAGTGACAAAATTAAATGTAATAAACTAGCCTAATGTTTGTAGCTATATAGCTACGTAGGCTAAAAATGGTAGGCTTTAAAGGTAGGCCTATGTTTTACAACAACAGACATTTATTACAGCCACAAGTGCGATAGGTGGTCGCTGTGGAAATGTCAACTTTGCTGGAAACTGGCAAACTGTAATAGCCTAAGATGAACTCTTGAGGGTTAGCCTAATAAGAAAATGCTTGTAGCGCCAGACAGGATATTTGGTTCCTAAAAAAATAGCTGTCTACTAAATCTAAATTGTAGACTATTTATAGGCTACAACTTTTTAATAATATAGGCTATTATTGATCCTACATCAGAACATGATTTTTTTTAGCATGTAGAAACGGTGCGTTTTATGCATTTATTGTCTGTGACGGGGGGAATTTTGTGGGTTTAAGCTGTAAATAATTTCAGAGAAACATGTAATTGGGACGTCAACAATTATGATGTTCATAACCGGCTTGTCAAATTTTAAACTAAAAACCCTAGTTTCTAATTAATTACAGTCCACTGATTTCCACATTGAAAATCGGTTTAAAAATTTGAATGAGCAAAACCGATCGAGCATTACAATTTATGTATCCACAGAATAGGCATCTTTCTAGGTAGCCCAGTGGTAAACTTCCTGTTTACAAGTCCAGATCTCTGTCTGAATCCCACATGGGGAAGAACTCTTTCTCTTTTGGACAGGGACAATCCTATTTAACACTTGGGAATGGCTAACAGTATTAGACATTGGGCCCTATCTTACACCCGGCGCAAAGCGGCGCTAACCCAAACGCAAGTGTCTTTGCTATCTTACACCTGGCGCTGGGTTCATTATAACGCCTAGCGCTCACATTGTTTAACTACCATGTATTCTTGCGCCCGTTGCAAGTGAACTGGGCGTGTTGGTCTTAAGATGAGGAGTGGCAAGGATTATTTTTGGCGTATTGCTATCTTGAGCCAGCAGAAAGCGCTTGCGCCAGAACCACCACAAACCTGGTCTAAAGTCATGTTGCAGTTGTTTACATGTTATTTTAACGGCGCATATAAGTGCGTCTAAATAGGCGTGTGCACAACGCGTGTACACCCTCCAGTTTGTTACACACAAGGGCGCGCACAAGCATGACTAAAATATCAAGACTACAATGTGAAATATTATTATTGTGTAGGCTATATCAAAAAGTGCATAATAATAAAAGCATCCATATGTCAAATACCACATACCTGTCCCTCAGCTCACTCCATCAACATCCAGGCGATGTGCGATGGTACGGGACAATGGCTATCCATTAAAAAGGAGCTGATAACACCTATATCAAGCCGAATGCGCGAATTGTCATTTACACCTAATGCGTGAATTGTCATTCAATGGAAAACTCACGCACTGCAAGAGACGGACATTTGAGTTCTGAAAATGCGCTTCAGATGTCATTACAATACAGCCCTGTTAATCTAGGAATACAGACTAAGTAAATAGAATGGTTGTGAAAGAAAAAAGTTCAAAACCTTGTCCAGTGAATATTGCATTTATTGTTTTTCAAATAGCCTATAGACTACAGCGGATTCGCTGTGCATAAGTTTTTTTCGATAGCCTATGGTTAAAAAACGGAGATAAATGTCACCATGTTAACTGAATTGTAACCATAGCTATTCTTCGTCCTTCATATTTTTTAAATTACAGTGACAAGGTTTCCATACTCTCAGCTTATTAAAACCCCGCTGATTTCACCTGTTATTCCATAACCGAACAAAAGATTTTAAAGAGAACTAAGCGTCTAATTAGAAACGAAAACAAATTTGCAGCACGTTACACAATTCATTTACAATTCATTTTAATGCCATTATCTGCATGTGCGCTTTACAGGAGCAGGTCTGTTTCCCATGCAGTAAATTGCACTTTTCAGTCTTCCTGGGAAATTGGAAGGTTTTAAAGCATTATGCTACCAGTAAAACAGGTTGGTCACATTTCCATAAGCAGGACATTATAAAACAAGGGAAAATATGCTGAACCTATGGGTTGCCAACCTGACAGCTTTATGGTATTTAGTGTCATCATTAAGGCAAAATAACGTTATTTATGTTATTAATCTAAATTAGAATGCAGGTAGCCTAATGAACTTGGGATGAAGCTTGAACATGAGTTCATTGCATAATCAAACTAAATTTGTTAAACAAGCAGGCTAATTTGGCGTTTTCTAAGGTGAGACGGAAGCCATTGGTCGCTTATTCTCAGCTGTTGCAGGTGCTTTTAACGAAATTTAACCGCACATATTTTGTAAACAGCACTGTCAGGAATTACCAGGAACTCATAATGGTTAGTCTGAATAATATTGATCACAGGCTACTATTGATCCATATAGCCTATTCCTTGATCGCACTAAACACGCACGAGCATGCCTTTTCGCCATCATAAGCAATCCGCCAAGGTGGAAAAGCAGGCTTTTAAAGGGAATGGAATATGACATTTTGATTGGTTTATTGCATGTCACGCCCAAGACACACCTATTATTAATGAAGAGACTAGGGTCAGCCCATTTGAACGTTGCGCCGTGCTTAGCGCCCAAAAAACACGCCGTTAAAATAGCAAAACTGGCCTTGGACACGCCCTAAATGCACTTAACGCCATGCGCTTAGACAAAGTGCTAAGATGGCCAAGATAGAGCCCATTGTGTCATTGGCCTAGATGAGGTTTCAGATTTATTTTTGTCTAAAAGCAATCCGACTGCTGCCTTGTGGATACCGCAGACTCAAAATGCAAATGAGAGATAAGTAAATTCAGAAACTGTTATAAAAAATTCTTTTTTTTAAAAACTCAATCAAGTGGGTTACCAGGCTAGGTAGGCTACATGAGTGACCAGCCAAATGCTAGTGACCAGCCAAGTCAGTTGCAAATCCAGTGGGATGCTAAACTAGGCACAGTTACCAGCCTCTGCGAATCAAGCCGGCTTCTCATTGACCACCGCTGGACTCTCATTTACATTAGTTTTAATAGGATACAGCGTAAAGTAAAAAAATAAAGATTAAAAAAACCTTATTAGGCCTACAGCATTAATCGATTCACTTGCAAGATAGCTTTGGCTACCCACACAAACTAAACCAAGGACGATGGACTTCTACCGCACTTCTCTGCACTGTTTTCACGAAAGCGATTGCATTTTATTTAGTCACTAAACATCTTCCATAGTTATGTAGCTATGTTGGTCTACTGAATTTCAAACAATGTGTACTCATCACTGGGCAGATTGGTTCAAACCTTCTCTCAAAGAGCCTAATTTATACTATTAGAATATGTGCTGCCACCCATAATAGTGACTTGTACGAAAAGGCTTGGTATTTCCCAACTGCAGTTTTGTGTAGGCTATATTTCTCTGTTCCTCTTATGCCTCATACCAATATTGATGGCTAACATATGATAACATTGGTACGTCGCTTTTGAAAGGTGGATCTAAATATTTAAATCTGTTCACATTTCAAATCCTTTTTAGAAGTATTCTAAAGCTATATGAGCAGATGGATAATTGTATGCTGTGATTGCATTAGGCTATTCAATGTATACTTTCACCGATTGTTTTTATTTCTACCCTTTGAACTCCACTATGTATGACATAGCAGGACAATTAGGCCCACATGTTATGCTATGACTAAAATCTTACAGACTACTACACTATGTTAACAGTGTATGTTGTCATATATTTCATACTACTAAGGTGTACATGAGTGATTTTCATGGGTGGTGGTATAAGCCTAGGCCACCAGTATAGGCTACTCCTTGTATGGATGATTCTAATCAGCAAATTTAGAGTAGAATCTACATTATGATGGTATAAGTCAAAATTAAATACCGCTGTATTTATGCACTCCAGCAGCAAGTGATATTTAGTTTGGCTGGGGTAGGTGGTAAGTGTGTACACAGTCTTCTGTGTAAAACTAGGCAAGCCTAGCTCGGCCGGGACGCCTGTATGCAGCCAGTGGGGAACATTTGACAAGTCACGAAGGGTATTTTATGCAGTATAGAAGCATATCCTCGCCAATTCATTTACATTCGATGTGCGCAAAAACCATGATCTAATTCAAATAAATTCAAAAGGCGACTTTGCGTTTTCATTTTCAAGTTAATGTACACATGTTATCTGACAATTTGAAAATGTTAATGCAAATCCATTTCACATTTAACTTTTCTGGCCCTCTACGACACAATCCTGCCATAATTTAAATTAAAATGAAAAACCTGTATTAGCAGTTTCTTATTGTAATCGCATGATCTATGACAAAAAGGAAATGATAATTCAATTCGCCATTTAACATATCGTTTTCATGCTTTTGCGGCACGAGAGTGCCATAATTCAAATGCAATGGCATTGCATCAGTTTACATTATCATTTCCGCATGGTCACGAAAAAACTCGGCCAAAACTCCGAACTGAAAATGCTAAATGTCAAAGCTGCCTATCAAGGTGGGGCCTCGAAGAGAGGGGCGTTACCGGGGTCCATTCAAACCACTTAACTTATGGTTCAACTTCAGTGGTCGTCTGTGAATGATTTCAGTCGTCAGGCAGTTACCACAACTTAGCCTACCAGGCTAGATAGCGACATTTCCTAGTTCTCTGCGTTTGATGATTATAGGCTAAATGCTAAAAACTAGAAAGGAAACGAGGTAGCCTAAACGTTACGATGAGCCTAGCTGTTAACTAACTTAACCTAGCAGCAGGGAGGAATTGCTGTAAGAGGCAATAGATTTCCTTTCACCGGTTTGCCTTAGACAGGTTTAGGAAGAAATCTAGTTTTCTAATCCAATGTCTTTCTGTCCTACGTCTGTCCTCCTGTGTCCAGTTAATGTTCGAATGCAGGCCCGAAATTTCTACTGCTTCAAGTCCATGGTGTAGGAAATGAGCCACTATGTGTGTGTCTGTTTTTCTATGATTTTTTATGTTATATATGTGTTGCGCCAATCTGGTCTTAATTGCATTTCCTGTGTCTCCTACATATTTTATGTCACAGTATTTGCACTTTATGACATATATGCAGTTATATGTGTTAACTGTGAGTGTTTGTTTAATAAGGTATGTTGTGTTTGTAGTGTTGTTTTTCACTGTAGTGGCCTGTTTGTAAAATATCAGGCCGTGTGTGGGTAAAATGTTGATTTCTGGTAGTTTACTACTTACCAGATGATTCTTAAGGTTTTTTGTTTTTTTTGTAGGCTGAAATGATTTTGTATTCTTGGAGCAGGTCTGTGTTTTGCAGAATCCTGGCCAGGTTCCGTTTAATTTTTCCATTCGCTATTTGGCTGAATGTCGAGTAGGTGGTGATAAGCGGAATGAGTTTTCTAGTGTCCTGTTGTTTTGTAGCTAAGAAGGTTTTCCTCTGTCTGAGGAACGATCTGGAATACTTCCTTGGTTTTAATGCATTGAAGAGTCTTGGTAGCATCCTCAAAGTCTGTAATTTGTGCGCAGATTTTGTTGTACCTTAGCAAATTGGACTTAATCAGACCTCTGAATGTATGTTTCGGGTGGAGACTGTCCTTGTGTAAGAGTGCATGTGTATCTGTGTCTTTAAAGAAAGTCTTAGTGTCTAATGTGTGTGTTTGGGGAAATGAGGGCCCCTTGTATGTGGTAGTGTCCAAAAAATCTATATGTTCATAGTGTGTGGTGTGTTTAATTGTAATAGATGTATGGTGCATGTTGAGGATCTGTATGAAGTGTTTGAAATCTTCTGAGCTATATGTCCATGTTCCCCAAATGCCATCTAAATACCTAAAATAATTAGTGGGAAGTTTGGGACATTTTTCAAAAACAGTCTCCTCCCAATGCGCCATGTAAATGTTGGCATAAGCTGGTGCAAATATTTTGCCTTTAGCTGTGCCGCTGGTCTCTAAGAATAATTATTTCTTGAATTCAGTCTTATCTCCAGTAATTGCAGGAGGATCGTATCCGGTCGATTGTTGTCCGGGTACTTTTCCATCCATGTTTTTACCGCTGTTAATCCCGCTGCTGTGTTTATGTTGGTGTATAGACTATGTCTATGGTGAACAGGATGGCTTCTTTGGGTATTTTGGTGGTTTTTACTTTGTTTATGAAATCATATGTGTCTTTGATGTAGCTTTTGTGTTTTGTGGACAGTTGATTGAGAAAAAAATCTAAGTATTCAGCTATCCTATAGGATATGTTGCAGTCTGAAATAATAGGCCTCCCTGCCGGGACCTCACACGGTATGCTCCAAGATTCTGGTGGCTTGTGTATTTTAGGGAGGAGGTGAAAAAATCCTAGGTCTCGGGTTGTGCTCTCCCCTCAGGTAAAAACGTAGTTTTTTAGTGATGTATTTGTTTTCTACTAGTGTCTGTATGATGGCATGTATTTCCTGGGCCGTGTCTGGGTATATGGGTCCATCTAATTTTCTGTAATGTGTAATGTTGTGAAGTTGTCTATAGGCTTTCTGTGTGTATTGTGTTCTGTCCATAATAACTATGGCACTTCCCTTATCTGCTGGTTTGATAATTATTTGTTTGTTGTTAGCCAGCTGTAGTAGCACTTGGTTCTCTCTGCTGAGGTTGTTTTGGTCAACTGTGGGTTCAGTGCCTCTTTAATAATTTGTGCGATCTCTTTAGGGATTTCTTCCGGTCTGGGTTCTGCCAGTTTCAGTCTCCTGTGGAACTCCTGGGGCTCTATCTTGGCGATCTTAGCGATTGGTCTAAGCGCATGGCGTTAAGTGCATTTAGGGCGTGTCCAAGTCCACTTTTGCCATTTAGACGGCGAGTTTTTTGAGCGCTAAGCATGGCGAAACGTGGAAATGGGCTGAACCTAGTCTCTTCATTAATTATAGGTGTGTCTTGGGCGTGACATGCAATAAACCAATCAAAATGTCATATCCCATTCCCTTTAAAAGCCTGCTTTTCCACCTTGGCGGATTGCTTATATGGTGGCGAAACAGACATGCTCGTGCGTGTTTAGTGCGATCGAATAGGCTATATGGATCAATAGTAGCCTATGATCAATATTATTCGGACGAACCGTTATGAGTTCCCGGTAATTCCCGACAGTTCTGTTATTTTACAAAATATATGCGGTTAAATTTACTTAAAAGCACCTACAACAGCTGAGAATAAGCGACCAATAGCTTCCGTCTCACCTTAGAAAACGCCAAATTAGCCTGCTTGTTTAACGAATTTCATTTGATTATGCAATGAAGCAATGAACTCATCTTCAAGCTTCATCCGAAGTTCATTACCTGGATTCTAATTTTGATTTATAACATAGATAACGTTATTTTGCCTTAATGATGACACTAAATACAATAAAGCTGTCAGGTTGGCAACCTATAGGTTCACGCATATTTTCCCTTGTTTTATAATGTCCTGCTTATGGAAATGTGACCAACCTGTTTTACTGGTAGCGTAATGCTTTAAAACAATCCACTTTCCCAGGAAGACCGTGAAAAGTATGATTTACAGCAGGGGAAACAGACCTGCTCCTGCAGAGAATGGCATTAAATTAATTGTGAATTGATTGTGTAACATGCTGCAAACTTGTTTTCCTTTCGAATTAGATGCTTATTTCTCTTTCAAATGTTTTGTTTGGTTATGGAATAACAGGTGAAATCAGCAGGGTTTTAATAAGCTGAGAGTATGGAAACCTTATCACTGTAATTAAAAAAATATGAAGGATGAAGAATAGCTAAAGTTACAATTCAGTTAACACGGTGACATTTATCTCTGTTTTTTAACCATAGGCTATCGAAAAAAACCTTATGCACAGCGAATCCGCTGAAGCCTAGACTATTTGAAAAACAATAAATGCAATATTCACTGGACAAGGTTTTGAACTTTTTTCAGTCAAAACCATTCTATTTACTTACAGGCTGTAGGCCTAGATGAACATAGTATTGTAAAGACATCTGAAGCGCATTTTCAGAAGTCAAATGTCCGTCTATTGCAGTGCACAAGTTTTCCATTGAATGACAATTCACGCATTAGGTGCAAATGACAATTTGCGCATTAGGCTTGATATAGGTGTTAATGGATAGCCATTGTCCCGTAACAGAAGATTGACCCCACAGAAGATTACAGGAATTATTGGCAAATATAGGCTAAATCATAGCTTGATCCAGGATAATTGTGAATAGTCTATAACCTTACACATACCATCGCACAACGCCTGGATGTTGATGGAGTGGGCTGAAAGCAATTTAATGCGGCATTCCCCTTCGCTGAGGGACAGGCATGTGCTACACAATAATATTTCACATTGTAATCTTGAAATTTTTTGTCATGCTTGTGCGCGTCCCTTTGTGGAACAGACAGGAGGGTGTACGAGCGTTGTGCACATGCCTATGTAGACGCACTTATATGCACTGTTAAAATAACATGCAAACAACTGCGACATGACTTTAGACCATGTTTTCGGTGGTTTTAGCGCAAGCGCTTTCTGCTGGCTCAACATAGCAATACACCAAAAATAATCCTGGCCACACCTCATTTTAAGACCAACATGCCCAGTTCACTTGCTATGGGCGCAACATCACTTGGTATTTAACCGACGTGATAATGAACTATAATGGCTATAATGAACCCAGCGCCGGGTGTAAGATAGCAAAGACACTTGCGTTTGGGTTAGTGCCGCTTAGCGTCGGGTGTAAGATATGGCCCCTGGACTTGTCCTTTGAGGGTTTCTTTTTGTTTTCTGCGGATATTTACTGTGGGTATAAATGACAGACCCCTGTCCAGCAGATTAAATTGATCTTCTGTGGGTGTAAAGTTGTTACTCAATAATATAATATTTTTGTTCCCCTCCGTTTGTGCTTGGGCTTGTGGGGATTGTCAGTTTAAATGGTGCAGCCAGTGGTTCAGTATGTTTGTTGCTCTCGTATCTGTCCAGTGTTTTTTTTTTTTTTTTTTTGCCGTAGACAGGGCTGTGTGATAAACCAACATTGGGCTATTGCTTAGCCTATATTCCATGTCACTAAAATAAAATAAGCAGGCTATCAATAAAATAAGTGCTTATGTCTCTAATTTTGTCTGAGTGGTAGACCTAGCTATTTAAATGAAAATGATTATGTAGCCTATGTTCTTAAAAGACTGAGCATAATGTCACTGCCAATACTGACATGGATTATTATTATATATATATATTTAAGATGTATTCGCACACCCTCTAAAAAGACCAGTTTTTACGTTCTTTCAATAACCACATAGCCTATTTAAATTGAGCAAATTAAAATGTTGTGTAGGGTAGGCTACAACCATGACCAGTAAATGTCAGTAAAATTGAGATCTGGAAAGCTCCAGATAGCCTACCTACTAGCCTACCAAAGACAGTGGAATGTGTTGTAGGCTAGGCTATATGGTATAACGTTATAATAAAAAATATATATAATTTTAAAAAATCATGTAAATGTCCATTTGTTTTAATCTGTAGGCTAACGTTGCTTCATGACCAGGCTAAACATAGATTATTACAATAGCCGAGGCTACAGGCAAAATTTCTAAGGTTGATGGGCCTGTGAGTCGGGAGATCAGAGTCCATTGTGTTGTGCCCTGGGATCGTTTACCCATTGTTTTCAACCAAATGAAAATGAAGCTGAATTGCTGTCATTCAGTTTTTACAAGTCTTTTACTGCCATCTGCTGGGTAAAGACATGAATGACAGTCTACACAACATAACCTATGCGGAATAGGCCTACACAAAATTTAAAAAATTATATTTTTATTTAATTAGCCTATAGCCTACAGCATACAAAATAATCCACTGTCTTTGGTAGGCTATAGGCTCAGGCTGTGTCTCATTCCGATCGCTGTCTTGCTTTCTGTGGACTACGTTACCTTTGCTCTGTACATAGCCTAAGGGTAAGGTAATTAATGGAAATCCTGATGCAAATGCCCACGGTGAAAATGGCATATTTAGCTGGCTGGTTTTGACCACGCAAACCCGTAACATTAGACTATCGGCTAGTTATCACACCAGATTAATGAAAGCAGGGGAACTAGGCTTAAGTTAACTTAGTTAACATTAGGCTGGCTATGACTCGTCGTAACTTTTAGGCTACCTCGTTTCCTTTTTAATTATTATCATTTAGCCTATAATCCCCAAACACAGAGAACTAGGAAATATCGCTATCTAGCCTGGTAACTGCCTGTCAACTGAAAATAGACAACATTTTGCCTTTTCAGTTCGGAGTTTTAGGGTTTTTGTGTGATAGGCCTAATGTAAACGGATGCAATGCCATTGCATTTGAATTCTGTCACAAAAGCATGAAAAGGATAGGCTATGTGAAATGGCGAATTGAATTATCATTTCCTTTTTGTCATGGATCATGCGATTACAATACGAAACTAATGCAAATGTTGTGTGTACACTACAGCTTTGGAGAAACAGCAAGGACAACAGACATTCTTCTAGAAAAACAGAATAACCTATCCTGCTGAAAAAAACCTCCCTAAAAAGCAAAAAAGGATCCATTTATTACAGAAAACTGCAGTTTTAACTGCAAATTATTTCTTGAGACACCAGCTACAGTACACGGATCGGGTGTACTACAGACACAGCACTACAGAGACTGTACTATCTTGTAGTGGAAACCTAACGGTGTCAACTAAGCTACAAGGTACCAGTCTGGGTAAGTATAGGCTGCATTGGTATGCGTCAACCTTGAGCTGTCAATCAGCCAAACCGCACACCGCCGCTTGCACTAAAAGAAAAACACACAAAAAAACAACCACACCTAAACAACACCGCACCTACACCCAGAGCTATGGCAGCCTTTGCGGAAGCTACCAGGATTCTCTTCAGGATTATCCAGACAACACACCACCTGCAGAACACTGCGGTGTCTGGAGACTAGGACTGGACTACTCCACCAGCCAGCATACAAAAGAAGATGCAGGAACTGGCCACCCTGGTGAGACCGGCCTCCCCGACAGACAACACCATGGTGAAGCTAGCGGGGAATGCCCTCAACTGGCTCCACACATGCATGCAGATCCTGGAAGAACACTACCTGGAAAACCTGGGACACCTCACCTCCAGTAAAAAACTGGAGAACATTCATCTATCAAACTGGCTGGAGGCATTCCAGGTGGCTACCAGGTGGGCCAAAAAGATGTTTGGCAGAAGACTGCACCCACCCTGGACATTGCAGAAAAAACATTCACCCCCATCCTCACTCCCAGAAGCACTTCAAGCGCAGTCTCCACAAGCAACAGATTTTCAGTACTGGCTGACACTCCACCACCCCCACCCACAACATGGAGGACCACTGTCGCACCACCCCATGACCAGGACCAGTACCAGAGGGAGTGGCCAGCTCTGAGGCAGACATATACCCCCGGAAGTCCGGCACGGAACGCTGAGAGGACTGCCTCAGGAAGCACCACACCACCAGAGAAACAGGACAAGCAGTGGGATCGCAGGACACCACAGGGACTGGGAACCAGCACTGCCGCAACGACCCCTAAGGACCACACGGGACCGCTACAACTCTGGCTCCACACCTAACCCCCACCCCATCCCTACACCCAGCCCTCCCCGTAACCCGAACCTCACCCCTAACCCTAACCACAACCTACCCAGACCTACCCCCACACTTACCCCCACCACTAACTCTAACCCCACCCCTAACCCTAACCATAACCTACCCAGACCTACCCTCACACCCACACCCCTAACCCTAACTACAACCTACCCAGACCTACCCTCACACTTACCCCCACCACTAACTCTAACCCCACCCCCACCCCTAACCATAACCTACCCAGAACTATAGCTGAATACTTAGATTTTTTTCTCAATCCACTGTCCACAAAACACAAAAGCTACATCAAAGACACATATGATTTCATAAACAAAATAAAAAAACGCCAAAATACCAGAAGAAGCCATCCTGTTCACCATAGACATAGATAGTCTATACACCAACATACACACAGCAGCGGGATTAACAGTGGTAAAAACATGGATGGAAAAGTACCCGGACAACAATCGACTGGATACAATCCTCCTGCAATTACTGGAGATAAGCCTCACCAAAAATTCCTCTTACAGACCAGCGGCACAGCTATGGGCAAAAAGTTTGCACCGGCTTACGCCAACATTTACATGGCACATTGGGAGGAGAGTTTTTGAAAAATGTCCCAAACTTCCCACTAATTATTTTAGGTATTTAGATGACATCTGTGAAACATGGACACATAGCTCAGAAGATTTCAAACACTTCATACAGATCCTCAACACGCACCATACATCTATTACAATTAAACACACCACACACTATGAACATATAGATTTTTTGGACACTACCACATACAAAGGGCCCTCATTTCCCAAAACACACACATTAGACACTAAAGTTTTCTTTAAAGACACAGACACACATGCACTCTTACACAAGGACAGTCTCCACCCGAAACATACATTCAGAGGCCTGATTAAATCCCAATTGCTAAGGTTCAACAGAATCTGCACACAGATTAGACTTTGAGGAGGCTACCAAAACCCTCTTCAATGCATTAAAACCAAGGGGGTATTCCAGATTGTTCCTCAGATTCTGAAAACTTTCTTGGCTACAAAACAACAGGACACTAGAAAAATCATTCCACTTATCACCACCTGCTCGACATTCAGCCAAATAGCGAATGGAAAAATTAAACGGAACCTGGCCAGGATTCTGCAAAACACAGACTTGCTTCAAGAATACAAAATCATTTCGGCCTACAAAAAAACCAAAAACCTTAAGAATCATCTGGTAAGTAGTAAACTACCGGAAATCAACATTTTACCCACACAAGACCCGATATTTTACAAACAGGCCACTACAGTGGAAAAACAACACTACAAACACAACATACTTTATTAAACAAACACTCACAGTTAACACATATAACTGCATATATGTCATAAAGTGCAAACACTGCAACATAAAATATGTAGGAGAGACAGGAAATACAATCAAGACCAGATTGGCACAACACATATATAACATAAGAAATCATAGAAAAACATGCACACGTAGTGGCTAATTTCCTACACCATGAACTTGAAGCAGTAGAAATATGGGGCCTCCATTCAAACATTAACTGGACACAGGAGGACAGATGTAGGACAGAAAGATTAGAAAACTCAACACCATATTCCCAGGAGGATTAAACAAACGCTGGTAAAACTTCTACACACGAGGGACCAAATTCTTCCTACTTAAAGGCTGCAGTACACTGAATGGCCAGTGCAAACTTTTCTTTCCCAAGGGGCCCTCATAAGGGGGAAATAAAGATTTTTTCCTAAACCTGAGCTGCGGCAATATTCCACGGCTCCAGAGCCGTGACACAAACCAAAGTTCTTTAGAGTTTTAACAGAAAGAAAATGCTGTAGCCTACACCATTAATAAATGGGTTTAGCCTAGCAACTCAGTGTGGATCAACCAGAAATCTTGACAAAGGTATTCTGTTATATCAAATGATATTCTGAGACGCCACCACTTTAATAGCCTACTTTTTATTACAAAATTATTACATGTGACTGTTTGCAACCGAATTGCAGTATAAAACATAATATGCGATCGTGTTCAGCTAATGACAGCAAATAGGCTACTTCTTATTTAAAGTGGTGGCATTTTTATTTTAGAACCCAACAACAACAGTGAACAGATAAATACAATTTTGTATAATAGAAGAAATAAATAGCCCAATGGTTCAAATGGCCATTTTGGACCAACTGCGGTCGTGAGATCACTTGGTTGGTTCGTGTCGCTGCTCAATGTATTCCCATGGGAAAATAGCTGCCTTTCAATGAGCTCAACGATGTATCGCGAGGAAAAAATAAAACAAAAAATGCATGGACGGTCCTTCTGTATTGCCCAGAGATACTCAAATGAGTATTACCAAACAAAACTTAATTTTCACGAACTGCTTTTCACCATAGGCTGTAGGCTACAGCCTCTGGTGAGCTGACTACTGCGCCGCTGCCTTGCCTTCATATAACATAGCCTATTACGTAACGTTAGTTAACAGCCTGCAAATACCTACTGCGACCTAGCATCACAAGCTAACACTTATTTTCTATTGGCAATATTAGCAAGACACTAACGTTAACGTTACTTTAGCGACTTTGGCTCCACACCTAACCCCCACCCCATCCCAAATCGTTTATCAAGGAAAGGCAGCGGCACAGTTGCCAACTTGAAAGAGGCTACAGCCAATTGCCAGAAGCAGTTCGTGAAAATTAAGTTTTAAATTAAGTTTTGTTTGGTAATACTCATTTGGCAATACAGAAGGACCGTCCACGCGAGTTTTGTTTTATTTTTTCCTCACGATTCATCGTTGAGCTCATTGAAAGGCAGCTATTTTCCCATAGGAATACATTGAGCAGCGGAGACGAACCAACCTAGTGACGTCACGACCGCAGTTGGTCCAAAATGGCTGCGCCAAGTTGCATTAAATAATTTAGGAAAGTTTGGATAGCATTGCTTTGGAATAGAGCTAGTTTATTTAGTGTGAGCTACGATAGGCAATATTGTTAGTTGTAACTTGGCCACATTTTGATATCAATACTTTTAAAGGCAGGCCTAGTTTTTGCAAGTTGGAATTAAGGACTTATAGACAGCGCTATGTAGGCTATGCGTGAGTAACTTGGCTTTTTTTACGTCGGAGACGTTTTTGTTCAGATATCACTTATTTTTGGTAGCTAACTAATGATGAACAATGCATGAAGATAAGGACATCGAGAGAGACATGCATACAGAATAGTACATGCCTTCCAAATAAATGCATGCAGACATTCGCATAACCATAATACTCTCTACTGATGAGAATGATAACATTTCTCCCATTAGCGATAGCCCACAATTACATTAAAAGAGTTTGTAGATGAGCTGTATTTAATGTCTAATGGAATACAATGAACAGCACCACCTGAACTATGGATCATGAAGAAGCATGTAAATTAATTAACCAAGTCTATATGGAGACATGCATGCACAATAGGCTAGACGCAAACACATTGTAGCTGAAAGAAATACATACTACATACTACTACTAAGAAAGTAGCCTACCAGAGATTATTCTTCTGATTATTATTATAATGAAAAGTGTTTGCAGTAAGATAGTACATTGTCTGCAGAGTAGCGTAGACTAGAGCAATGTTCGGAGGCTATAGTCATTTTTTTAAAGTGACTAACCATGAATCAGATATGTTTAGGGAATTGGAGGTTTACAAAGCCGATCTCTCAAGGCATTGCAGCTTATAGTAGGCTATCGTCAATTCTTAATGTATTATCGTAAATTCTTAATTTTCCTAGTAGTTAACTTTATGGTGACATTGTGTTATGTGTGAAAAGGATAAACTGAACAGAGCTGAAGTGAAGAAATGAATGAAGACATAATAAAGAAATGTTGGCCGAGGCGAGCGGTGAACATTCGGCTTCCACAGTGAGTCAGACAAGACCGCGGCGCAATGGACAAGCACGTTCCACACAGACAAATATTTTTGTCGGCATTTGTGTGAGATTAAAACATGTAGCCAATGGCATTTTTACATTAATGCAAGAACGCGATGTTAACCAGATGATTTTTACAAATTTTCCTATTGAACTCTATGGAAAAATAAGTCAGGAGAAGAAACCTTTCAAGTTATCCATCCATATCTACTGTATTTCTGGCAGCAGAGTGATGGTTTAAGGCTTGTTTGATACGTCAGACCCTTGATGACTTAGAGCCATTTAGCCAACCATGTGTTCCACACTGTTCCAGTGTAATTTAAAGCTAAATCTAGTCCCACCCCCCAATTACCATAGAGATCCATTCAAATGCAGAGGTTATAGTATCGCTTCTAAGAGTACCTGGAAATCAGATATCAGGAGTCTTTTGATATCCTTTTATACAGTCATGATGGCATCACCTTTTTACCTGTGGAATACCTGTTTACCACAGAAGTTGTTTGAGAGAATGGCAAGAATGTGCAAAGCCGTTATCAAGGCAAAGGGTGGTTACTTTGAAGAATCTAAAATATAAGACTTTTTAAAATTTGTTTAACCCTTTTTTGGTTTTTGCATAATTTAATTTGTGTTATCTCATAGTTTTGATGTCTTTATTATTCCAAAAAGTGGAAAACAGTAAAAATAACAGAAAAAAAACCTTCTATGAGTAGGTGTGTCCAAACTTTTGACTGGTACTGTACAATATTATTTCAGAATTGTTGAAATAACAGAATGCATGAATAAGTTTCATTATAAGGTAGGCATGCAAACACGTTTACAGCGGGGGGGGAAAAAGTGATCTAGAGTGTAGTTACCCTTTAACCATCACTCTTCAACTGTGTTGTGTTAGTAGGATTTGGTCTAACGTTACATCTCTGCCATAACTATATTCAGCTAAATATCTGGCTATTT
The DNA here is from genome assembly GCA_029718625.1 of Synaphobranchus kaupii. Taxonomy (NCBI): domain Eukaryota; kingdom Metazoa; phylum Chordata; class Actinopteri; order Anguilliformes; family Synaphobranchidae; genus Synaphobranchus; species Synaphobranchus kaupii. Next base: position 43,869,232 of record CM056383.1, on the reverse strand, counting down.
TAAAGACAAACTAACGTCACGTTAACATTAATTGTCCTGCATTCCATGTGTGATGGAGGTTGTAATGTTACTAGCTAGTTGATAGCTCACACGGTGTGGCGCTTGTTGCTTCATTACTGATAATATTGTGGACATGTCTGAAAGGAGTAATATTAGTAGCCAACATAAATTAGTTTTTACCTAGGTTGCGAAGTTAGATAATGTTAGTAGCTTTCTAACTTTGTAGCGGTAGCTAAGGTAGCTAAGTTACAGTTGGTGCCGTTCGGTCAGAGTTGTGTGGAAGTGCTGATCACTGACCTGGCAAAATATATTTTAAGCAAAATATCCACCTTGCTCTCTCGAGTTGATTTGCCCACACTTCTTGTGATTCATAAAAATGTTAAACCATACCGTAAAAAACTTTTAGGTTAAAAATAGGTAACCGTTAGTAGCCTACGACCAGTTTCTGTGCTGTGGCAGTTTAATGAGTGTGTCAGAGAGAGTGAGTAAAAATCGACTTGCGAGAAATCTCGCATGCAAGGAGACGGTCGTTCGAATGTTCAGTTAGCATCATGTGGCTACAAAATTTATGCCCCAATGTTAAGTCAATGGCCAATTAATTTCCGGTATCGTAGAATTATAAAGGTTTATTTAAAAACTGTACAATAAACAGAAATTTGACCCATCAAAAAGCATAAGTCCATGTCATGCCTGATATATCACTGTCTACTTTAGTGATTAGAGTTGTAGAATTTGAGCTAGGTTGTTGAAAAAAAAAAAGTCTTAATCTAAATGCAAATATTTTATGTACTTAATTGTATGAAGAATCTTAATTGTATTGCTGAAGAAATCTTTCCTATATTTGTTTTATGTCGAGATATTGACCAGATGAGTTTATCTGCCAAGTGGCTTGGTAACTGGTGATAAAACGGCTGAGATATTGACGTGCGAAATTTGGGTTTCAACATAAGTTGCAACCAAAACCAAAATAACAGGATTCATACATTGTGCATCTTTTAAAGAGATACCGCAGAGCCTTTTCTAAGGCCTTTTTTACCGATTCAATTTAAACTGAAACTCGTGAGTAGGTGTGGTCATATGATGATAATGCCACGTAGTCATATTATGAATATTCATACGGTCAAGGAGCGAAAGGGTGTGTCTTGGTGAACTGACTCAGCCCTACTGAACTCAATACGCTCTCTCCTCACTACTAGCTAAACAAACAACAAAATGGCGAGCGACAAGAGTGACAGCAGTACTGCAGGGAGTTTTGAGGTGGAGGAGTTTGAAGTGGAGGAAGAGGATTCCTTCGTGTTGGAAGACTCTCCTCGCGAAGATGTTGCTCGGGAAATACAGCCGTATTCATTCGAGCCACTGCCGCTGCCCCGGCTGTATTGGTTGAGCAACGTCTTTGCGAGGAGAGGACCGGGGATGTAACTGAATGGTAGAGCTAACCTTACCTAGCTAAGTTAGCTTGTTTGTCTGCCTAAAGTAACGTTACTATTGAATACATTCAAATACACAGCAAAACCCAGTCACACAGCACCTAAAGCACAACACTGGCGCTGCCAAAATTCTTAACCCCCCTGCAAAATGCTCCGAAATGATCCCTGGTATCCAGCGATCTAAAGATGTAACAACAATGAATGTGAAGTGTGTCAGACTTTGCAAACAAGAGATGGTTGGGGGGGAGAAGATAAATAATATAATGCATAAATTTATTACTTGTAAACTATTATGTATTCCAAGTGCTCTTGTAGTTTATTATCGTGGATGTTAAAGCGTAGCCTACATTATGGGTCGCGTATCACTAGTGCCATTCTGAGGTTCGCATTGCGATGTGTTCATCTTAAAACCTAAAACCTAAAATATACGATCGTTTTTTTTAAATAAGTTGCCTCTTGTGATGTTTTGGTCTTTGCTGAGTGGTAGAAACTGTATAAACACTCATTTTGTCGGAAGAAGAGACTGAACTAAATGAAAATATAAGTGGCACTGAGAACAAGCGAATGCACGTTCACGCGAGGGGGGACGAATTCTGGCAGGGGGCACAACACCGTCTCTCGGCAGATTATGAAAGCTAACAGAGCCGGTACGTGGCGTTGCACCGAGGAACGATACATCTCTGACTCCTTGGCATAATGCAGGCAAGTTAGCTAAAGATACCAAACAGTAAGACATGGATGAATAACTCTCTATGTAGCTTGATATAAGTCGTAATATTAACGTTAGCAGTAATACAAAGCAATTCACATTTGAACTTGAACTAGCCAGTTAGCAGTACAAGGGTCTCAGTCTCAAAGAGGAAGAAAAAAAAAAAAACCCCGTTGGTCTCTGCTTTTATACCACGTGCCCAGCCGAGACCACCCCTAGGATCACCTCAACTCCACCCATTTTTATGTTAAGGATCTCGTGACATCACGAATCCCCGGAAATCAGTGTATTGGTAAGCCTACACAAAAACTCAGATAAAACCATTTTGACTAAACATGAGATTTTCGGACATAAACAGTTGTGTATGATCATAATCTAACCCAAAACATCGGTTTTCAACGGGAAAAGTCGGTTTTTGACTGCAGTATCACATCACATCAGTATTACACATGCTAAAGCAATCTATTTGCATGACCTCCTCCCACTATTTCGCACCATAACGTAGCATATTCACCAGCAAAAACGAAAAATCCATGCATCTTTAAATTTTAACTCATTCAATGCCAGAGGATTGTAGAACGCTAAGGGCTAGTGCAAGTTAATGGAAAATATTTTCCTGTTTTCCGTTGTTATATTTCTGGGAAATGGGAAATGGGAAATGGTTGGGATTTATCGGGAACCCGTGCCGGTGTTAAAACCTAATGTTTAAGATTATTATTGTGCATATCAAAACACGTCATAATGGTTAGTCCAAATAATATTAATCCTAATATTTAACTGTGAAGGCTATTCCTTGCTCGTACACTTTAACCTTGCGCACTCGCCTGCTGTAAATCGCTCTTTTTGCAGTCTTATTAAATCCAGCAAGGTGCCAACGCAGGTGGCTTTTAAAGAGTAACAAAGCACTAATAATAATAATAAACTTTATTTGTATAGCACCTTTCATACATAAAATGCAGCCCAAAGTGCTTCACAACAATAAAAACAAAATACAGAGACATTATATAAAAAGTAAATTAAAACTGAACAATGTTAATAAAAATACCCCAACAAACACTCCTACCACAAACAGCCTGCTACCTGCCATCTGCTACGCACCGTACAGCCTCTCTTTCTGGGTGATAATATACCTGCCAGCTCCGCTGCAGGACTTTTGTCCCTCCTTCGAGGTATATTTGCCCATGGGTGGGAGCAGCATACAGCCTCCACAGTTTGAATCACTCCGCAGAGTGACGAACCCGTCGGTCCCTAGTCAAACTTTTAAGTTGAGCGCCCTACTGGCCTCTTTCTACGTTTTGATTTTCATTTGCCCATGGGTGGGAGCAGCATACAGCTTCCACAGTTTGAATCACTCCGCAGAGTGACGAACCCGTCGGTCCCTAGTCAAACTTTTAAGTTGAGCGACCTACTGGAGAAAAAAATAAATAAAAGATAAAACAGCTTTAAAAAGATAAATAAGCTTAAAGATAAATAAATTAGAGAAGAATAAAAGAAAAGATAACCGTAATAATAATAAAAACAGGGATAAATAAGATGGAAATACGTAAATAAAAGCACTAGTAAATGGTAAGAAAATTTAATTAAAAGGCAGAGCAAGCTAACTGAAGGCTAGTTTAAATAGGTGTGTTTTAAGAAGTTTCTTAAAAGTGTTAAGAGTTTCTGCCTCTCTGATATTGCCTGGTAAGGCGTTCCAAAGCCTAGGGGCATAAAAGCTAAAAGCCGCCTCACCGCTTCTCTTACGGTTTACTTTCGGAATCACTAAGAGAGAAGCAGTGGAGGATCTAAGGGTTCTACTAGGCACATGTTCCTGAACGCAGTCACCTAAGTATGATGGTGCTAAACCGTTTGTCGTTTTAAAAACGAGAAGAAGAACCTTAAAATCTATTCTAAAACGCACAGGTAGCCAGTGTAGTTTAAGGAGTGTGGGGGTAATGTGGTCTCTCTTTTTTGTGCCAGTCAATACCCTTGCAGCCGCATTCTGAACTAACTGTAGTTTTTTAATGCTTTTTTGGGGGAGACCAGAGAGAAGGCTATTTCAGTAGTCAAGGCGACTTGTGATAAAAGCATGCATAACCTTTTCTGCGTCTGTTTGTCGGAGGAGAGGTCTGACCTTTGCAATGTTTCTTAAATGAAAGAAGGCAATTTTAGTAACATTTCTTATATGGGGCTCAAAGGTTAGGTCATTATCTATAATAACGCCTAGATTCTTGGCTTCCCGATTACTGCACAGGCCCAGATGCTCTAGGTTTTTTGATATTGCATCTCTTTGAGGTCTTGGTCCAATCAAAATGGCCTCTGTTTTGTCATCGTTCAACTGGAGAAAATTCTGGGACATCCACATTTTTATATCTTTCAGACACTTCTCCAGTGAGCTGAGTGGACTTGTATCACCAGGGAACACAGAAATGTACAATTGTGTGTCATCAGCATAGCTGTGGAAATTGACACTATGCTTTCTAATTATGTTACCCAGTGGTAGCATATACAAAGAGAACAGTAAAGGCCCAAGAATAGATCCTTGAGGGACCCCACATGTAATACTAACCGTGTCAGACACAGCGTCTCCTAGTGCAACAACAAATCCTCTCCCAGTAAGGTAAGATTTAAACCACTCTAGTACTGGTCCCAAAAGACCCACCCAATGTTCCAGACGGTGCATTAAAATGTTGTGATCCACTGTATCAAACGCAGCACTCAAGTCCAGTAAAACTAGAACAGCAACACCACCACTGTCAATGGTTACCCGCAGGTCATTTACAACCTTTACCAGGGCAGTCTCTGTGCTATGGGTTAGATCGGAAGCCTGACTGGTATTTCTCAAGGGTGTTGTATCTAATCAGGAATTGATTCAGTTGTCTAAAAACTATTTTTTCAAGGATTTTACTTAAAAAAGGGATGTTGGATATGGGCCTGAAATTACTGAGCACAGAGCTGTCTAAATGCCTTTTTTTCAGTGTTGGTCTCACAATGGCAGATTTCAAGGTGGTGGGGAATTTGCCAGCTGATAAAGAACGGTTCACAATTTCCAAAACATCATCAAGTAAACAATAATACACGTTTTTAAAGACCTTTGTGGGGATAGGATCAAGTGAGCAGGTTGAGGGTTTAATTTGAGAGATAATTTCACTCAAAGCTTGCGTGTCAATCTGCTCAAATGAATCCATGACAGCATCAATTTGTCTACATTGATCATCTAATTCTGTAGTTATGTTGACCTGGGAGATTTGTGAAGGAATACTGGATATCTTTTCTTGAAAGAAAGTAGCAAACTCATTACATCTAGATGTGGAACCGGACGCAATGTCAGGATCAGCAGTCATCGTAGGGTTAATTAATCGATCAATTGTTGAAAAAAGAATGCTAGGTGTATTCTTGTTTTCATTTTCTGTAATAATCTTGGAAAAGTAATCCTTTCTTGCCAGACGTATTGCTTTGTTATAGGCAGTCATGGCTTCTTTGTATATATTACAGTGAACTGTGAGCCTAGTTTTCCTCCATTTTCTTTCAGCTGCCCGACAGATTCTCTTAATGTCATTAACACTGTTATTGTTTAACCATGGGGAGATTCTGTCAGTCGACCTCTTTTTAATCTTTAGTGGAGCAACAGTATTTAAAGCAGATGACAAGGTATTGTTGAAAACTTATTTTAGATGAACGGCTACATTTGGTTATTTGTACATGTCACTGACGGATCCAAATCTTGACATTTTATTGCAATCAGGGCAAAACACCGCAGACCCAAAGGATCTGGCTCAAAAGTGTCTTTTAGTGGTAAAACGTTAGGTACTGCATGTTCAGGCTGTCATTGGCCAGCAGCCCTTTATCCAGCTGACGTTTCACTCCCGATGACGAAATTTAAACCTGTACACAGGGCCAGATCATGGTCCCGTGAGGCCCCTGGCCACATGTCCTTTGGACACCACATTCCCGCTGCTGTTAACTAATCGGAATATGAACATCAATTGGTCCACATGTGACAGGTCTGGGGTGGAGTCAACTATTATTGAAAAATATTTGACATCCTGAATCTCATCTGCTATTGTTTGGTGAGTTTTCTGACCCATTAGCTCAATGAGTTATTCACATATTGTCGATGACAAATAGGACACTGTGCCTTTTCCGCCAAACTTTTTAATATGTTCAGCTAAGAATGGGTCAGATTGTGATAGCAATTCTAGGATGCCAAGGAAATTATCATTATGGGTTGAGCCAAACCGTTCATCATCTCCCCTAAACGCAAGTCCTCTTTCACCCAAGAACTTGATCAATGCTACAACTCTTTTCAAAATGTCCCTCCAGTATTTATGTTCCCCATCAAGTTGCTGCATGAGATCTGCATCTATAGCACTGCTCATTGTCCGCTGGTGCAAGCATGCATGATCTGTGTTCTACACTCTTCGTGTTCCCCTATTCTTTCAGAGTGCTTCCAGTCACTAAACCCCTGACTAAAGCCACAAGCTTGCTGGAGTTTGCATGCAAAACAGTACACACAGCCTGTTGAGGGTGAGTACAGTAGCCACTGTCTAGAAACCTTCTGCCCATTTGGCAATATACAGTTCAGAAGTTCATTGTCAACTTCTAGTCTTTCCACTAAGCGCTCTATCTCGGACTGAAGCTGGGTATTTTTCACTGCGGTTTTGGAAGGGGACTGCTCCTCTTTCAATAAGCATTTTCGGCTTTCCTTTTGGAAGCACCACTATTCCAACATTTGTGGTCCATATTTCAGAACTAGTATGCTATTTATATGAATATATTTATAGCATATCAAAACTTATTAAATAATACATGAATTAATATATGTTAATAATTACAACACCCTTCAGATAGTGTTGTTGGAAAATACAATCAAGTGGTAGTATTTTATAGTCTACTTGTACCTAAAGGCAGCTTTGAGTAGATAACAGGTGTAAAAATCCAGGGGTCAGAAAGTAAAAGTCATGCCATGTGTTGCTTCCACCCATTAACTCAGCTAGCTGAATTCACTAATTAGTTCTACCTCCTGGCTGAAGAATTGCGAAAAATTAGCAAATCCAGGAGATTGGAACAAAATACTGGGGAGGACTTTCGGAACCTGGATTTTCCACCTCTGGTAGATAAAAGAACAAAATAGAAAAGCACATAGGAAAATAACCCTAACCCTTTAAAAAGGCTGTTAGAAAATAGCCCTTAGGAGGGATTGTTGAAATAGCCTTTAAAAAGGCTGTTGTTTTATAAAAGTCTCTGAATATATTACTGTGGCGTACCAAGAAAGAAAACAGGCATCTTTTTGTGGCTTTTCCTACCAAGAAATGTCTTATATACCTGCCTGACACAGAGAGAATTATGTTGCTTGAAATTCAAAAGATAACTTTTTTTTTTCATTGGCTGAACAACCAACAAAGGTTTCTGATAAGTCAGTGAAATGACTTGGTGGAGACTATGCACATAGGCCACACCCCATCGATGAGGAGGGGAAAAAAAGACCTTGTAAGAGCTGTCGACAATTTGCATGTTAACATTAGCATTATCTACTTCCGTGGATCTAAAAACAGATGGTCTATGGAAAAAATTAATGGGGTTTTCCTTAATCTTTAAGTATGGATTGGGTCTCTTATACACTGCCTGGCCAAAAAAAAAGTCGCCGTTGCACCCGTCATGCATAGTGTCCACTGTACAAGGCTCTGGAGGCAGTGTTATGATCTGGGGTTGCTTCAATTGGTCAGGTCTAGACTCAGCAACATTATGCAGCAATAACATGAAGTCAGCTGAGTACCTGAATGTACTGAATGGCGAGGTTATCCCATTAATGGGCATATTCCAGGACGACAATGCCAAGATTCATCGGGCTCAAATTGTGAAAGAGTGGTTCAGGGAGCATGAGGAATCATTTTCATACATGAATTGGCCACCAGAGTCCTGACCTTAACCCCACTGAAAGTCTTTGGGATGTGCTGGAGAAGACTTTACAGAGTGGTTTGACTCTCCCGTCATCATACAAGATCTCGGCCAAAAATTAATGCAACTCTGGATGGAAATAAATGTTGTGACGTTGCATAAGTTTGTCAAAACAATGCCACAAAGAATGCGCGCCAAAATCAAAGCTAAAGGCAGTCCAACAAAATATTAGAGTGCTACTTTTTTTTTGGCCAGGCAGTGTATATGCGCTGGATATATACTGAAGCTATTCAGGTTAAGTACCATGCTCAAGGGTACAACGGTAGCGTCCTACCTGGGAATCGAACCTGCAACCTTTCGGTTACAAGGCCAGTTCCTTAACCATTATACTACACTGCCGCCACTCTCCAAGAGGCTCTCATTTTAAGCATGCACTGTATGTACCAAGGGGCCCAGGTGTTACGCTCGATGTATGCACCGAGGGCCTGGGGGCCTTAGTGGTCAACTCACACTGTAAGCACCCAGGGGCCCGGGGGCCCTAGTGGTCAGCTCACACTTTAAGCACCGAGGGGCCTCACATTGTAAGTGCTGCGGGGCCCGGGGGCCCTAGTGGTCAGCTCATGCTTTAAGCGCGTTGGGGCCCAGGGACCCTCACACTGTAGGTGCTGAGGGGCCCTAGTGGTCAAATCACACTTTAAGCCCCAGGGGACTAGGGGCCCTAGTGGTCAGCTCACTCTTTAAATGCCAAGGGACCTTGAGGCCCTCACACTGTAAGCGCTGACTATTAAAAGACATCATCTTACTTCAATTACAGGCATTTAGCCACTTAAAAAGTCTCATGTTGGTGTTTCTATGTTGTTTCCACGAGACTACATACAGAGAGATAAACCAAGGTTAATTCAAAACCATAAGCGACATCAGTGACCATCGAGACTACGGTCTTAATCCTGTTCAGGAGCTACTTACGTTTCAAGATGAAGGTCTAGCTCAATTTCTGTGGTGTCCAGAGAAATGCCAGCAGTACTCAATATTATGTGGAATGTAACCTGAAAACAAGGTTACAGGATAATGTAATTTGAAGATGTAAAGAAAACATTAGGGTGGATAACAGAGGATTATTGCAACCTGTTCCAAGTATTACCTCAGAGTCTCTCTTGAGTGGATTCCCCAGCTCACAGCCAACCTCTGATCCATTTGTATTTGCCGCACAGATCACCTGTTTATCCCACAGAGAGACATTAGAGGTAATTAATCCTCTGGGGTCGACTATGTCGCTGGCGACATGGAATCGGTGCTCATACATTTTGTTTAATAACTTCGCTCTCATTTCGCGTAGGAACTTACTGTAAATTGCGGTGTGAAGCCTAGCATTGTAGCTACCCCCGTATTTCTAGACCAACCAGAGGTTTCTATATCGACGAGCCAATTGGAGGCATTTTTTGTGCAGTGGGATGCAAGCTACCTTGCTACTCGTCGTTTCCAACACAAAGGTGATAGACTATAGGCAGATCCTTTTGTAAGTATATTTATTTACTGTTTGCAAAATGAATATGAAAATACTAAGGTTGTTCTTTAATGCTAATTTTATGCTTTTGCTGTCATTTTGCCATAAATATAGTCTCCTAAAAAGGATCTATGATAAAATACCACACAAGACCAGTTTGTGTTGAAAAAAAGACATGCAACACCTGACAGTGCCATATAGGCTTACATATATGTAATAGTAACTATCCGAGGGTACCAAAAAATGGGGAAAATAGGCTTAGACCCCAGAGTGTTAAAGGCCTGTTTAGCATGATATCGTCACATGTATATGCGGGGCAACAAGACACACAGACTCACCGGGCTATTTGGCGAGCGAAAGGCAGAGTAAGACAGAGCACTGGGAATCATCCCAACCAGCTTGGCTTCATGGGCGTCATCCCCACCATTGTTCTTCACAGTGATTTCCAGAGCAATGTCCTTCTGGTCACTGAGTGATATCACTGGGACATTATTCTTCCTGTGAGGCAAACAATCTTCAGCATTTCAGGAAATCAACACTTCACGCTTATGACTGAGTCATTAAAGAGAGGGCAAAGTTCCTTTCAGGTGAATCGCTCATTTACACAGAACTCACAGAGGCAGTGGAGAAAACACATCTTTGTTGGGTTCTCTGGAACAGAACTTGTACTGCAGCTCCAAGTTACTCTGGCAGATGTTGTCAGTCCCACAGCCTTCCTTCAAGAAGCTCACCTGGAACAGTTCAGAAATTAATAGGGTTACTTTAACATTTAAATTTAACTATAAAAAATACTTTAATTGTTGTGCATCTGACATTTTGGACACAGCAGTGCATACTACCAATGTCCTAGCAGAACATCTCATTTTGGCATGGTTACCTCAGCAATGGTCTTACTCAGCTGGTTGGAATTTAGAATGGGGGCCAGCTGAGGAAGGGCACTCTGTCTCTTCCTACGTCTGGCGTTCTGGATGGCCACCGACACCTCGATGGGAATCCCACGTAACTTATCCTTGATATTGTCCTTATTCAAGCAGAAGAACAAGCGGAAAAGGCTCACTCATCATTGCAGGGACAAAAACCACAGATACCAATTGGGTGCTATTTCAGTATCTAGCTATAGAAAGCCAGAGCAAGGACAAAATACCTGCAGTTTGAGTTCTGACTGGACACAGGCCTTCTTGTTCTGTGCACGGAGCTCCACGGTCCCCCTTGTACAGGTAGTCCTGGTCCGTGCTCACCTTCTTCTGGAATGTGACTCTAGAGGGCAGGCCCAGCTTCCTCCTTTCAGACTCCGCCTCAAGTGAGTAGCCCAAGGCTGCCAAGAAACATGAGCAAAATGTCAGCCCTCCACACAAGCACCACCAGCTGCTTTGAACATTTTCACAGCAAGATATTATTCACTTACTCAGTCTGGGGCTGTAGGACTTGGGGTTTGCTGTGTATGAAAAGCAGGCTTCCACTGACAAGCTGCAAACAACAAAACAAAACTTCAGGAAGGACAATGGTAGACATTTTAAAGCTGCAAACCCAACATAAGATGTGTGTCACCATGGCATGACTGCTTTTATGAAATCAATGCCATAACATCTTACCATGTACTTTGTGCATATATTTTTATATATATGTGTGTGTATGTGTATGTGTATATATATATATATATATATATATATATATACACACACATACACATACACACACACACTGTATATAGAGTATATATATATATATATATATATATACACAGTTGAAGTTGGACGTTTACATACACTTAGGTTGAAGTCATTAAAACTTATTTTTAACCACTCCACAGATTTCATGTTAGCAAACTATAGTGTTGGCAAGTCATTTAGGACATCTACTTTGTGCAAGACACAAGTCATTTTTCCAACAATTGTTTACAGACAGATTATTTCACTTTTAATTCACTATATCACAATTCCAGTGGGTCAGAAGTTTACATACACTAAGTTGACTGTGCCTTTAAATTTTTAATATTTGGTCGCATATTCTTTGCATGCCATGACTTCCTGATGTCTGTGACCCAACAACATCAAAAGACGCTTGATATCTTATTTTCTGGTACTCTTACAAGCGATACTATAACGTCTCTGCATTTGAATGGATCTCTATGGGAATTGGGGGGTGGGTCTAGATTTAGCTGTAAATTATGCTGGAACAGTATGGAATACATGATTGGTAAAATGGCTCTAAGTTATCAAGGGTCTGAGGTATCACCAAGCCTCAAACCATCACTCTGCTCCCAGATATGCAGTAGATATGGATGGATTACTTTAAGGGTTGTTTCTCCTGACAAATTTTCCTATTGAACTCTATTGAAAAATAAGTCAGGAGAAGAAACTCTTCAAGTGATCCATCCAGATCTACTGCGTATCTGGCAACAGAGTGATGGTTTGAGGCTCATTTGATACCTCAGACCCTTGATGACTTAACCAGCTCCCTCCAGCATATTCACAAGGTCCTTTGCTGTTGTTCTGGGATTGATTAGCACTTTTCGCACCATCTCTATGAGACAGAACGCCTCTCCTTCCTGAGCGGCATGATGGCTGCGTGGGCCCATGGTGTTTATACTTGCGTACTATTGTTTGTATAGACGAACGTGGTGCCTTCAGGTGTTTGGAAATTGCTCAGAAGGATGAACCACACTTGTGGAGGTCCACAATTTTCTTTGAGGTCTTGGCTGATTTCTTTTGATTTTCCCATGATGTCAAGCAAAGAGGCACTGAGTTTGAAGGTAGGCCTTAAAATACATCCACAGTTACACCTCCAATTTACTCAAATAATGTCAATTAGCCTATCAGAAGTGTCTAAAGCCATGACATCATCTTCTGGAATTTTCCAAGCTGTTTAAAGGCACAGTCAACTTAGTATATGTAAACTTCTGACCCACTGGAATTGTGATATAGTGAATTAAAAGTGAAATAATCTGTCTGCAAACAATTGTTGGAAAAATTACTTGTGTCATGCACAAAGTAGATGCCCTAACTGACTTGCCAACACTATAGTTTGCTAACATGCAATCTGTGGAGTGGTTAAAAATGAGTTTTAATGACTTCAACCTAAGTGTATGTAAACTTCCGACTTCAACTGTATATATTTAAAGAAAATATATAGATTTTAACATGCTTTATACATTACCATATACTGTTCCCACAGGTTTTCTTAGTCAGGTCAATCTCGTTTGGAATGATTTTGACACTTTTCTCAATGTTTATAACTGGCTTTGCCCTGAAAGGTCAAAAATGGTAATTACATTCTCTCAACCACATTTTCAAAATCAAAAAAGAGCTATTTTTTACTCTGCAAACAAAGATGAGAAAATTACCTGTATAGAAATACAGCATCTGAAAGAGACCCAATGGCAAGATCAGGATAGGTGTTCCTGTCCAGATCCATGTTCCCAGCCAAAGAGTATCCAAATAATTTGATTCCAGAATCACCCTCAAGGACCTAACATCAAAAATGTTTTTTTTTAGTAAATCCATGCATTTGATTATTTGACAGCCTTTATTGGCACAAGGGCTGGGTCCATTTCCTTGTGTACTGTGCTGCATGTCACTGCTTCATATGACAGTAATAAAATCTTGTGCTGGATCAAACGCACACTCAATCAGAGACAAGTGCTGACCTGTGCTGGTGTGGTGTTGATTCCATCAGCAGTGCCGTGGTAAATGTACACTTTTCCTGCTCCAGCGCCATCATATGGGGCTCCAACTGCAATATCTGTCAGAAAGAGAGGATTCTTCAATAAGGACTTCCATAGTAGAGAACTTTTTGAAGACAATTTTTCTTTCAAATTTGACCAATTGTGCCTCTCACAGCTGTCACCTGCAGCCACACAAGGAGCTTTGAAGCTGAAGGGACGGTGTTTCTGTGATGCACTTGCCCACAGGCGAGTGACTGTTTTTTATGTTACAGGCAACACAATAGGTACAGCAACATGAGCTTCAATTGGAGATGCTGGGCACCTGGGTTATTGTTAGAACTAATGTCGTGGAAACCCAAGAAACCCAGGCTGATTTAAACCCACTCTAGCCCAGCAAGAAAAAGACAATTTAGTGCCACCGCTGCAGATTCCCAGTCAGTCAGTTAGTGACACAGCTCTACTTTAAGCCTGTCTCTGCAATAGGATTAAGATACTCAGGACCTCTAGGACAGAATCCTCATTGGATCCTCAATGAGCCCACCTTCATAGGAGTCCTGGTTAATATCCCCAATGTTCTCGACCGCCAGTCCAAACATGGAGTCCTTGGTTCCGTTGAGACGAAAGGGCTTAACCTTGTTCCACTTCCCACCCTGATTGATGTAGATGTACACTGCTCCTCCAACTTCTCCATCTTTCATGAAATACTGAGGGGCACCCACTGCAATATCCTGCCACCTGGAAAAAAGAGCTGACCCATCAATCTTTTACCAGTCTCTCAAGTTGACCACCTTACTTTTTTTAAATTATCATTTTTGTTAGGGGATTGATATTACAGACCTTTAAACATGAGTTGTCATCCTGACATTTCTTACATCTTCACCGACATTTCAGACTTGTAAGACTCCCACCAAATTTCCCTCTCTTCTTTGTCTTATTACTTTCCCTAATTTAAGTCCTAATATTCAAATTATATGAACATTTCACTTCTTCATGCCCAAGCAATAAAAAAACAAAGTAAAATAATAATAAATATAGTCGCGAGCGGCAATTAATGGGGTCCAAGCAGCATTGCGCAAATTTCCCACAAATGCAGTCTCATGTGTTTGTCAGGCTGTAATGAATGACACAAAACACCAGACTGATGAATGTTGGAATGTAAAGATTCTGAATCTACATACATTTTTAGTGATTAATTATTCATCCATCTTTTAAAATATCAAAATTCTATACAATTTCCCGATTAGCCTCTGTGTCTAAGGAGTGTTTAATACTCATTTAGGCAAATCTGTCAAACATTGTCAGAGAAGAAGCATTTTAAGTGTTTGTCACACATATTGGGATAGAAAACTCATGACAGTAGTTCAAACAGAGTGAGAAATTTGCTTTTTGCAGAACTCACTGGTTTGATGAATGACTGTACTCACTGCTATTGGCTGATCCTCAATGTTTTTCTATGTCCAATGTTAATGGATGGTCTGTTGGTACCATCCGCAAAGACAAAGCTTCCAAAGCATACAAAATCTCAAGTAATTTGTCTCATGAGTTATGGAGACTTTCACATTTTCCTTTGATATAGCACCACCTAGTGACTGAGCCGAATAATTTCGGATGGCCTTGATTGGCCAGACATGTCAAAGCTATATCTGAAGTTTCATGCTGATCAGACTTTGCATTCAAAAGTTTAACATTTTTGTGATAAACCACACCCACATACATGTTCATTGGCTCATTATTCATCCATATTTTCACATATCAAAATTCTGTATATGTTTTCTATGGAGCATGGTCTAAGGAGGGTACACACTTAATTTTGTGCAAATCGGTCAATATTTGTAGGGCAAGATGCATTTCAAGTGTTTTCCACATAAATCAAAATGGCGGAAATCGAATATGGCTGACATGATTGGTTATTAAGGCAAATTTGTTCTCCATGGAGAGTCAAGCATGGTATTATAAAACTTATGACATTACTTCAAACACTGAGAAATAACCTTGCTGAAAAACTCTGAAGTTTGATGAATTACTGCAGCGCCCCCTATTGGCCGATTCTCACCAAAGTTTAGAGATTTGTACAGGACATATAGCTGGATATAGCTACCAAATTTCAAAATGTCAAGTCTGACAAATGACTGCTGAAATCCAATTGGCTGATGGCGGCCATCTTTTTTTAAATTACATATAAGCTCTGTCTGCAGCATGGGCCACTACAAAGCATAAAAGATTTCAAGTTATTAGGCCATTTGGTTCATGAGTTATGGAACTTTTTACATTTTCTCCTGCTATAGCGCCACCTAGTGACCTAGAATAAAAAAACTTGAGAATCTTGATTGGTAGGACATGCCGAAGCTAGCTATCAAGTTTCATGATGATCAGCCATTGTTTTCAAAAGTTATTAGCATGCATATGGTAAGCCACGCCCACATGGATATTCATTGGCTCATTATTCGTTCATATTTTAAGATTTCTATGGATCATGGTCAAAGGAGGCTATAACCCGAATTTCATGCAAATAGGTCAATATTTGTAGGAGAAGAAGCATTTTAAATGTTTTTCAAAAAATGCTAATTAGCTAAAAATCCAATATGGTGGACTTTAATGGTCCTTGCGGCAAATTTGTTTGGTATAACCTTGGGAATATGTTAAAACAAGAATTTTGATGATAGGCCAAACTGTTAAAAAGTTATAGCCCAAAACATTCAGGTTCTTCCTATAGCGCCACCATTTGGCAAATCTTGGTAAGTTTTGTTATCCGAGGTACTCTTGGGACTGGGTTGCTCTAGCATGTGCAGCATGTGTAGTTTTTGCTGGGCAAACACTTTTAGGGAAGAAAAATAATAATAAAAAGAATAAATAATAAATAATAAATTTAAAAAACCCAGTAGGGTTCCAGCACCTGTGGTGCTTGGACCCCTAATAATAATAATAGTAATTCAACAATAACAACAGAACTGGGCTGCGTTTCCCGATAACAATCAATCTTGGGTTTAAGTGCGATTTCAACGAGCGATTCTACGATGGCTCTTTAATTTATAACACGTGTTTCCCAAAACAGTTCTTAAGAGGTGACTGCGCATTCACGCTTTAAGTGCTACTTAACCAGAGATGTAAAATCCGGGTTCAGAAAGTAAAAAGTCCTCCCCAGTATTTAGTTCCAATCACCTGGATTTGCTAATTTGCACAATTCTTCAGCCAGAAGGTATAACTAATTAGTGAAATCAGCTGGCTGAGTTCATGGGTGGAAGAAACACATAGCAGGACCTTTCCTTTCTGATCCCTGGATTTTACACCTCTGTACTTCTGTCTGTGGTGCTGCTGATATGGGAGGAGGAGGGGCGATAGATTGGGAGAAGCGAACCCCACTGCCCAATACATGGCCGGTTATGTTAGTCAAAGTTTCTTTTGAAATTAAATCCTTTTCCCACTGATTTTACTTGTCTCAAACGTATTTATTTATAGGGCTATTTAAGGAATGGCTTTTTATGGGTAATTTCCAAATATATAAAAATAAGTAGATTAAAAATAAATAAATAAACGTAAATATTGTTGCATCTAACATCACTATAAAAAAAACACTCAGTGGTTATGGTAACCGTAAAATGAAATGAACACTAACACGAAAAATCAAATAAAGTATGTGATTTATGGGCTTCTAAAATGCACTTAACCGTCTACGACTGGTCTGGAGTAATCGTTAATCTACGAGCATTTCTAAGAGCGTCTTAAGTTAAGATGCTTTTGGGAAACGCACCCAAAGTTCAAGAGGCTTCGTACGAAGGGTTTTACGACGTCTTAGCCTTTACGATGCTTTTGGGAAACGCACCCCTGGTGAGAAAAAAATGTAACAGGGGGTGCTTCTATCATTCGAGATCAGAAATCATGCTTCATCTCATACAAGATCTGGTCTCAACGGTGTTATGTACTCTATCCAACTCTCCCACATTATAGCAAACCTCTCAGAGAGATCAAACCTCTCAGAGAGATCAACCTCTCCATTACAAATATTTAATACATTATGTCAATCCATTCCCCAACTGTTGGCACTTCTGGTTTCATCCATTTTCTAGTAAGACCTTTCTTAATGGCCACTGACATTATGTTAAATAGATACTTATCTTTATTTGCACCTGCTTCTTTTCCTTGATATAGGACTTTGATTGTAGAGGGTATTTTTATTTTTAAAATACAACCAACCTATACAACCATGAACCCTCCAAAATGGAGAAATGTTAGGGCATCCCCAAAATATGTGGAAGTGGTTAGAGTTATCTGTCTCACATTGTCTCCAACACCCTGAACCCACCGATAGGCGTTTCTTCTGCGCCAGAGATATGAAAAACCTTGTAATATTTTTTATTTAGTAGCATAACCATTGTTTTTGATAACTGCTGCGCATCTGCGTTGCATCGAGTCAACCAACTTCTGGCACCTAGAAACAGGTATTTCAGCCCAGGATGAACGAACTACATTCCACAGTTCCTGTGTATTTTTGGGTTTTGCTTCAGAAACTGCATTTTTAATGTCACCCCACAAGTTTTCAATGGGGTTGAGGTCGGGGGATTGAGCTGGCCACTCCATTACCTCAATCCTTTTTGTCTGGAACCAAGATGTTGCTTGCTTACACGTGTGTGTGGGGTCATTGTCTTGTTGAAACACCCATTTCAGGGGCATTTCCTCTTCGGGATAACGGCAACATAATCTCTTCAAGTATTTTGATGTATTCAAACTGATCCATGATCCCTGGTATACGATAAATAGGCCCAACACCGTAGTACGAAAAACATCCCCATACCATGATTTTTGCGCCACCATGCTTCACTGTCTTCACAGTGTACTGTGGCTTGAATTCAGTACCAGGGGGTTGTCCGACGTACTGTCGATGACCACTAGACCCGAAAATAACAATTTTACTCTCATCAGTCCACAGAATGTTACGCCATTTCTCTTTAGGCCAATCGATGTGTTCCTTGGCAAATTTTAACCGATTTTGCACATGCCGTTTTTTTCAACAATGGTGCTTTACGGGGGCTTCTTGCTGATAGCTTAGCTTCGATCAAACGTCTTCTGACTGTAACAGCACTTACAGGTAATTTTAGATCATCTTTGATCTTTCTGGAGGTGATGATTGGCTGAATCTTTGCCGTTCTGACTATTCTTCGATCCGTTTTAACAGTAGTTGCTCGTTTTCGTCCACGTGTTTCGGGTTTTTGTTGCCATTTTAAAGCATTTGAGATCATTTTAGCTGAACATCCTATAATTTGCTGCACTTCTTTATACGTTTTTCCCCTCTCCAATCAACTTTTTAATCAAATTACGTTGTTCCTCTGAACAATGTTTGGAAAGGCCCATTTTACTTAGCAATTCAGAAGGAAATATATTTTATAACAATGTGTGAAACATTTGCTTCCTTTCTTCCTTAATAAATGACAATTAATGACACCTGTTTTTTCACAGAATGAATGAATTCTCTAATTAAACTCCACACTGCTATTATTTAGAACATGCCCCTTTCAATGAATGAGTCAATTACTCAGAACAAGCAGCGTGCATGTCATGACAGTTGGGTCTGTTGTTTTTCTATTACACTACTACATCTACAAGTAAATTATTTGCCATGCAGAAATATCACTACTACTAATAACAGTGGTTCATCAGGCTACTGGTTCATCAGGTTCAACCACTGTTTAAACCGTCCCCGCGTTTAACCGTCCCGCGAAAGGTAGTGTCATTTTTAAGCGTACTATCCGCAGTTTGCGTGATTTTAATTAGACCTTGTTGAACGTTGCTCGTATTAATTGCATTGCTAATTTGTGTTTGTTCCGCGATTGGCTGTTTGTTAGATTGGCTAGGCTGTTAGTTTTGTGTTATTGTGCTTTTAAGTGGTAGTAATTATTTAACCGTGCTTGCGAAGTGTTTCACACAGCTGTTAGCCAATTGCAATCAGCTGTGCGCATTTCAAAAGACATCTGGAAGAGCGACACTAGTGTTGCTAGTGTCACTAGACACTAGTGTCGCTTCCTCCCAGTTTATGCGTGTTCTCCCTATCCCTGTCTGCTCTCTTCCTTTCAGAACCCGCTTCCAACGACGTGGCCCACCACGGCGACGCAACCCGTCCAACCCTCCGCTACCCCTCGCTGACTCCCTGCGAGAACTTCACCGTCGCAGGGGGGCTCTGGTACTGCCAGTCTGCCACACGGAAAGCAGACTTCATCTCCGGCTATGCCTCCTTCCTGTCCCTCCAGTTTCTCGCCCTTACCGAAACCTGGATCACACCGGACAACACGGTAACTCCCGCTGCCCTCTCCTCCTCCTTCTCCTTCTCTCACCCCCCCCCCCCCCGGCTGTCTGGTCGCGGAGGTGGTACGGTACTTCAGCCCCTCTCTCTATGCCCCCCCCCCCCCCCGTTTCCCCCACTCCCCCTCCACTCACGGACTCTGTTTTCCACTCTCCTCCTCTCTCTACCCCTTCTGTGTCCCCCCCCCCCTGCTTCTCCACCTTTTCTCCCCTGTCTGATACCGATGTATCCCATCTCCTACTCTCCCATCGCCCCACTACCTGTGCCCTCGACCCTATCCCTTCATCTCTCCTCCAGGCAATCACCCCAGATATCCTCCCGTTTGTGACCTCCCTGGTGAACTCCTCCCCGACCTCTGGCTGCTTCCCCTCATCCTTCAAGAGAGCCCCCATCACCCCGATCCTGAAAAAACCCACGCTGGACCCCCTCCAACATCCAAAACTACAGACCGGTATCTCTTCTTACTTTTCTTTCCAAAACTATTGAACGTGCTGTTTCTAACTAACTGTCTTCTTTCCTTAGAACAACCTACTAGACCCCCCACCAGTCCGGCTTCAGACCTGGCCACTCAACGGAGACTGCACTCCTCTCCGTCAGCGAGATGCTTCACGCAGCTCAGGCAGCCTCCCTCTCCTCTGTGCTAATACTCCTAGACCTCTCTGCCACCTTCGACACCGTAGATCACTCCATCCTCCTGTTGTCCCTGTCTGCAGCGGGGATCGGCGGCTCGGCCCTGGCCTGGATTGAGTCCTACCTCTCGGAGCGCTCCTCCCAGGTTGCCTGGGCTGGTAAAGTATCGGCACCCCCCCCCTTACCACAGGAATCCCCCAGGGCTCAGTCCTTGGTCCCCTCCTTTTCTCCACCTACACCAAATCCCTTGGCCCTGTTATCACTGCTCATGGTCTTTCTTACCACTGCTATGCTGACAATACTCTTTCTCTCCTTCTCACCCCTCTGACACTCAGGTGTCAGCCCGCATCTCCGCTTGCCTGAGAGACATCCAGAGCTGGATGGACAACCACCATCTCAAGCTCAATCCAGGCAAGACTGAGCTCATCTACATTCCTGCTCTAACCTCTCCCCCTCTCAATTTCCCTAGGGGACACTCCACTGACCCCAACGCCCTGTGCCAGGAACATCGGAGTGGTGATGGACAACAGGCTGTCCCTCTCCGAGAACATCGCAGTGGTAACCCGGCGTGCAGGTTCTTCCTGTACAACATCAGGAGAATCCGTCCCTTCCTCACCACCCACTCAACCCAGCTCCTGGTCGAAGCGATGGTGCTGTCCCGCCTGGACTATTGCAACTCTCTCCTGGCTGGCCTGCCAGCATCGACCATTAGACCCCTTCAGCTTATCCAGAACGCAGCAGCGCGCCTGGTCTTCAACCTCCCCCGACACTCCCATGTCACCCCCCCTGCTCATTGACCTACACTGGCTACCTGTGATGGCTCGCATCAAATTCAAAACATTGGTGCTTGCCTTCCAGGCAGTCCGAGGATCAGCCCCTCCATACCTTCAAAAGCTCATCAGACCCATACACACCTACCAGATCCCTGCGTTCCGCCGCCTCAGGATGACTGGTACCCCCCCCCACTTCATACTAGCACCCGGTCTCGACGTCTGTCTGTCAAGGCCCCACGGTGGTGGAATGAGCTCCCCGTGGAGGTCAGAACAACAGAAAGTCTGACCACCTTCAAGCGCAGATTGAAGACTCACCTCTTCAAGCTGCACCTCTCTCCACCCCTCCCTACCTCCTTGTGACCTCCCTTGATTGTGTTTTATGAATCCTTGTTTAAGTGGTTCAAGCTTCTAGTTTAATACTTGTAAGGTTACTTATTGGCTTACTGTTGTACACGCCAATCATCGATATCGTGTGGTTACCCCGCCCCCCAAAAAAACCCATCTGTTTGTTAATGGTTAACGCGTTAAAACTGCTCGTTACACAGGAGGGAAGATCCACCCCCCCAAAAAAAAAAAAATCATACTGACTACGCCTGGTACTTGAACTCATATTTACCTTTTAGGGTCGTTTTAACGCACTTGTTCCTAGTTCGAAAATGCACTAATGTACGTCGCTCTGGATAAGAGCGTCTGCCAAATGACTATAATGTATAATGTATGTATAATGTACTGCTATTTTTTTTTTAACACAACTGTATTTATTGCAACAACGCGATGTTAACCAGATGATATTCTGCGTAAAAACGTTTTTCTTTGCTTGACAAATTGCCATGGGATACCTGTTCCCATAACGTTAGCTATTGCTTAACTGCCATGGTGTCCAGTGACTGAATTGTTTAATGAACAGGCTACAAGTGAACAGTTAATATTGTAAACATGTCTTTACCCATACAATAAAAAAACATAATTGTATGAGAAAACCAGAACATGTGCACACTGTTTTAGTCCAAAATGAAATGACACTTTAGTACCAGGCAGGGATCGAACCCAGCATGGTAAGCATTGACGCTTACCACTATACCAAAGCCTGTTGGTACAGTCACGTGATATAGGCTATAGGCCATTTGTCAATGACATTTGTTTCCATACTGCGTAACGTTACCTGAAGTGGTGTCGTCTGACTTTCACCATTTCGCTGTAGTACAAGTGAAACTTTGAATAGTTAGGCTAATATTGGAAACGTCTTTAGCCTTTGCAATAAAAATATGTTTGCTAACTCCTTCGCGTAGAAGGTCCCGTTGCTCAACTGAGACATTCGTTGCTACTGCAAACTATTAGTGGAAATCACAAACTCTGTGTTTTAACTTTATTGGTAGACGGTTCGTGACGATTTCTGCTGAATATGGAGTTTCTAAGTGTCACTATTTCCCCGTAGCAAGTCCATTTAACAAGCAACCCCCCACCTAGTCTATACCTACCCATGTGTGACATAGTGGACAATAGCGTCTATGAGTTCATAAATATATTTATTCATTATATAAAATTAGAATAACGTCATAGCAACGAGATAAACCCAACAATAGCCTGATCGTATGCCAGAAAAGCCGTGAAAAGCCCTGCTCACTCAAATGCAAAATAAACTGTGAAGTACTGTCTCATTCTACCATGTATTCTACTAGCAATATATGCTAATAAATATGAAATAAATATGCAATCCTACCATCGGTTTTACACCGAGATGTTCCTTTCAAAATTCAATGGTCATTTATTGTCTGGTACAATCGGTTTGAGAAATATACAACACTTTACACCGCTATTACACTATCTGAAACGTCGATGTGTAATACCCCCCATGCCCTGTAAGCCTGTCTCATTCATTACAGTTCATTCTGGTTTAATTGTCGGCTTTTTTATCCAATAGAGTACAATATAACCTTAGCAACGGTATATGTCAAGTCTTTTTCGGTGCTTTTTTTTGAACAATTTACTACAGCCCAGCGTAACTGCAGTTTTCGTTTTAATGGTCTAGTATTACGCAAGCTCTACAGAATATGCATTACGGAGGGGAGTTTCCCTTTTCCGATATGTAAGTATTTTTGCGTCTAAAATACCGTTGGTCTCGCTGGCTATGTATGTACGTTCGTGTTTCCACTCGAGCACTGTCTTTCCAATATGTTTGATAGCCCTATTGTTATTTTCGCATTTTGAGTGCATTTCACATACTGTAGTGCGATCGTTAAATGTATTTTTGATGTAGGCTACCGATGTTCATTGAAGATAGAACATTTGACAGCATTTTTCAGATGGTGGAATACTATTTTATGTTCATCGTACTTGTCTCTTAGGGCATGACAAATGCTCATTCCAATTTACTGTGCGCTGATATGTGGTAGATTAAGGTAAAAATTTCCTTGGAGGCATTATGAATAGGAAAATAAAAATAAAAAGAAATACAGAAAAATGCAATCACAGGGCAAAAGTATACATACTGTAGAGTACAGGGACAAGTGGTGTTTTATTGAGATACAAGAGTGAATGATTAGGCAACATATTTAGGTGTATGTAACAATGTGATATCAATGTTTTTTTATCTTAAGCCATCAGGAGGAGTAAATGTATATGATTTATAATACAATAATGAATAATTTTATTCATTTTATGACATGTTTTGCATAGGGGTTTTGGACCCATAGATATCTACCCCCCCTATACTGATGAAAATATAGTAATTCCCACTTGAAAATTATACAAAGGTGAGTTTTATGAGCCAAAACTGTTGATTTGTAGTTAAATATATCATAATTATTTTTATTTAGAGCAGTGCACAATTTATCCATTTGGATAGATTTGGAGACACTAATGGACAACAGGGTACACGGCTATATTTTGCATCATAGACCTTTAGTAGTTCTGCATATCATCCTCAGATTTTGCAAAACTTGTGGACATGGAGTTTATGATCCAGGAAATGTATATATATTACCGATTTCACTTATGTTTCTCTCAGCAAAATAAAAAATAAAAACTATTTAAATTTTTTCCCCCCCAAAGTTTCTTTGCATTTGTGGCACTTTATTTTGACTTAAATTATGAAAATAAACAAATCTAAGTTTGTATTGTAAATGGTACACCTGTCTTGTTTCATTTACGCCATTTAGCAAGTTTATGTGATGCTCACACCTGGAGTTATAAAGCCTTAAACAGAGCACCCCCTAAATAGGTGAAATTTTCCATCTGCGCCAAGGGGTTAATGTGAAAATAAGTGTAATAAGCGAAAAGTATAACAGTTGTACATTGTTTTTGTTGAAAATCAACTTTCTCCCTGTTGGGCTCGAACCCCCAATCCTCTGTGTGAGAGACAGAAACTCTAACCATTAGTGATTCTGCGATGAATCCACATTAGTTTGAAGCGTTTTTATCAGTTGATAAGCTTGGGAGAGCAGGTATGCGATGTTGTTATCCAATGCGGAGGATTATTCTTTGAGGGTATGGCAGGAAAAATGGGAAGAAGAAGCAGAAGGAGAAAAACGGCAAAATAACCCCAATTTTTGGGTTTTATTGTGAGGATGTTTGAAGTTGTATCTAAATGCGGTGTGGTTACATGAGGTCAGAACATACAGAAGTTAATGTTTTTACGGGCTGAGAGTCTGTGGTCATTGTGGTTACTTCTGTAGGAAACCCTGAAAAGTTCCAAACTCTCGGTGCTGTATAGGTATGGGGCATGCGCCACCAAGCCGTAACTTGGCGGATGGCATACCTGCCATCCCAATCTGGGAGAACTACCTCCATTCTTTTAGCCAAGATAGAGGTAAACAGTTTGTAGTCCTGATTCAATACACTAACAGGTCTATAGTTGGCACGTTCCATTCTATCATTCCCCACTTTTGGTATTACAGATATAATGGCTTCCCTCCATGAGGGAGGGATCTCTCCTTTCTCCAATACCCAATTAAAAGTGTCCAGCAGCATGTGGGACAGCGGATTCCTAAAGGATTTGTACCACTCTGAGGTGAACGCGTCCGTACCCGGAGCTTTATTGGCTTTAAGTCTTGTAATGGCTGTTTGTAGTTCCTCAGGTGTACTTTTTGCTATTAGACTATGTGTTCTGTTCCTCCATTACACTTGGTAGGTTTAGTGAGTTCAGGAAAGGTTTCATTTGATTATCGTTGGGTATATAGGTTTTTGTAGTATGTTTCAAAGCAACCCTGGAAGTCTCCCATTTTGTAATGAATTGTTTTTGTTTGAGGTTGCCTTATCTTGTATATGCAATTCTCCACCTGTTGTTTTCTTAGTTTGTATGCCAGCAATTTTTCCGATTTATTACCCGTTTCATAATACTTTTGTTTTAGGAATGCCTATTTGTGGATGGATCACAGGGTCCCGTGAGTCCTTATGATTTATCTCTAGTTGCTTCAAATCAGATTGCAATCTGTGTAATCTCTCCTGCCTTAGCTTTTTTATTAGCGCTGATCTGGCAATCAGTTTCCCTCTCAATACAGCCTTACAAGCATAGGCGGGGACACCTCACCATTGTCATTCTCCAATAAATAAGTCCGGATATCAGTTTTTGTTTGTTCTTTCAGTGAGCCAGTTAAAATGCTTGAATTTAATTTCCCCCCTTGCCCCATGGTCAATAAAATATATACTGGACTAAGATCCGACAGATCCATTGTGCCAATATCACATTTACCAATTCTGTGTCTATCCGTTTTATATGCAAAAAAATTATCTATCCTAGAATAAGTGGCATGTGGAGGAGAACAATTAGTATAATCTCCTCCTGTGGGATTCAGATCTCTCCAAACATCAATGATCCCTATCTCTGACATAATTGCCTTAATTTTCCTGTTTATGGGTTTTGAATTAGTTAAATTCCCTCCACTTGAGTCTAGTTTTGGATTTAATCTCACATTCAAATCACCCCAGCAAACAAGGATTACTTGCGTTTCCAATACCATCAAATCAAATATTTGCCTATAGAATTCCCACTTTGACCCAGGAGGTGCGTATATGTTAAACAGGGTTACCATGCTTCTTTCTATTCAACCTCTTATCATTATGTACCTTCCCTCTTTATCCTTGATTTCTGACACGTTCGTAACGCACCCTTACCTTTAAAGCCCATTCGTTTAAGTTTAATTGTTTCAGTCTCTGACATATGGGTCTCCTGTAAATAGATCACCTCTGCCTTATCCTTCTTAAGTTTGCTTAATATTTTGCTTATTTTTATTGGGTTGAGTACACCGTTTACGTTATATGAGGCTATTCTAACTTCCTGACTGTGTCGTGACTCCATCAAGAAAATTATAGCCTCCCTTATCGAAATCTGATGCATTTAGCTAAACATAATTACCATGACACCCCTATTCGCAAAAATAACGTGTAGCATAAACAAACTGCTTTTAAAACAAATTAAATGTAAACAATATATCATATTCATTAAAGTGACTTCCCTTTTTGAGGTCTCACTCTGGACCTTATGCGAACCAATGTCTTGTAACGGCTCCGGGGAAAGCCTCCCTCCCCCTCCGGAAGTGGAGGGCCCACTGTTAAAGTGTCAACCATCGCCGCTCCTCAGCATAGCGTTTTCCCGAACTTTCACTCACCATCGCAGCTTTTGTTACTTTTGTCCATAGAGTGAACGTCCCAAAATACACAGGGAGATGGTCGAAACATTGAGCAGTCCCCAAAGCCAGCCATTTTGTCTGTTCTGAATGCGCTCAGTTTCTCCCTGTAAATATTCTTCTCTTTCAGCGCCCTTTTCACCTCGGTGTATTCCTTCCGCTGTCTTAGCACGTCCGGGGCGTAGTTGTGTTCCAGGTAAACTCTCCATTCGGAGTAGAGAAACCCCTTCTTCTGCCAGGCTTGTTTAAAGACGATTTCTTTGGTTTTAAAACTTAAAAACTTAACCACGACGATCTTGGTGGTGCATCCTTGGGGGGCTGAGGCATTAGCGCGCGGTGCGCCTTTTAAATCTGGAGTTCAACTGTGGGAGGAATTTCCAATTTCTCCCTTAGTAGGGCTTCGACGAAAGATATCATTGAAGCAGAGCCTTCTTCTGCTCCCTGTTTGATCACATGGATTCAAATGTTCTCGTCTCAAACAACTCTCTTAGTCGGTAAGTCTTGCCTGGAGTTGCGTTTGCAGTGTCAGGAGTTCTGTCATGGTGTCGTCCATGTTCTGTAGCCTGGTCTCTGCCCCTTCAATCCGTTGTTCAGCCTTGTCTATTCTTTTGATGGTTTTGTTCACATCATCTATGATTTCTTTCAGGCTGGCTGTGTTATCCCAGCGAAATTCTCTCAATTCTTTAACCTGTTCTTACCAAATGCCCCCTAGCAGTAACGCGGACGTTATGGAAGTTATTGAATTATATATTTCATTAATTTAATAATATAAACTGTTCACCTCAATATTTTTATTAAATATCCTTAAGATACATCCATTCCTTCTGGGAAAGTGGTTTAAGCCCAAAACATCAGGTTAAAACTTTGTAAATAAAGTTGTAAACTCCAACCTAATTACCAAACGTGTACTGCAGCTTGATGTCACGCCATAAACAACGTGCTGGAACTAAACTGTTCTGCTTAATTGTATTTCACAAAACTTTGGTTTGAAAAATCGCTACACAGTGCCCTCCACTATTATTGGCAGTCCTGTTAAAGATGAGTAAAAAGGGTTATAAAAAATTCACTATTTGGTGAATTAGCTTAATCTCACACTGAAAAAATTAGAAAAATCCAACTTGAATAAATAACTTGAAGGGTTTCTTCTCCGGACTTATTTTTCCATAGAATTCAATAGGAACATTTGTCAGGAGAAACAACCGTTAAAGTGATCCATCCATATCTACTGCATATCTGGCAGCAGAGTGATGGTTTGAGGCTCGTTTGATACCTCAGACCCTTGATGACTTACAGCCATTTTACCAACCATATATTCCCTAATGTTCCAGCATAATTTAGAGCTAAATCAAGACATCAGGAAGTCATTGCATGCAAAGGATATGCGACCAAATATTAAAAATGATTACTTTATTCTATATATAAATGCAGGGGTGCCAATAATAATTTGTTAAAAATAATGCTTTCTTGATGAGGGATTTTTTTTTCTCATAATAAACTTACTTCAAATAAAGGTTGGATTTTTCTCATTTTTTCAGTGTGAGATTAAGCTAATTCACCAAACGGTGAATTTTCTATAACGCTTTTTACTCATCTTTACCAGGGGTGCCAATAATAGTGGAGGGCACTGTACCTTTAGGATTCAAGACAAAATACTTAGTATTTTGCACTTTGCACTTTGTCAGGGGTAGTTTGGCTGTGTTCAGTTTGGCATTGTGAAAATTGGCCAGTTGCTGGGGTACCAATCCCTTGGCTAAGTACATTTTAGACAAAGGGGTTTTGGACTAGATTGCAGAGTTTTATG
This sequence comes from Synaphobranchus kaupii, assembly GCA_029718625.1. NCBI lineage: Eukaryota > Metazoa > Chordata > Actinopteri > Anguilliformes > Synaphobranchidae > Synaphobranchus > Synaphobranchus kaupii. Next base: position 43,840,934 of record CM056383.1, on the reverse strand, counting down.
CAAAACTGTCATCAATTGGGAGTATATATTTTTTTACTGATAGCACAATAGGCCTATCTGAAGTGGGAAACACTAGCATGGGCTCACCTCCACTGTGAGTATTCTTTGCTTTCCATTGGGTTTTAAAACGGTCTGTCAATTATTCTAGCCAATAGCCAAGACACTTATCTTTCAGATAAGCCCTCATTCAGCACAATGGTTTCGGAAGTCACGTAGATACAGCTCCGTGTAAGAAGAGGAGGCAGCCGGGTGTATTTACTGTACCAAGATGGCGCAGTGTTTTTAGCTTGTAGCGTAGCTAGCTACATTCCACTTAGTAAAGCATAATTCATTAAGTAACAGTTGCAGTTCAGTTTTTTACTTTACAGTCCCTTTCATAGGCTACAGTTTTTGGTTAGTTATGTCTAGGTTATTCAGGCGTTTCTCCGTGCAGCAAGTCCTAGCCCGAAGATGTTTTTGCCATCTTGTCTCAGTGACGCTGAGTGGTAAAATGTAACAGATTTTTTTGTCTGTATACCAGTGTGAATTCACCATTATGTATAATATACTATTATGTATAAATTCACTGTTACGTATTATATACAGTCAAGCCGGAAAGTCTGCACACTCCTTTCACCTTCTCCACGTTTTATTACGTTACAGACATATTCTACAATAGATTGAGTTCATTTTTTGTCTCAAACTTCTACACAATATAGCCCATAATGACAAAGTGAAAACAGGTTTAGACATTTGTGCTAATTTATTAAAAATCAAAATGTAAAATATCATATGTACACAAGTGTGCACACCCTTTGATATGACACCCAAAAGTGAGGTGCATTTTGTTTCCACTGATACTGCTTGAGATGTTTCTACAACTTAATTGGAGTCCACCTGTGATAAATTCAATTGATTGGACATGATTGGGGATTGCCAACACCTGCCTATATAAGGTCCCACAGTTGACAGTGCACGTCAGAGCAAACTCCAAGCCATGGGGTCAAAGGAATTATCTGCAGACCTCAGAAACAGGATTGTGTCAATGCATAGATCTGGAGAAGGGTACGGAAAAATCTCTGCAGCTTTACAGGTCCCAAAGAGCACAGTGGCCACCATCATTCATAAATGGAAGAAGTTTGGAACCACCAAGAATCTTCCTAGACCTGGCCGCCCGGCCAAACTGAACAATCGGGGAAGACGGGCCTTGGCCAGGGAGGTGAGCAGGAACCCGAGGGTCACTGACAGAGCTCCAGCGTATCCTTGTGGAGATGGGAGAACCTTTCAGAAGATCAACCATCCAGGCAGCACTCCACCAATCAGGCCTTTATGGTAGAGTGGCCAGACGGAAGCCCCTCCTTAGTAAAAGGCACATCACAGCCCGCTTGGAGTTTGCCAAAAGGCACCTAGAGGACTCTCAAACCATGAGAATCAAGATTCTCTGGTCTGATGAAAATAAAATTGAACTTTTTGGCCTGAATACCAAGCGTCACGTCTGGAGGAAACCAGGCACCGCTCATCACCTGGCTAATACCATCCCTACAGTGAAGCATGGCGGTGGCAGCATCATGATGTGGGGATGTTTTTCAGCAGCGGGAACGGGGTGACTAGTCCTGATAGAGGGAAAGATGAATGCAGCTAAGTACACCGAGATCCTTGAAGAAAACCTGCTCCAGAGCGCTCTGGACCTCAGACTGGGGTGAAGGTTTACCTTCCAACATGACAACGACCTGAAGCACACAGCCAAGAGAACAAAGGAGTGGCTTCGGAGAAAGTCTGTGCATGTCCTTGAGTGGCCCAGCCAGAGCCCAGACCTGAATCCAATTGAACATCTGTGGAAAGAGCTGAAAATGGCTGTGTACCGACGCTCCCCATCCAACCTGACGGAGCTTGCAAGGATATGCCAAGAGGAATGGGCAAAAATGTCCAGAAACAAGTGTGCCAAGCTCGTAGCTTCTTTCCCAAGACGCCTTGAAGCTGTAATCGCTGCCAAAGGTGCAGCAACCAAGTATTAGGCTAAGTGTGTGTACAGATATGTAACCCCTAAATAACCTATTTTTGTCAGTAAAATAAAATAGCATATTTTCTAAAAACCTGTTTTCACTTCGTCATTATTGGCTATTGTGTGTAGATGTTTGAGGCAAAAAATGAACTCAATCTATTGTAGTATAAGTCTGTAACGTAATAAAACGTGGAGAAGGTGAAATGAGTGTGCAGACTTTCCGGCTTGACTGTATATACATATATATATATATACATATATACACACACACACAGTGGTGTTCAAAACATAGCAGTACAACATCAGTAACCTGATGAACCACTGTTATTAGTAGTAGTGATATTTCTGCATGGCAAATAATTTGCTTGTAGATGTAGTAGTGTAATAGAAAAACAACAGACCCAACTGTCATGACATGCACGCTGCTTGTTCTGAGTTATTGACTCATTCATTGAAAGGGGCGTGTTCAAAATAATAGCAGTGTGGAGTTTAATTAGAGAATTAATTCTGTGAAAAAAAACCCAGGTCAAACAGGTATTCCACAGGTAAACAGGTGATGCCATCATGATTCTGTATAAAAGGATATCAAAAGACTCCTGATATCTTATTTCCAGGTACTCTTAGAAGCAATACTATAACCTCTCTGCATTTGAATGGATCTCTATGGGAATTGGGGGGTGGGACTAGATTAAGCTGTAAATTACATGGGAATAGTATGGAACCCATGGTTGGCTAAATGGCTGTAAGTCAACAAGGGTCTGAGGTATCAAACGAGCCTCAAAACATCACTCTGCTGCCAGATATGCAGTAGATATGGATGGATCACTTGAAGGGTTGTTTCTCCTGACAAATTTTCCTATTGAACTCTATGGAAAAATCAGTCAGGAGAAGAAACCCTTCAAGTTATCCATCCATATCTACACGCCCCTTTCAATGAATGAGTCAATTACTCAGAACAAGCAGCGTACATGTCATGACAGTTGGGTCTGTTGTTTTTCTATTACACTACTACATCTACAAGTAAATTATTTGCCATGCAGAAATATCACTACTACTAATAACAGTGGTTCATCAGGTTACTGATGTTGTACTGCTATTTTTTTTGAACACCACTGTATATATATATATATATATATATATATATACACACTAATGTATACGAATTCATGATTATGTATTACGTATAATCCCTCTGAATTAAATGAATGTAGCTAATGTTACTATATTGTAACAATGGCAAGCTAGCCAGCAAAATTACACATAGCTAGCTATCTATTTGTGTCTGAAATGAGCTGTTCCAAGTTTTTTTTTTTTTGTATGAAATGGCATCTGAATTGTTTGTTTAGTAGAATTATTGTTCCACATGAGTAAGTTGTTCTGTATGCATTACAGCAGGCTGTGCAGGTAAACGAATGAGCAATTTATGCATGACGTAACATGAGGGAGAGATAACATGAGGATGAGTTTGTTGTGGTTGATTATTATGCAGGGGTTTATTTTATCTAGGGTGGACATTTGATTTTATATCCCGTTTGCATATACCTGGACTCATTTCTGGCTAATGGGGCTCTGGTGGAATACAAGATTCACTGTGCTGCTACATGGGTTTGGAGAGTTTTTTGGGGGTCACCACATGTAGGTAGTTGTATAATATGAAATACACCAAAAACACATGTAAAAATGTACTTTTATTACCAATATTGACAACTTATCAAATTTTATTGTAAAACTTAAAAAAGAAATCATATTGAGACTTTTCTGGAACATTGCCATTTTTCACAATTTTTCACATTTGGCACAGTTCATGCCAACTTTGGTAACCAAAATGGTTTGCCTGAAAAAAGCTATGTATAATTTTATTGAGACCATATTTCTAGCAGATATATCTGGCAGCATATTGAGGAATCACAAAAGGGAGCTATTTCCTCCATAGCTTTTTTAGCTCATCAGGTAGAAATTCAGAAAATTTAATGTAGGTACCCGTTTTTTAGTTTTTTCACATTTTCAGTACATAAATTGTTGTAATTAAGTAGCAAAAGGGATGTACAGTTGAAGTCGAAAGTTTACATACACCTTAGCCAAATCCATTTAAGTTTTTCACAATTCCTGACATTTAATCCTAGTAAACATCTGTTTAAAGGCACAGTCAACCTAGTGTATGTAAACTTCTGACCCACTGGAATTGTGATATAGTTCATTAAAAGTGAAATAATCTGTCTGTAAACAATTGTTGGAAAAATTACTTGTGTCATGCACAAAGTAGATGTCCTAACTGACTTGCCAACACTATAGTTCTCTAACATGAAATCTGTGTAGTGGTTTACATTTACAGTTTTTGAGATAAACAGCTAAAAAAAAGCTGTTTGTCACTAGTAAAAACGGGCGAGAATTGGCCTATTTGGCCCTTGGTAGGAAGGGGTTAAGTATCATCACCAAGATCGCTGATTCCGCTGCCTCCCCCCGTCTGTTCTTCCCCTTCGGCTTGACTGTTGCCCTTGGTGTCGCCATGAGGAGTGGCTGTGTAATTTACCTTTTCTCCCTCTGGAGTCTCTTTCTTGGATTGTTTTCCCCTAGTCATATTTTATGCCCCTACCTTCACACTTTGTTTTAAAGTCATTCTCTTTCAATTCTAATGAGTTTTCAGGGCTTTTATTCAAATTTGTCAGGAGCGTTTTTTCTATGCTGCCATCTTGGTTGCTGCTTCACCAGAAGTCAAGGTTGTCAACCACCTTAATTTTTCTCCCGTGTCTATTCTCTTTTTTCACAATTCGTAATGGCCGTCCAAAATTCAGGACAGCGCAGACTAGCACAACCATGTTCACTGAAGTGTATTGGAGGACTGCAGGCTCAGGCAACCAAATGCTCAATCTGGTAAGTCATTTTCAGTGTTTTCAAAGATCCAAGAGCACCTTGACACTGTTAAAATCTTTGTGGTTCCACAAAGGAAACCATAGTATTGTCTGGGTAAGAAATCCCACCAATCTTCATACTGCACTGTGGCTTACTAATATGGTTGCAACACAGTTGTACATGCATGCATGGTATGCTCTACTTTCAGGGGCCTACAGACTTAATGAAATGTGATTTGTATAAGATGAGCTATGCTAAGACTGCCTCCATTTCTAGTGGAGACAAAAAAACAGCAATTGCAATCATTGCTTAACATACCCATCTCCATTGAGATCGACAACAGCTACATCATAGCCAAAGGAGGATGCCAGGCCCTCCCCTTCCAGAATGTACTCTTCTGAGAGCATAGTGGATTGCTCAGTCTCCTTCCTGAGGAGGACCACCGCTCCGCTGTGATTGGCGCGAGGAGCCCCAGCCACAATGGTCAGGTGGTCCTTCTTAGTAATGCTTTTCCCAGAGTCCAGAGAGAATCCTGCAAAGTGAAATTTTATCAGTGGCTCACAGCACAAAAATAGGACATTTACAACTTACATGTAAATGACTGAATGGAAATGCCTCAAATAATGGATGAATACATTCCAAATGACGGCCATGAGTGAAATTATCATTTGGTACACAAGCCTTTAATTCCTATTTATTGCAGTTTATATACTGTAAAGGAAAGTATGCTTATCAATATTCAACACATGCAGTCAGAGCATGACGCAAACACAAACTACTACAACAATGGTTTTATTTATTATCACAAGAGTACTTTGACTCAAAGGAAGACAGATTAAGCAAGCAGAGCTACATTCACATGGAGAATGGCACAAAAAGGGTGGAATTGGGGCACACATCCAGTTTAGGCATGTGGGAACAAACCTAAATAGCTATTGGCCATCACATCTACAGCTTTCTCCATGTTAACCTTCAGAGGAAGGGACTTGATCAGTACATAAATTAATCAGGGCTGGAGTTGGATAAAGTTGTCATAAACAGCACACCTGAACAAACAAAGCACAGTTCCTGCCATGAGTGAAAAATAATCAGACTACAGGACAGTGGAAATGACACCAACAAAGATGCCTCTGCCTCACACGGTCTTCTTTTATATGAAAACCTACCCAAGTAACTGTTAGCAGGTGCTGGCACTAGAGCTTGGTCAAAACGGTTTTCATCTCCAACTTCATAGGGTCCATCATCAAAGATACCCAGTTCCAGCAGAGTGCTGTTCTTTTGTTCTACTCGTACGATGCCTGGTGAGGGATTGAGGGAGGATTGAGGGTTGAGGAAGGATTCAGGGTGGAGGGAGGGAGGGTGGGTGAAGAGAGGGAATAGTATGGAACCCATGGAAATGGATGATGGGTGGTTATGATGGTGGAACAGTGACTGACAAGCCCCACCAAAACAAAGACTTAAATATGAAGCGCCATAACAATATGGCAGTATAAAACACGTAATAGCCTGAATGGTAATCAAAGTGTTTTTATTCAGGTTTAATAAACTTTATAAATGATATGATTTAATTATGTTAACAAAAATGTATTATATCATATAACAATACTTAATCAGATGTCCAATAAAACAATATGCATTTGAAAGTGTAATGTTCACAGATGAGTTGAGTGAATTTTCCAGTCAGAATATATGGAAATGATTCCATCACAGAGACTCAATACTGCGGATTATGGATTTGTGATGAATCATGAGAATCTTAATGGTAAATTTTTCTGTGGACTCTTTTATAGGTTGTTTTGTTATGGGGGTATTATTGTCTCAGAAATTATGTCATAAGTCAACTTATATTTAAAGCTGAAGTACGCAACTTTCTGAACGGTTGCATTTGTCGTCAAAACATTTCAAAGTCATAACACTTGGCCCTGCCCACAGAGAAAGGGACACACCCCCACACCCCACTGCTTCCACAGACCTCGTAGTGAATGTGCACCCAAGTTTTCTAGATATGATTGCAGGATCACAGACTGGTATAACTAACGTTACAAAAAAATATCAGCTACGAGAGTCCAGGTAAAAATAGAATCTTTTCTGTTGTTGCTGAGTTGAAACATTTACACGATGAAACATTTACCAATTAGTCAACAAACTCGCTAATGAAGTGATGGTTTCGCTAAGTCTAAAGTTAGCCATCTTCCTGATGGTTTGCGATAACTAATATTAAATTGTTGAACAAGGCTAATGTTATGCTCCATCTCAGACTTAGGTACCTGGTACTCTGCTAAGTTAGATGTTTTACAATAGAACCTTTCTGACAGCAGATGGTGTGGCTGGCAAAACATGTCACTTGGCCAGTATTGAAATTGTGGGCTGGTTTTCATAACTGCTAAATAAAGGAGCCAACTTTCAGTGAGCCAGTACAACTGACAGTGATAGGCTAGCTGATTTATATGAAGTTAGCTAGCCAATTTCATAAAGATCCTAAATTTATGCTGTGATCTAGTTCCGAACAAGGCTAGCCTGGCTCAGGCTATAAGATATTTTTGTCCTACTGTCAGATTTGGTGACCAAAGCATCTTGCCACGTCTAGGATGACAGACAGATCACACTCAGTTTGTGTAGTGTTGGTCTGAACCTGGCATTATCTGGCTACAGCTGGCATGCACGGTTATAGCCGAGTAGCCGGTTCTAGCTAACGCGATCTATACGACAGATAGCCTAACGTTAGCAGACATTTCCTTCTTCCATGAACTAGCCACAGAATTAAGTAACATTATCAATAATAGCAACCTAGCTACCATTCATTATAGGTAATTACAACTGGCTGGCAAGCAGAAAGTCCAGGTAAATTAGTATTGAAACTTTTGACCTATCTGTCCAGTAGAAACAATGGGAGCTCCATGGCTGTCTTTAAACCAATCTGCTCCTGAACAACACCTTCTAAAATGACCTAATAATTTTGTTTGTGGTCGTCACCATGGAGACGCATTCGCAACACATGCTCGGGAATGTCCGTTGGATCTGCAGCAGCAAAGTTTACCATCGCTCTTCACCGGAGTTGAAGATGTCGGAACCGATCCGGGAGTGCAGGAAATCTTCAAAAGGCAACCAGGGAATGGAGAAGGAGAAGATAATGTGGGGGAGGAGTGAGGCGACGACTGGGAAGGTTGACGCAGTTCGGTGGATCCGTTTCGACAGTGTACAGAGACCGCAACACTGCGTGTATGGAGGAAAATCGCGGAGGCACAGTTTGTGTGTTGGACTGCTTAATGCCACTGGACATCTCGGGAAAGCGGGGGCTATTTTTAATCATGGCAGCATGGCTGTATTCCACTTTAATTCACTTGATTAATGAAATTATATTTGATATGTTTGTTTGTGGGTCTGCCCCACTGTCTCTGTCTTTTTGTTGTTGCTGGGGCTACTGAAGTTCCCAAACGGAAAATAAAAGTTATTCTATTCTATTAGCCACTTTGTTTTGAAAACAAAATTTTTTATTTCTGGTATTAGAATGCAGAATTTGAGGGTATAAACATAGTGTATGATGCTGGATTTCTCTCACAGCAGTTATTTCTATGATTGCTACCAACTAAGCATGACCGTTCCCCGATATTTTTCAACAAAAAAACAAAAGTTGCGTACTCCAGCTTTAAGTTAAGTTAAATCATTAACTAGTTAGCTACCTGAAGTTACATCCCACAATGAAATACCACAACTAACATCTTGCTTACTTACTAGCCAGCAGTAGCTAGCTAACATTAGTGTGTATGTCAAGTTGTGGTTCAAACTACAAATCTATGAGACTGAAAGGCAGCCATCAATAACTCTTTGCTAAATACAGATCTTTAATCTCTATAAAGGCACTTCAGTCATACCCTTCCAGTTGTATGCGCCAGGTGCTCCGAAGACCACATAATGGTAGTCCTTTGTAAAGGTGGCTGACAGACCCTGCTGGCAGGACCCAAACCTCTCATGGCCTCGGGTGCGGCCCGCACAGAACATCCAGTTTCCGCCATCCTCGTCTGAGTTGGGGTCAATGCTGAGGTCCTCGCTCAGCACGTAGCAACGTCCCGTGATGTCGCGAGACTCTTCTGGCGTGTTCACGAGCTGACGTCGCTGGTAGCGATGGGCACAGGTCTAAAACAAGAGAGTAGAGCTGCGTCATAAACAGTGGAAGGGAAAACAAAAATGGGAAACATTTTCTGTAGGACCTTCTCCATGTCCTTAGTGTGACTTACCACAATCTTCCCGCCAGGACCCTGACTGTGAACTGTCACCCCCATCCACTGGTTCTCCTTGTTTTCGACCAGGAGATCCACTACACACACAAATTTGTGTGGAGGACAGATGGAAAAAAAAGCTAACTTAACAGTGCTTAGTGCCTTTACAGAATGATAATGAATCATGGACTGTGATCTGTCATACATCACTGTGATTATACCAAGGGGCCAAGACTGGGTTTTCGTTTTGAAGCTCACTTCCTGGTTGGGCTGGGAGCAGCAATTGTGCCGTTGCTTACTAGCGCCACTGCGATTGGCTCCAGTATAGGTCTTTCACCATGGAAGTCAATGGCAGCAATGTGGTCAAAATACTCGGCCAATACATTTTTCCCACAAAAAAATTTAATTGCAATAGGTGCCTTTCCTTCATCTAATGCCTCTGCATGTGCTGATCTTTTTAAATATTGTGTCGTTTGGACAGGGTATTAACATTTGTTCAGGACCAATCAGAGGGACAGGTCCACGGAGCAGACACAGTTTGTACAAACGGGGGGCGAAAAAGACATCCGGAGCCTCAATTCAGTTTTTACGAGGCCGTGGAAAGCCAATGGGTGACGTCACAGTGGCTTTGTCCATATTTTTTATACAGTCTATGGATTATACACATAAATTAACACATAAGTTTATGTTATCCTCTAGAAAATTGCACAAAGCACAGAACAAAAAGTACATCAATAAAAGTTAATATAATACAACAATTAGGATATTGAATACAAGATCAAGGCTGATAGGTAGAATAGGTAGAACATTTCTGAGTGTGCGCATCATACAAGACAACACTGAAGTTGATATACAAACAGTTATAAACAGGACAAGGAAGCTCTGGACTCATGGATGAATGAAGACCTCTTACCATCATTGTCGAAATCTATGCGTTCACAGTCGTTGGGCTTGGTGGTGACCTGACAACTGTATAGGCCTCCAGTTACTTTTGCTTTCTGATTGGACAGGGCCTTGGCGAGAGGAGCTCCAATCAGCAGTCTGGAAGGAGCATTGGAAACATATATTAAGTCTGTCTCGAGAAAAAAAATTACAACCTTCTGACCAGGAAAAATACACTGGAACGGCCTGTTAACTCACAAGTTACAAGTCTGAAACTCGGTATCATTTCAGAGCTCCGGGTTACCGAGTAGGAGGAAAGTGACGTCATTCAAAATTGATGAATCTGTATTTTAATGGAAAATGCTTAACAAGAACTTGAAACACAATTTAATTTAGTGGTAGTTTCAATGTTTATGCGTGCCCACATCCTTCACTTGATAACATGCATAGGAAATATGTGACAAAGTAACTCTGAAGCTTTTGGTGCTCGGAACGTTTTAGAGCTAGCGACAGCTTCTTGCCTACAGCCATGGTTGCTACGCCGTGACCACTGGAACGGTCCGAGCTCGTAACTCCAAGCTTCTATATCGGAGCTACGAGCTGTATTATTCTCTCAAAAATAAATCTAGCTGAATAAATGTAACTGATCCACAAATAAATAGAACTGATTCACAAATGAATGCAGCTGAACCACAAATAAATTAAACTAATTCACAAATAAACTGGTCTGATTCACAACTATGTTTTTGCACTCACAAAGAAATGTCTCCTGAACTAATATCTGTGCACTTACGTGACGCTTGGCGCATGTGGGATCGCGTGCATATTTGTGACTCAGTCGCATGTATTTGTGAATCAGCTGCATTTATTTGTAAATCAGTTCTATTTATTTGTAGACTTTTGAGACAATCCTCACAGCAAGATGTGCGAAGAAATCCACAAATAGCTATTTGTCAGCTATTTTTTTAAAGAGTAAGCACCAGATAATGGACAAGATAATTTGACCAGATAATTTACAAACTAGACTGGTATCTAGACAACAATATCAATGTCTTTTTTTATATAACTACATGGAAATTATATAAAATTAGCGAAGTTTGAAAAAACCATTGGAAAAAATCCACTGACAATAGAATCATAGATGAGACGTCATACGTGGAGGAAGTGTAAATATTTCCCTACTGTAGGCTACACACAGTACGGTGTCAATATTGGTCTGTAAGTGTAAATTGTAAATGTCTATCATTTTAAATTTGCTATATTTGCAATGCCCTGGAACCCTTTGTACTTTTATATGTGGAATTGAATGTATATCGGTGGTAGAGGTGTCCCGGTATGTACTTATGCAGAGCTTGCCCCGTTGACTGGGGTCTAACTCGGGGGGTGGGGGGGGGGGGTGGGGGGGTGGGGGGGGTGGGCTGTCATGTCGTAATTAGAGTACTTAACAATGTTAGACTCTCATAAATTATGATTATAATAGGAGATTTCACTTGCGATAATGAGGACCATGTATTATAACACAATCTCTGGATTATTTATTTTTTTTAATTCCGAGGGTTGACCAGCATTCATTTACGCTCTGTGCCCCAGCCTACGGATGCCGGGAAGCACAAAAAAGACAACAGCCTCCTCTTGGCTCCGGTCAGCTGGAGGAGGAAAACTTTTTTTGTTGTTGGCACAACCAAAGCCCATAGAAAGAGACTATACAATCTCTGGCAGACTTGATATTCAATAAGATCCCCAAGTCCTGCTGTGTCAGAAAGCGTCTTTAATGTTTTAATTAGTTTAGATAGGTAACGTTAGCTACAAGCTAGCTAGAGGATAAGATAGCTAACTCTTAACTAAATTGCTAGCTATTGCGATCACCTAACTATTATCTATATAGTTCGGTGATTGCTCTCCTTGTTTCCAGCATAGGTTGGCTAACGTTAGCTAACTGCAAGTAATCGATCGTCGGTCATGGACGTGATGATTCAAGGAGCTTATATATTGGATTTCAAAAAAAGAGGACAGGGTTAGGCGGGTGTTATGAACATAATACTAGGATATTTGTTTGTTTATATATGGTCTATGGAACTATGGAACAAGGAAATCCTACACAGACATTTTAGGAATTTATAAATCCCACCTGGATGGATATTTTCGGTCCCAAAAAGAAGAAATGTCCGGAAAAAGAGGACGTCTGGTCAGCCTAGGTTATATGTACAGCTGAAGTCGGAAGTTTACATACACTTAGGCTGAAGTCATACCACTCCACAGATTTCATGTTAGCAAACTATAGTGTTGCCAAGTCAGTTAGGACATCTACTTTGTGCATGACAAGTAATTTTTCCAACAATTGTTTACAGACAGATTATTTCACTTTTAATTCACTATATCACAATTCCAGTGGGCCAGAAGTTTACATACACTAAGTTGACTGTGCCTTTAAATTTTTAATATTTGGTCGCATATCCTTTGGCTTTACATGCCATGACTTCCTGATGTCTGTGACCCAAAAACATCAACACATCATATCTTATTTTCTGGTACTCTTACAAGCAATACTATAATGTCTCTGCATTTGAATGGATCTCTATGGGAATTGGGGGGTGGGACTAGATTTAGCTGTAAATTACACTGGAACAGTATGGAACACATGGCTGGCTAAATGGCTGTAAGTCATCAAGGATCTGATGTATCAAACAAGCCTCAAACCATCACTCTGCTGCTAGATATGCAGTAGATATGGATGGATCACTTTAAGGATTATTTCTCCTGACAAATTTTCCTATTGAACTCTATGGAAAAATAAGTCAGGAGAAGTAACCCTTCAAGTTATAACGTTAGTTAGAACGTTGGTGTGTGTCAAGCTGTTGCTCAAACTACCTATCGTTGCCTTCAACACTATAATGAGCCCCGGCATCTATAGTTATGTTTTAAACCAAGTGTTTGTGCAGGGCATACAGCCATCTTCCCGGCCGAGTGGCTATCTTGTCACTCGCTACAGTCTATAGCTGTTTCCGAATCAACGTCCGTTACGAGATGCTAAGTTAGTTGAATACGCTGGATGAGAACTTTGTTAAGTAGGCGAAATGTTCTCTAAATGTAGCCTAATCCCCGAATGATGCAGCTACATTATTTCCGTATTTTCGCTGATAGTAGTAGCCTAGCTATATCGGGATATTTTTTTGCATTCTGCATGTCACTATACAGTAAGCAGTACACAGGACGCAGCAGATAAGGCTCAGATCAATGTTGGCAAGCAGATGCCTGAATTAATCCCCCTCACAATTTTTCCCCCGTACCTCCTTTTAAATTTCCCCATCTGTCATTGACTCCTATACATTTTTAATCCAATACATTTTAAAACATAACAATGGGGCTATTGTCATTATAGTGCTGAAGGCTACGATAGGTAGTTTTGAACAGCTTGATTCACTCTAACGTTAGCTAGCTAGCTGAGTTCTAACTTATGTCAGTAAGATGGTATTTGCGGTATCATCTTATATTTTGTAGGCTAAGTTACTGTGCTATTAGTATTCCCAGAGATCAGCTGACTAAAAAAAAGTGTATGGCAGTGCGGACAGAAAAAATTGATGCTGTACAAGGGTAAACAATCCTGACATCATCTACAGTTTGCTAGTTACAACTTCAGACTTATTATTTTAACTAGTACTGCTAGTTAGACTGCTAATTTGCACTTATTGAGCACAGTTCTAGATGAAGTTCCATCTCGCAATTGAAATTGCCTACCACAACTAACATCTTGCTGAGTTACTTAGCCAGCAGTAGACTAGCTAGCTAACAGTGTGTCAAGCTGTGGAAGGACGTCCGATTGGCTGCAGTAGACAGTAAAAAAAAAAAACAGCTATTTGTGGATTTCTTTGCACATCTTGCTGTGAGGATTGTCTCAAAAATCTGCAAATAAATGCATGCAATTCCACACGACGCCAAGGGTCGCATAAGTGCACAGATATTAGTTCGGAGACATTTGTGATGCGGTATGTCAAAACCAGGGCGGAATTGGGCAAGAGGTCAATTTTGAGTTATTGGTATATTAGTAAAACATAGACCTTGCACTTTACAACTCCGCTTTCTTTTTTCAAATCGGATATTCCAAAGCGAAGTTATTAAGATTTTAAATTGGACCGTCTGAAACATCGAAACTGAGAAATAGCCCTTTAAAGTTTGAGTTTAAACAAAACAAGTTGGTTAACAATGTTAGCGTACCGAACCCTGTTATCCGGCGGAAACCAGACATTTTTGTGATCAACATACGATACTGATATTATTCTGGCACATACCATTGAACATATTATATTTATTAGGTTCACAAAACGATAAGCTAACTTTTAAGCCAATAACCATGTAGATGTGACCGGTAGTTTTTTTTTGTTTTAACGTCTTTTAGATTAGAAAGTACTGTCAAAAAAGGGGCGCCCTTTATCGGGCGGCTCTTGTAGTGCATAAACAAGCTCACGATTATTGTTGTTTTAATAATCAATTAATAGTTTATTTCATCAAGAAAGATACCGTTTGAATAACCAATATGTTGGCAAAATAGCTGGCTAACTGGATAGTTTACCTGACAGTCCGAAAGATGTCGATATTGGGTTTATTTCTTCACAAAACGATAAACTAAGTTTTAAGACAATATTAAACATGTAGACGTGACCGGTAGTTTTTTGTTTTAACGTCTTTTAGATGAGACAGTAATGTCAAAAAAGGGGAGACAACTATCGTTTATTGGCTTAAAATAGATAGGCTCAATCGCATTGGATTTATTTCTTTACAAAAACGATGTTAACTTTTAAGCCAATAACGTGTTTTTTTTCTTCGTTTTAACGTCTTTAAGATGAGACGAGACTGCCAAAGAAAGGGCGCCCATTATCGGGCGGCTGTTGTAATCCATAAACAAGCTCACGATTATTGTTGTTTTAATAATCAATTAATAGTTTATTTCATCAAGAAAGATACCGTTTGAATAACCAATATGTTGGCAAAATATCATCATGCGATTTTACGTTAGCAAGTGAGCTAGAAGTTACGCTAAATTTGGCGTCATTTCCAAGCAAAATCTCGAACAAGGCATCATTTTGTGAATGACATGCCTCTCTAAAAGTGCTTAAAAAAATACTTTGTCGATGAAATTTCAGTTTGAAACTTTTACAGAACATTTTTAATATTTGTAGCATCATAAATGTTCAAAAATCTCAAAAACGCTAAAATTCACCCCCAAGGCATTTTGCAGCTTTTCCTCTGTTCGTAGCTCTGCCCAATTCCGCCTGCTTTTGACATACCGCGTCACATTTGTGAGTGCAAAAACATACTTGTGAATCAGTCGCATTTATGTATTATTGTGAATCAGTTCTATTTATTTGTGGATCAGATGCATTTATTTGTGAATCAGTTGACAGTCTCAGCCGAAATGTGTGTCTTGGCAGCATGTGAGAGCTAGTCATTTGTTAAAAAAAAACATGTTTTCATGCAGGTCATAATTTTACTGAGAGAAATATTTTTACCAATAAATTTGGTCAGATATGTACACTGCTTCTCTTGAAGCAACATTTTCTTAAAGGAGCTATATGTAACAAATTTACTGTACTAAATCATAAAATGACCATGATATGTTGTGGGAGGAAAAAGACCCCTGGAACATTCAAGCAAAAGATAGCAGTGCCAGCTGGGAAGAATGCCATAAAAAAAACATTGGCAGGAGCAGGGAGGCTCAGGAATGTGAGGGAGATTTTAGAATCCCCAGAGAATCCAAACGGACCATCATGTTATTTTATATAATCATAATGTAAGCCATAATCAGTTTATAAGCCATATGATCAAATGTAAACCAAGTTATATGTATACAGATGCACAATAAGTATATACCTAGGCACGTGATGTATGATCAATATATACAGTCAAGCTGGAAAGTCTGCACACTCCTTTCACTTTCTCCACATTTTATTACGTTAAAGACTTATACTACAATAGATTGAGTTCATTTTTTGCCTCAAACATCTACACACAATAGCCAATAATGACGAAGTGAAAACAGGTTTTTAGAAAATATTCAATTTTATTTTACTGACAAAAATAGGTTATTTAGGGGTTACATATCTGTACACACCCTTAGCCTAATACTTGGTTGCTGCACCTTTGGCAACGATTACAGCTTCAAGGCATCTTGGGAAAGAAGCTACGAGCTTGGCACACTTGTTTCTGGACATTTTTGCCCATTCCTCTTGGCATATCCTTGCAAGCTCCGTCAGGTTGGATGGGGAGCGTCGGTACACAGCCATTTTCAGCTCTTTCCACAGATGTTCAATTGGATTCAGGTCTGGGCTCTGGCTGGGCCACTCAAGGACATGCACAGACGTTCTCCGAAGCCACTCCTTTGTTCTCTTGGCTGTGTGCTTTGGGTCGTTGTCATGTTGGAAGGTAAACCTTCGCCCCAGTCTGAGGTCCAGAGCGCTCTGGAGCAGGTTTTCTTCAAGGATCTTGGTGTACTTAGCTGCATTCATCTTTCCCTCTATCAGGACTAGTCGCCCTGTTCCCGCTACTGAAAAACATCCCCACATCATGATGCTGCCACCGCCATACTTCACTGTAGGGATGGTATTAGCCAGGTGATGAGCGGTGCCTGGTTTCCTCCAGACGTGACGCTTGGTATTCAGGCTAAAAAGTTCAATTTTGGTTTCATCAAACCAGAGAATCTTGATTCTCATGGTTTGAGAGTCCTCTAGGTGCCTTTTGGCAAACTCCAAGCGGGCTGTGATCTGCCTTTTACTAAGGAGGGGCTTCCGTCTGGCCACTCTACCATAAAGGCCTGATTGGTGGAATGCTGCCTGGATGGTTGATCTTCTGAAAGGTTCTCCCATCTCCACAAGGATACGCTGGAGCTCTGTCAGAGTGACCCTCGGGTTCCTGCTCACCTCCCTGGCCAAGGCCCGTCTTCCCCGATTGCTCAGTTTGGCCGGGCGGCCAGGTCTAGGAAGATTCTTGGTGGTTCCAAACTTCTTCCATTTACGAATGATGGTGGCCACTGTGCTCTTTGGGACCTGTAAAGCTGCAGAGATTTTTCCGTACCCTTCTCGATCTATGCCTTGACACAATCCTGTTTCTGAGGTCTGCAGATAATTCCTTTGGCCCCATGGCTTGGAGTTTGCTCTGACATGCACTGTCAACTGTGGGACCTTATATAGGCAGGTGTTGGCAATCCCCAATCATGTCCAATCAATTGAATTTATCACAGGTGGACTCCAATTAAGTTGTAGAAACATCTCAAGCAGTATCAGTGGAAACAAAATGCACCTCAGCTCACTTTTGGGTGTCATATCAAAGGGTGTGCACACTTGTGTACATATGATATTTTACATTTGGATTTTTAATAAATTAGCACAAATGTCTAAAAACCTGTTTTCACTTTGTCATTATGGGCTATTTTGTGTAGAATTTTGAAACAAAAAATGAACTCAATCTATAGAATATGTCTAACGTAATAAAACGTGGAGAAGGTGAAAGGAGTGTGCAGACTTTCAGGCTTGACTGTATATATGTTAAAAGTATGTATAATAAGTCATCAGTAATGAACAACAAAGGAGGACTGTTATAACAAAGCAGGACTGTTAGAAGGACGGATGCAGGTGCAAATTTAACCAAGCACACAGACTAGGAGTCAGAGGATGTAGCCCCATCCAATCGTTTAAAAAAGGAGGGTACGAGGAAGTCGTATATAATGGTGACAGGATTGATAAGACTGTAGGATATCTAATATTTCCCCCCCTTCTCTCTATCTCTGTCTCTCTCCCTCATTCTCAACCCCCCATCAAAGATAAGCCAGTCTTTGTCATAAATGACCCCTCTCCCCCCCCCCTCCCCCACACCTTAACCCAATCAGGACAGGGATGGTCTTCCTGTGGAGGTATTTTATGAGTGTACCCCAGAAAAAAGAAGTTAGTCAATTGTGGAGTTTGTTTGGAGAAGTCATTCTTTTTGGTTCCTCGTGCGTTTCCTTTTGTTCCTGTTCAGCTGGAGGGTAAATAATTTGGCAATTTTTGGCTTATCTCTCTCTTTACTGGTATTTCCTAATTAATGTCTGGTTTAATGTCTTCCATTTTGTAAATTATAAGTAGTCAGCCTACATTCCTTAGTGAATGTATGATTTCAACTCATTATTCCAATTGAATGTTTTTCATTTAATAAAATTATTTAATCTCAAGACCTGATTTAGACTTTGTTTTGGCTTGTTGGTTGATCCACCAGGTTACTGTTCGACTTACCTATTAACGAATTTGGCGATTTAATTGATGATTGTAATTCTTAATAATAATAATTAAATTAAATCACGTAAAGCTTATTTTGAATGTAGGTTAAGTGAGGGGTTCTAGCACGCAATATCGCTTGTGTTCAGTATTCAGAGTGCCGAACGTTTTAACAAGGGTATTGACTGTTGGAACCGCTGGATTCAGAAAATACACATTTTACCTAGTCCTCACTTACCCGACAAAATTGGAGGTTCCACCGAGATAGGTTGTCCTATAGCATACTAAATTTTGCTATTGAGTAAACTGCGGTAAACTCTGAGACAAGTTCAAATCTTTTTCTAATCGACTGGTCTTAGATTTATTGATTTTATTTTATTTTTTAAATTTTTTAAATATTATCATGGCATACCAGACAAAGAGAGAGATGCCTCATTTACCCTCCACTGCTAACCTACCAGCATTCCCTGGCCAGTCAAGGCTGGATCAGCAGTGGTATCTCATGTTATCAGAACGGCAATATTTGATAGCCCAGTGCCCAAAATTTGCAGAACAGCTCAAGGCAATGGACCAGCTGAAGGAGGAGGCCCTTTACAACTTGCGGACTGAATATCTGGACTATCTGATTTCTCCAGATAGTGATGAAACCAAGCGCAAGATTGTCCAAGGGATAAGGTCGTACCTAGAGAAAAGACAACATTTTCTCTACCTCTGGCGGTCAAAGCAGGCATGGGAGGAGGTAAACCAGATGTGGAAACTGGCTTGGGAAAAGCACCACTCTAAGTCAGGAGTTACTGCCAATCCAGTTTCTTCTGTGGCAGTCCAGCATGCACTGGAAGGAGCAGTGCATGGCGCCATTCCAGCCATAACCCAGGCACCACCCCCCACCGAGGACAATACAGCACTCTCCATTGACTCATCCCCACCCCCTTCAGGCTTGGACACTTCTGTGGATTTTGTCACCTCCACAGACAATGTAGCCGCCCCCCTGGTGAGCCCCCCTTCCCTGGAGGAATTTGGGGGAAACAGCTCTGTGTCTTGTATCACACCAGCCACCACAGAGGATGTGACCCCACAGGACGTGGAATCCGCTGCTGCAGTCCTCTCAGCTGAGCCAGGTGAGGAGACCGTCGAACCCCTGGAGGCAGAACCTGCTACTGCAGACACAGCAGCCCAGCCTGGTGAGGAGACCGTCAAACCCCTGGAGGCAGAACCTGCTACTGCAGACACAGCAGCCCAGCCTGGTGAGGAGACCGTCAAACCCCTGGAGGCAGAACCTGCTACTGCAGACACAGCAGCCCAGCCTGGTGAGGAGACTGTCAAACCCCTGGAGGCAGAACCTGCTACTGCAAACACAGCAGCCCAGCCTGGTGAGGAGACCGTCAAACCCCTGGAGGCAGAACCTGCTACTGCAGACACAGCAGCCCAGCCTGGTGAGGAGACCGTCGAACCCCTGGGGGCAGAACCTGCTACTGCAGACACAGCAGCCCAGCCTGGGGAGGAGACCGTCAAACCCCTGGAGGCAGAACCTGCTACTGCAGACACAGCAGCCCAGCCTGGTGAGGAGACCGTCGAACCCCTGGGGGCAGAACCTGCTACTGCAGACGCAGCAGCCCAGCCTGGTGAGGAGACCGTTGAACCGCAGGACGCGGAACCGGCTTCTACAGGCCCATCAGCCCTGCCAGGTGGAGAGGTCTACGCACCCCAACAGGTGGAGTCAGCCCCCACAGAAAAGTCCACCCAGGCCGAGGACCCCACCCCACCCCTTGTGGACTTTTCTTCCCCTCCTGCTGCTTCCCCTCCTGCTGAATCCGGGGAACCTCTGCCTCTGTCTGCTGCACAGACAGAAGGGGTGTGCTCTGTGGACTCTCCCATTTCCACAGTTCCTGTGATGGAGGAGATAGGGGGACTTCTGCGAAAGTCTCGCTCCCCTATCAGAGCTGTAAAGAGACCCCGGGAGAAACGGAGCAGGAAGCCAACCCCCGGCCGTTTTACGACTCCTCTGGCCCTCAAAGTCTCCGCCAGAGTGTTGTCTTGCAATCCAAAGCAAGATGAAAGCAGCCAATTTAGCACAACAGTTTCCCCCACCCTCGTCTCTCCACCCCCGAGCCACACCTGCAAACTTCGCACACACACGTCATCCAGGGAGAGTGCAAGAGCCCCTTTCCGACGTCAGAAGTGTTCGGAGAG
This sequence comes from Synaphobranchus kaupii, assembly GCA_029718625.1. NCBI lineage: Eukaryota > Metazoa > Chordata > Actinopteri > Anguilliformes > Synaphobranchidae > Synaphobranchus > Synaphobranchus kaupii. The sequence goes on along the minus strand of CM056383.1, from coordinate 43,820,574 downwards.
CAGTGATGGACTGCATGCCTACGAGCAACGATCAGCCCAGCTGCCCAGGGAGGGAACCAAAGCCAAAACTGGCATAGACCCCTGGACAGAGATGAGACGGGCGTGGTTAAGGGGCATCCACGTGCGGAAGAAGCAAGATGACAGGATGCCTCCTGTCATCCCGGTTTGCTGAACGCTGTGGCCCTCCGCAGCCAAAGGACTGCCAGTAACCACACTGGGGTTCTAGGAGGTAAAACTGGCACTCTGCCTGCCCCTGCCCCTGCCCCCCCCCCACATCCCTACCACCACCTTTTAACATTAGACAATGCCCATGTTTTTAAGTCCCTTTTCTAAAGTGTAGGTGCCCCCTCCAATGCTGTTCCTGGGCACTTGTGGACAAGTCTGCCCTATTCAGGTGATTATTTGGACTGGCAATCTTGTGGATAGTAAATCCTGTCCGTAAGGTTCCCCTGAATGGACTAAGTGCTTATAACATGCAGTGTTCTCCTCTTCACATGTTGCTGTGAGTGATAAGGCCTAAACCCTCAAGTCCCACAGTCTTCTCCTGCCACTCCCCGAAGGACCCCCAGAGGCACAAGTGCAACCGGACCCATACCCTGCCGCGGGAAGCTAACCTAAGCGACTGCCGTCAGCAGTCCCCCCAACTGGACCCGAGCTCAAGGAGCCAAAACGGATTCCGACAGGGAAAGAGGTGCTTCCCCCACCCGTCAGTAGAGAGGTCTTGACCGCACTTTTCCGCCTGTGGATCGTCCAGCTGCCTGTCACACGAGACAGAGCCCCCCGCACGCTGTGCAGAATTGGTAGCGACACTGTGGAATTAGGCGGCCTTTCACTCACACAGTTACAACATTAAGGGGAATAAGCACTGCATGTTATCCAAGGAAGTCCAGGGAGCCTCTTCCCTTGCCAGTCCAGATACCCTGACACTGGAGAAGGAATTGACTGAACCAAGGTGCCATGACAGCAGTGACAAAAAAAAAAAAAAAAAAATGTCTGCACCACACCGGATCATCACAATGGGACTAGTAAACTGGACATGGACTAATTGTTTTAAAGATGGTTAATGAACCATTAGGACAGTTGTTTTCATGCAGCTATCATTGTACAATGATATTTATAATGTCCAAATGTGTGGTTGTTCTGATGATGGAACGATAGGCTCTTAGCAGCTGCATGCACCTATCGTTCCAAGAGAGGGAATGACGGGATGTTGCCTAATGTCCTGTGCTCTTTCTCTCTCCCTCTCTCTGTCTCTCCCTCTCGGCCTCTCTCTCTCGGCCTCTCTCTGCCCCCCCCCCCCCCCCCCCCCCCCCCATCCCTACCACCACCTTTTAACCTAATACCATGCCCATGTTGTGTTTAAGTCCCTTTTATAGAGTGTAGGTGCCCCGCCAAATACTGTTCATAGACACTTCTGGACAAGTCAGCCCTATTCATGTGATTATTTAGACTGGCAATCCCGTGGAAGGTAAACCCTGTCCGTAAGGTTCCCCGGCATGGACTGACAGCGGTCATAACATGCAGTGCTATCATTAATTGTTCCGGTCTTCACATGTTGCTATGAGTGTTAATGCCTAAGCCCTCAACTCCCACAGTCTTCTCCTGCCATTCCCTAAAGGACACCCACAGACACAAGTGCAAACAAGTGCAACCGGTCCCACACCCTGCCGCGGGAAGCTAGCCTAAGCAACTGCCGTCAGCAGTCCACCCAATTGGATCCAGGCTGAAGGAGCCAAAATGGATTCCGACAGGGAAAGAGGAGCTTCCCCGCCCATCAGAAGAGAGGCCCTGACTGCACTTTGCCACCTGTGGATCGTCCAGCTTCCTGTCACAGGAGACAGAGCCCCCGCACGCCGTGCAGAACTGGTAGAGACACTGTGGAGTAGGTTGCATTTCACTCACGCAATTGCAACACTAATGGAAAAAGCACTGCATGTTACCCAAGTCCAGGGAACTTCTGGTCCCTTGCCAGTCTAGATACCCGGACACTGGAGAAGGAAGAGACTGAACCAGGGTGTCATAACAGCAGCGACACAAAAGAGTGTCTAATAGAGATATGACTCTAGATCACAAAGGGACTATTAAACTTGGCATGGACTAAATGTTTTAAAAATGGTTGGTGAACCATTTGGACAGTTGTTTTTGTTGTTAGCAGGTAACTGCATCTTCAATGTCCAAATGTGTAATGTGATTCCTATTTGGTGATGTAAGAATAGGTTTTTAGCAGGTGCATGCACCTATTCTTACAAGAGAGGGATGTAGGATATCTAATATTTCCCCCCTTCTCTCTATCTCTGTCTCTCTCCCTCATTCTCAACCCCCCATCAAAGATAAGCCAGTCTTTGTCATAAATGACCCCCCCCCCCCCCCCCCCTCCCCCACACCTTAACCCAATCAGGACAGGGATGGTCTTCCTGTGGAGGTATTTTATGAGTGTACCCCAGAAAAAAGAAGTTAGTCAATTGTGGAGTTTGTTTGGAGAAGTCATTCTTTTTGGTTCCTCGTGCGTTTCCTTTTGTTCCTGTTCAGCTGGAGGGTAAATAATTTGGCAATTTTTGGCTTATCTCTCTCTTTACTGGTATTTCCTAATTAATGTCTGGTTTAATGTCTTCCATTTTGTAAATTATAAGTAGTCAGCCTACATTCCTTAGTGAATGTATGATTTCAACTAGGGCTGAGCCGAATGCTTCGGAGCTCCGAAGCTTCGTTCGTGGGATTGGAATTCGGATCCTAAATTCAGATTCGAATAGTTCGTTTTCTTTTTTCCTCAAAAAAAACAACAAAAAAAAAAAACTAAACATTTTTTCCCCCTCAAGAAAGAAGAAGAAAATTGATGGTTTACTGGATGTTTGTCAACATATAAGTGTTTATTCTATACTGATTGAGCTTTGAACCGCCTGGAAGTTAATCGAACGTACAAGGGATGCACTGCCTGTACTAGCGTGGTTCAGCCATGTGACTTGTCTCCACATTCGCTCATAGACTGAATAAAAATAGCATTCGCTACGCTGTTGCCCAAAGCCTGAGGTGAAGTTACAAGATGTCAAAGAAGTCAGCTGTGTGGAAACATTTTAATATTACCGCTGACAATCCAAAAAAAGTCAAATGACAAATATGCCAGCAGAAATTGGCATACCATACAAATTTGACAAACCATTTGAAAAATGTAAGTAGCCTAATATATCTTCGTCAGAGTAATAGCCTAGCAACATTAGCATTAGCTAGCAGCCGATCTGACTAGGCTACATTTCATGATATAGCCTAGGTTAGCATAGCATGACAACCTATTACGTAATATAAACAATATAGCCTACACTCGGCTTTATATAGCCTACACTCGGGAATAGCCTACACTCGGCTTTCCTTTAGACTTTTTCCCCCATACCATACGCAGTATGTATGCTACAAGTCTGGAGACTTTATAGGCCTGCACATAACTGTGAAGACTGCGGCTTATATTTATCTTTTAAATTTATTTAGGCCTTTGTTTCATGTCCTGAACTTCTGTTCCATTTCAATTTAATACTTTGTTGTTTCAATAAAAATAAAATAAAAGAACTGTTGTTTCTTTCTTCATGCGCATATTACTGAAATAGATGTAAGCACGCCCTCTACTGGACGTATCGTAACATTGTTTTCAAAGACTCAAAAAATAAATATTTTTAATAGATTATTATTAAAAACGAAGCTTCTGAGCTTCTGGGAAAATTGCCAACGAAGCTTCGAAGTGTAAAAAATGGCATTCGGCTCAGCCCTACGAGTTATATTCATTAAAGAAAGTTGATTAAAAAAAAAAAAGATTAATCACTTTATTCAAACTGAGGATTTTGTTTGAGGATTTTTTTTAATGATTTTTTTTGATGACGTCATAAAATATGACGACAGACATTCGAAGCTTCATTCGAAAACCTCAATAGAAGCTTCGAATGTAAAAAAATGACATTCGGTACAGCCCTAATTTCAACTCATTATTCCAATTGAATGTTTTTCATTTAATAAAATTATTTAATCTCAAGACCTGATTTAGACTTTGTTTTGGCTTGTTGGTTGATCCACCAGGTTACTGTTCGACTTACCTATTAACGAATTTGGCGATTTAATTGATGATTGTAATTCTTAATAATAATAATTAAATTAAATCACGTAAAGCTTATTTTGAATGTAGGTTAAGTGAGGGGTTCTAGCACGCAATATCGCTTGTGTTCAGTATTCAGAGTGCCAAACGTTTTAACAAGGGTATTGACTGTTGGAACCGCTGGATTCAGAAAATACACATTTTACCTAGTCCTCACTTACCCGACAAGACACAGGCTCAGGAAATCGTAAATAATAGTGACAAATTCGCAGACCTGGTCAATTAAAAATTTAGGGGCAGGTTATGGGAATGGAAAGCTCCTAAGCCCCACAAAGGGTGTACCTACCTAGTAGAATGATATAAAGGTAGCTGTCAAAATTACATCAGAGGAAGAAGGGACGAGACCAGACAAGACAACAACTGACCTGTGACACCTAGGTGGCTCACCTTACTAGAATACACTGGAAGACACAGACTAGACTCTAACTCTCACGCACTTACCACTCATGCGACAGAGAAGAGACCTAGACAGAAACTGACAGGGAAGAGTGCGGCCTGCAGGCTGCTTCTAATAGGCTCACTGGATAGAAGATGATTTATGCATGCATGTTTTTATCTGCGCAGATCAGCCTGGGTTATTGCATGTATTCTCTTTTGAATTATATACAATAAATCCTGTTTGCATCAGACTCTGGAAGACCGTGTTATTTTAAGAAGTTAAGAGATAAGAGAATTGGACTTAAAATGAAGGGTGAATACCTGAAGCGTTCCTTATCTGGCCTGGACTGGTGAAGTTGAGGTATTATTACCCATCAATGTCATCAGAGATTAAGGAAACATGCCAAGTCGAAATACTGGCTTCTCCGACAACAATGCTACAGCCAGTATATTCTCCTTTGAAATTTCCATTCCAGGTCGGAACGTCTGTATTTGTTTTGGCCTGTGTGATTCACTATTCTCAGAGTTGACTCCGCCCACTGCCCATTACGAACAACCAGATGTACTCCGGCACTCCGACAGCCAATTTATGAATGCCTAAGCTAAGTTCAACATCGTTTTCATTTAGCTAGCTAAAGATTTAAATATATATATGTATATAGTTACTAGCTAAACATACCACTAACGTTAGCTTATATCTGTGTGACCGTAAACATAGCCAGCCATGCATCTAGCTAACATTGACATTGAGTTATAAAAAATCCACATGAGCTGGTTTATAATTTGCAAACAATAAATAAATGGCAAACGTATACATTAGCTGATGAATTTAGTGTAGGACTAGTCGTCGCTTGTCATTGTCAAAATAGAATAAGCTTGTCTCAAAATATAATGTTGTGCTCGGCTCGTCTTGCGCTCGTGTTCGTTCAGTGTCCTCAACCTGGCAACGCGTGATCTTCAAGTCTGGGGAGGAGGGGGCGGGCAGAGACAACTCTCCAATATTGTGAATTTGGACTGCAGTACCCATTTTAAACGCTCGGTGTCAATGTTACATATAGCTCCTTTTAATATATTAACCTACACTTATAGGAAGGACAAAAAATTACATTCTGAAGACAGGCTGGAACAAAAGGAAGCACAGGATATCTAGCCAATGACAACAAAAAAGCACATGACTAGGCGTTCAGCAGTGACATAGTTCAAATGATAAACAGCTATTAGAAAAACTGATGCCAAAGATATTTGGTGAGCTCAGTCTTGCACCTCTCACCTTTCATTGATGAAGACCAGTTACAGAGACAGATGCAACTGCCATTATGACCACATTGAAAAGTACAGAAAGTATTTCAGTGATCGCAGGCTATGAAGTCACACTAATACCAAATCAACACAAAACCCACAATCAATAGAACCTAAACAGCCTTCAATATAACATGACTGAATAAACAAGCAAATTAAATCCCTCGAACTGTCAGGTCAATATTTATTTTGGTTGAAAATTATTATTTTCAACCACTTTCTTATTAGGCCTAGATACAGGGCCACTTTGTGTAACAGCCCAGCGAGCAGGTAATGCATAACTCAACAACCTGACAGTAGCGAGGCTAGATTCACGCCTTGTGGCAGGGGAGATTTTTAATTTACGTTTCATAAGCGGACAGACTAAATAAAACCATTATGATGCAATACATATAATTTTATTAACGCAAACAAATACAATTGGGTCAATGACATGACATGCATATTTTTGTGTCCGAGTGCATTATTTCCTTTTAAGATAATTTAATCAATTCATGACATGTATCACTTTATTGTATAAAACCTATTTAGTTTGAATACATTTTCAGTACATTCAAATAATATATATTCTTTTATGTTTTGGCATCTCAAACCCCAAAATGTCAGGCGGCGCAACCGTCCGTGCAAATGAACAAGACTAAGAAAATCATTAAAAATGGTATTTTAATGATAATAAATTCAAAATAAAATTACTATGGAATTATTTTATGTTTGAAACCTTTCAAATAAACCACATTTTACAAATACCAATAGTTTTTAAAGCTGTTGAGATCATTGAAAAACTTTTGTCCAGCAATTTGTATGTTCTCAAATGTCAGGGTGGCACAACCCGTAAACATGGGACTTTTATTCTGAGATGAAGAGGTAATAACAGTAAACAGGATATTGCATCATCAAGAGGACCCCCAAGTGACCTTTATGGCTGAGTGAAAAGGTTTGTAGATCTCTCTCAAATATCGATAAAAATAGCTACTTTCAACTCGTAGGTAGGCTGGTATACTTTCCATGTCAGGTGGTACAACCAATGTAAACTTGGAAAATGTTATTTTATCATAAAAACTGTTTATTCTATTTAAAAATTATATGTATGAATTTGATAGCAATGGCAAAAGCTAATACAGGTGTCCAAGTAGAAGCCTGTTTAATTTGAAATTAGTTGCAAAAGTCAGGTGGCGCAACTGCAAGGAATGTCACTATATGAAATAAATAATGTTATTTAAAGCTCTAAGATTATCTATTACATTTGTGAAGGAATTTTCTGTTTTACAATGTGTCTGTATTAACATAGAGACAAATCACATGATTAGTATTAATCAATTTATTATAGTTTTGATTATTAGTAGATCAATTATATTGAATTAAGTAATTAAACATGTACTCTCTGCAAACACTGAGCAGGGCCCTCTCTGTGCATCTCTCTGTGTCTCTGTCCTTCAGTTTCTGCAGAGACAGGCAGTCTGTGAGATTTGTGTGTTTCTGCTTTCTGTTGAACATTCCTAAACTCAGTGGCAACACTGAAGGTTATTTATAATGTAAACATTGGAAGATTAACACCTCGGCCTCTCCCATTAGTTATTAGCTTGGAATACGCCCCTTGTGGCAAATCACTAAGGAGTGTGTTAAATGTCTGTGTATTCTGTTTTCAAGTCAGAGTGATCTGGAAAGATAGATCCTCTCATTCTGAGAGTGATCTGGTAAGATCCTCTCACTATGATTTATCTCCAAATAAACTGAACTTCTTTTTCTTATTCTATTACATGGTTTTGTTTGTGGTTCTGTTTGGACAGACTTGCTCACTGTGTGTTAAAAGGGAAAAATCCACGACACATTTCTAAAATGTTTATTTGTTATAAGTTAAAGATGTTATACACTTTCAAACCTTTTTCATGATTTATAATTCTAGATTTAGAGTTTCTGAACTCTGAGTTTGCATGTTATCGAACTTTTCACTGTATAATGTGATGTATATTTATGCATTGTCCTGCGTGGTACGACATAAGGTTTAGAACAGGCCTTCCCTACAGAAAGACAGTAGACAATATAAGTTTGAACACAAACTTCAAGTTGGCTTGAAAAAGCAAAGGACAGGACACTATATTTTGGTAATAGAAATTAGGCATTACACAACAAACAATAGACATTGTTTGCAATGGCATGTATTAGTATGAGCATGTTGAACTGAAATAGGCTATATGAACCGAAAGCTGAATGGAACTGGATGAATACAAGTTCTATTAAAAACCATGAACGAGTAGAAAACGCACAAGCATCACCCATCCAATAATTCCTATTGGCTTTAAAAGTTTTTTTTTGTATAAAATATTTCAAAATGGATGAAGAGGTGGTTGCTAAGGTCTTTCTAGGTGGTTGCTATGGTCTTACTTGTTGGTTGCTAGGGTCCCTGTTGGTTAATAGGGTGTTACTAGGGGATTGCTTGGTGGTTATTTGGGTGTTACTAGGTGGTTGCTAGGGTCTTACTGGGTAGATGCTGGTTGCTAGGGTAATACGAGGTGGTTACTAGACGATTGCTAGGGTGTAGTAGGTGGTTGCCATGGTATTACTAGGTGGTTGCTAAGGTGTTACTAGGTGGTTGCTAGGGTCTTACCAGGCGATTGCTCAGGTTTTAATAGACCCATTTCTTGTTTGTAAACAAAAGAGGATGCGTGCGCAACCCTGGGGCAAAAAGTGTATCACCTTGGCAGGCTATCATAATGCGGTGGACTTGATCATCAACGATTTAACGGACTAAGTGCATCTACTTTCGTTTCCGGTTCTTTTATTTCACTTTCATCTTGGCACAGCGATACAAATTATAGCTGGCGTTAGTCTTATTACAACTTTTCTGTAACTTTTTTTGTTGTAACGTTAACTTAAGCTAGCATATTTAGCTATAGCTTATTTACCTTATAAATGAGTGCAAGCTAACCGTCTTTACTGTCAATGTTTGACAGTGACAAGTTAACTTATTTTTTAATGTCCAATTCAATAACTCGGACAAATAGGATACACCACATTCACAATTTTTTTAAAATGAGTCTAACGTAATCTGTTTGAAATTTATATAGCCTAGTGTAACTTCTGTTAATGCTGTTATTAACGTGTTTGGCCAGATAGGATGACTCTACATAGTCTGTCTAGCAGCTACGTTACTTAACACACACAAAGGTGGAAAAGCTGACAACTATTGTGTCAGTAAATTCTGTGTGATGATGTGTTGATAACTTAATGTTCATCTATAACCACAAAAGTAAAGGCACCAGTACCACCAGCGTTTTCTTCTGTAACGGTGAGCAAGCTTGCGTACCGAACCCTGTTATTGGGCGAAAAACTGAACAACAAGGCTACGATACTGTTATTATTTGGGCACATAATGTTACTATTGAACATATTATATTTATTAGATTCAAAAAACAATAAGATAACTTTTAAGCCAATAAACATGTAAGTTAGATGTGACCGGTAGTTTTTTTGTTGTTGTTGTTTTAAACGACTTTTAGATTAGGCTAACGTTACTGCCATAAAGAAGCTCAAGATTTTTTGTTGTTTTAATAATCAATTATTAGTTTATTTAATCAAGAAAGATACCTTTTGAATCCCTGATATGTTGGTAAGATGCCTGGCTAACTGGATTGTTTACATGGCAGTCCATTTGTCCATCTCATTGGATTTATTATTTCACCTCCCGCGCCCTCGAGTGGACATATAAAAAACAACACACATTTTGCTAATATTGTGAATGTGATAACGTTATAGACATAGCTATTGGTTTTCTTTTTTTACCATTGGCAAATCAGCTCTCGAGGAAGTTCAAATATGGTTGAACGCGGGCATGCCCGATAATGGGCGCTATCTAGCTACGTTTCTTAACGTTATCCATCTTATTTCTTTTATCCAAGTGTTCACTGGTGGAAACTTGCATTTTCGGGAAATACGGTGGATATAAGCTGGTTACTTCTTTAGATTTTACAAAATTAACATTGGCAATCTAGCAGTTAGCAAATGTTAGCAAACTAATGTTCCTGAGAGATACAGACAGTAACATAACAGTGGCTAGCTAACGCTAATCTAGACACAGACAGACCACATGCCCCCGGTTCACAAATCAAAGGGTATTCAAAAAAATTATTAAGGTGACCAAGACCCACCTCAGCTCATCTACGCTGGCAAACTAACATTACGGTTAGTCCACCCAATTAAATAGCACGCTAAAGTAAATAATGCACAGCGCCTGTTGTCAAACCGGGTACAGGTAACTAGCAATAACAGCAGCTCAGTGATAAATATCGACCTGTGTCTTGACGACATGAACATATAACCATGCATGCAGCAAGACCTTTTACTTTTTATATCTCATGGCCAACTCGCTAAAATGGTAGGTGTCTATTTCTACATTGTTAGCACATTCATTACCAAGCCATTATGCTAGGTTCGCTGTCACTTGCATAATTTAGTATTAAATTCTAACGTAATTTGATATTGGGTCAAAATAGTCTCACATAATTTGATATTGGGTCAAAATAGTCTCACGTAATTTGATATTGGGTCAAAATAGTCTCACGTATGTTCTCTGTCATGGTTAGCCCACCTAACATTACTCCATTTGCTTCAAAACCACAGCTATACGGCTATACGGTTGAATCGTTTCATTCAATTGAGTGCCAAATTTATATGATGAGGTGGCAGCATAACATAGCCTACTTCAGGACATTTACTAAATTGAATAAATATTATACATATTTACACCAAACTGCTTAGCTATCTCAGTGTTGATGTAACTAAGATATTCGATGTCAAACAAGTGTCTTTCATCATCCATTTCAGCTTCTACAATTACAAGTTGACGTTGATTTCTTTTGCAATATTGAATATTCTGCCCCAGTGTTGCGTGCGCACCTCTACTGTGACGTTGGTGAGAAACCGGTCTATATGTGGTACAATGAAAGCATATCAATCTGCTAGAGTGCATAGGCCTCAGAAGTTGTGTCGCCATTTCCTCAAGATTAGTATGAGCATGTTGAACTGAAATAGGCTATATGAACTGAAAGCTGAATAGAACTGGATGAAGTTCTATTCAAAATCATGAACGAGTAGAAAACGCACAAGCTTTACCCATCCAATAATTCCTATTGACTTTAAAAGAGTTTCCATTTTAAGTGGAATATACCATTAATTGTATGAAATCTTTCATTACAGTGTATCTAATCAATCTATTGCACTGTAGCCTATTCATAGTTTTCAGTCACGTGACTGCTGCGGAGCCCTGGCGGGCAAAACAACGTTCCAGAATGCGGACGGACACTGGAAACCCCATAGAGCTACCGCAGAAGCCTGTCAAATTTCCTTCTTTTGCAACACACGTGTGTTTAGATCACCTGTCAAAAGACGAAAAACAAAGATACGCAAACAAACTAAGCGTCTTAGGTACGTGTGACCCATATACAGCACCCGCTGCTTTATTTCAATTATTAAAAACCGCGAAGTCGCTGCTGTACTTCGGTGACGTTTACATTTATCTTGTGGAGAATCCATCCCCTTACACTGCCGCGAAGATGAAAGCGTACAAAAGTACAGATAGTTATCTGTACTTTCGATCTGGATGGGTCAATAATGCTGTTGTTTGAGAGGTGAAGGACAATAAATTCTTCATCGTCAAAGCGAAGGTGAGTGCTAATTAGCTAACGTGAGCTACCTAACGTTGCTTGCATGGGTGGTGAGTGTAACGTTAGTCAGCTAACGTTACTGCAGTTAGCTTTTCTAGGGCAGTAATATTTTGGTTAAGATAACACAACATATTGTGACATACATGTAATATAAACTTTTTTCCATTGTCAGGTAAACCATTCCTACAGCTTAAATGACCCGCCATTGACAGCCTGGGTAGCTGTAGAGAAGGAGGGATTCACAACATCCTCCTCTCTGGGTTTTCCTTGTCAGACGGGATTCTGTACAAACACAATCCAGGCTTGTCTCCTCTTCGGTTAGTGCATCCAATTGAACAACAACTATCCGGCATTTTGGCAAACTTTTGGGAAAAGCGGAGTTGTCGTTGGCGGGCAGTGGAAGGTGGTGGCTTTTTGCCCGCCAGGAGGGCGTTCCCATAGGGCTGTGACATCACGTGAAAACTATGAATTCCAGTTGCTATGTACCGAATGTGATCTCATGTGATGTATCCTGTTTTTGATCAATTAACTACTTTTACTTTAATAGAGACTGTTGACTAAAACTGTTGACTTTTTTTGTATTTGAAATAAAAATGCAATTATTCAGCATATTTCCTGTCATTGTTGTCAGGTGGCGCGACCAGGTAAAATATTAATTTAAACCAATAAATAAAAGTGAACAAATGGTTGATCAAGCTGACGTGAATCAAGCGGACGTGAATAGCTATTGTATTGAATGCATTCATTTGTATATTTGTATAATTATTTTTCTGTCTTTAAATGTAAAATCAGATGCTAAAGATACTAAATACCTGGCCACTACAATGCAATAATCTTAAATTATTGTAAATACAAAACACAACCACAAAATAATAATGTGTTAAGCACTGTAGACACTCTAAGGGATACTTGCCCAAGATTTCACTTAAATATATATTTTTACAAATATTTGGTTGCGCCACCTGACATCTTTTGGGCGGTGAAGTTAAAAATAGTCAATAAATGTATTTAAACACTTTGAAATGTTATTTAACAAATGAGACTTGTTTAAACACATTGTTCCAGACTCAAAAATATGAATTACATCCATTTTGAAAATACTTTTTAAAAATACCTTTTTAGAAGCTTTATTTGTCATTGACCCAATTGCACACATTTTATTTGTTTTTATTTGATGGAAATTATTGTGATTTGTAGATCAGTTTTAGATCAGAGGTCTAGGGCGAGGCTACTCTTTCGTTCATGCTTCTGCGATCTCTGAACTACCTTCCTCCTCCACTTATTTATTTGCTTAGCCAATAACAAGGGCCCTCACCTTCCAAGAGATATTCTAAGAATAGTTTGAAAAATTATCATGTGGCCAAAAAACTTAAAGAAGTTTTACTACTATTTTATGAACAAAATGTTTGGGAAGAGACAAAGGATCATGAGATTTCCACAGGCCTTATTTGCCTCTTTAAATTAGGGACTGCTTGAAAGCCATTGAACATTGTGGCAGGGCTCTGTCTGGCAGAGGGAATCGGAGCAATCTTCTTTTCCACAGTAGGTGACTGAGACCGGGAAATCCCTTCATGCAGCAGAAGGAGAGCGAGACCACGGAAAAGCAAAAGCCCGTTGGTGAAAAGTGTTTGTTTGTTTTTGTGTTGGGCTTTTATTTAGAAACCACTCGCTCTCTCAATAAAGGCTGGTGAAAGCCAGAACTGCTGCATCTCCCTGTGTCCTGCTATTCTCCCAGGAGTATATTGTTGTGGCATGTGACAAACAAGTAAGCAAAACAGAAATTAAGTCTTTATTTTAGCAGAAAAAATATCTTGTTAAACTGTTATTGTACTGTATTTTGTGTATTAGGGCTGACCTCCTTTGGTCAACAAATGGATTGTTTGGTTGAAAGACTTTGGTCAACCAAGATACAAGATTCTTATTTGTCAACAAGAGCATGTTTTTTTTTTTTTTTGGGCACAAGCTTCAGCAGAAAATGTTCCACCTGACCAAATTCACGCCCGTCAGACCAGAGTAATCCATTCTGCAGAAGCAGGGGTTTTATTTTTTTTAATTGTAATTACAAAATGTCTGTATTGACGGTGTGATAATTATACCAGTGTAGGAGGCTTGTGCACCCTATACATTATTCATGTTAGACCTAGTCTTGTAAATAAATAAAAATTCTGGGGGACCCCCCACCCCGATCTCACCCCTGCCTTATAAGAAATAAATCACTGGCTGTAAACTTTTACTCACAAGGTAACACTATAAATGTACTTAATTAAACCTTAATTATAATAGAATATGTTATGCTGTTCTTGTGACCAGATTTTGTTCTAATGAAAGTAAAACCCCCCGTCAGCGATCACGGATAGCACCCCCACCCCCACAATCACAGTTTTTATTTTTTAAAGTAATGCATTAATGAATGTAGTTTGACTTGTAGTTCACTTTAACGGACTACATAGCCAGTATTGCAACGCACGGGTGGTTCTCGACCAATAAGATATCATCATCTCGTCTGTCTGACTGTGGCAGATGGGAGTAGGCTACTGCCGCTGAACGTTAGCTTGCTAAGTAGAGAAGCCCACCCAACAAGGTCAGAAACTGCGCTACGGTTAACCACGTAAAGCAATTCTAGCTTTTAGTCCTTCAAGCTAGCTAGCTAACGTGAGAAAAAAGTGTTTAAAAACGGAGCTATGTGCTACTGCTGGCTAAAGTTATATGACAACGTCTGGGGACAAGGCTGCACATTCGGAGGGAATTATGGGACGTGGAGTTTTTAAACAGTGCCAGTGCTGGTATGTTCCCAAAAAAAATACTAAAACATAAAATATACTCGAAGCTGGTCCAGAAAAACAACATAGTTTGTGAACGGGCGTTATATTGAACAATCCGGGAAATTGACGGTAAGACAATCAGTAGAAATGGTCTAAAAGTAAGCTTTAGTTAATGTCTACGCTCTAAATGAATGGGGAATTTACTTCCAAAACCAGCGTGACGTAGTCACTTGAGTACTCTATGGGAGTGAACAGTAGCTGGTTAACCCCACCCCCAACCACTCCCCCCCCCAGGGTATCTTTCAGTATCTGTCACTGGCTATCAGCTGTAACTAAGACAGAATCCAACCACAATTGTCCCAACCACAACTGCAATCCCAGACTTTTTTCTTAATTATGAACTTTTCATGGTTAGAGGGATCATTTACCCTCTTAAGCCACATTGTGTCAGAAATAGCCATGAAGAATACAAGTACCATGTTCACAATGCTATATTACAAACAATTACAGGAGGTAGCAAAAGTTATTTAACTGATCAAAATAAAGGCTGAAGGTGAATCAATAGGCTCCTTATTGGTGAAAGTGTGGACACATGTCATAGCCACAAAACCATTTGGTAGATAATGAAGAATTCAAAGATAATGCAAGTGAAAACATTAAATTAAAACATTAACATAAACTATAATGGTGTATTTAAAGTCCAGAGTCTAGTTTAAAGTGTGCAATAGCAGGGCCCTGCTCTGGTCAGATCAGCACAGTGTTCAATGTTCAGCTCTAATGTCCAATGCATCTGGGGAGATGCAGTCGAAGTGAGTAACCCTGCTATGTGAAATACCCCCCCCCCCCACGCCTTTGTAGCCAAGCTAGCTGACAGTGATTATGTATGATACATTATTTGGACATGCGGTTAGCTAGATGGCTAAATGTTAACTGCAAAGGTTTGGTTTGCGTTAAACAAAGATACACTGATGCTATATCACAACAAACATCCTTGCAAATGATACTTTGTTTGGACACGTGGCTAGCTAGATGACTAACTTAGCTTAAAGGCCTTTTCACACCAAGTTAGTTTTTTTCATATGAAAAAAATGCATGTAAATTTATTAAAATGGGCACATTCATATTGATTTTCCTCTTTCACACAGGATCCGAAACTGTCATACATTCATTGTTTCATCGAATCCAGTTCGAGTTCTGCGGCATTCGGGTCCGTTGAAAAGGCTTGTTGACCAATCAGATTTCTGAATGTATTCATGTGACTTTACGTAGCAACTGGACGTAACGTAGATACAAGCAGATTTTTGATACAAACAGGCTGTATCCCAAACCGCATACTTCCATGCTCCGCACTACCGTGCTCCCGAGTACGCAGTCCTTCTTTTTCTGGTCATAGGTGTCTACCACAGAACTATATACGAACTAGAAAGGAAACGTGGTCACGTGGTTCCATTCAGCCGTATTCAATTTGGTTCTTCCGCAATGGCACCGCCGCAAGATGGCTGCCATGGCCCGGAAATAGTATTATGAGCTCTGCCATGTATTTCCGATGGAGCGTTGTGAAAGTCAACATAGTGGCCCCAGCGCAATCTAGGTATCAAAAGTTCACAATATTGTAGTCAATAGAAGCAGGCAATCACATTTAACATTTTTCCTGTGTTCAAAATTTTTTTAGCCTACACAGAAAAAAGAGAGGCATGATTTAAAAAACCTCATCGGTGAGTGATTAAGAACATGGCCACGTGGTAATTCTAGTTACGTCACAGGGCAATCACGTGAGGAGGCCTATTCGCATTTTCGCCTCAAATGAAATCTCATCTCCACTGAACTATAGTGGTCAGCTCGCAAGGAGCATACAGCGCGGTAGCTGACTGTAGCTGGTTAGCTAACAGCTATCTTGTGCATAATAATTAAATGGTTTTCAAATGTGTAATATTTCTAAGGACAGACTACACATCTCAAGATGCGTTACATTACTAGTAACCTGTGACAGTAACGTCATTGTCCAGTCCTTATTTTTCAGGTCATAGGTAGACACCCGGAACACACTGGCAGCGTCTCGCGGAATCACGGGCGCCAGAAGCGAATGCTCGCGGCATTGAGAACATACCGGAAGCACGCGCCACTTGCGTCCGTTCTTCACAGATACGGATTTATACAGTAAATTTTTTGGAACAAAATGGGCTACATTACTTAGATAATATCATAATTCTTCAGGTACAAAAAAAACAAGAAGCTATAGCACACTTGTCAAACCCGCCATGGAAGGTGTCGGGTAAGTGAGGACTAGGTAAAATGTGTATTTTCTGAATCCAGCGGTTCCAACAGTCAATGCCCTTGTTAAAACGTTCAGCACTCTGAATACTGAACACAAGCAATATTGCGTGCTAGAACCCCCCACTTAACCTACATTCAAAATAAGTTTTACGTTATTTAATTTAATTATTATTATTAAAAATGACAATTAACAATTAAATCGCCAAATTCTTTGATAGGTAAGTCGAACAGTAACCTGGTGGATCAACCAACAAGCCAAAACAAAGTGTAAGGTCTTGAGATTAAGTAATTTTATTAAATGAAAACATTCAATTAGAATAATGACTGGGAATCATACATTCACGAAGGAATGTAGGCTGACTACTTATAATTTATAAAATGGAAGACATTAAACCAGACATTAATTTGGATATACCAGTAAAAGAGAGATAAGACAAAAATGGCCAAATTATTTACCCTCCAGCTGAACAGGAACAAAAGGAAACGCACGAGGAACCAAAAAGAATGACTTCTCCAAACAAACTCCACAATTGACTAACTTCTTTTTCTGCGGTACACTCATAAAATACCTCCACAGGAAGACCATCCCTGTCCTGATTGGGTTAAGGTATGGGGGAGGGGGGGGAGAGGGGTCATTTATGACAAAGACTGGCTTATCTTTGATGTTGGGGGGTGAGAGTGAGAGAGTGACAGAGATAGAGAGAAGGCGGGAAATATTAGATATCCTACAAAGGTTTTAAATCATAGACATAAAACTTACACCAAAAAGTCTGCGAAAGTTCAGAATTAAACCAGAATGAACTGTAATGAATGAGACAGGCTTACAGGGCATGGGGGTATTACGCATCGATGTTTCAGATAATGTAATAAAGTGTTGTATATTTCTCAAACCGATTGTATCAGACAATAAATGACCACTGAATTTTGAAAGGAACATCTCGATGTGTAAAACCGATGGTAGGATTGTATATTTATTTCATATTTAGTAGCATATATTGCCAGTAGAATACATGGTAGAATGAGACAGTACTTTCACAGTTTATTTTGCATTTTAGTGAGCAGGGCTTTTCACGGCTTTTCTGGCATACGATCAGGCAGTTGGGTTTATCTCGTTGCTATGACGTTATTCTAATTTTATATGATGAATAAATATATTTATGAACTCAAACATAGATGCTATTGTCCACTATGTCACGCATGGGTAGGTATAGACTAGGTGGGGAGTTGCTTGTTAAATGGACTTGCTACGGGGAAATAGTGACACTTAGAAACTCCGTATTCAGCAGAAATCGTCATGAACCATCTACCAATAAAGTTAAAACACAGAGTTTGTGATTTCCACTAATAGTTTGACTGCAGTAGCAACGAATGTCTCAGTTGAGCAAAAAGGTCCCGTCGGCGGTTTTTCAATGTTTATAATTCCAGCTGAAATTGCCTACTGTTTCTCAGTGACTGGCACTATTCAACAGATGTAAGCAATAATCCTCCGCTGGTTTTTCGCCTCAACGTCGTGCGTTAAAACCGTGTAATCCACAACTTGGAGTGGATTATTGCGCTTATACCATGGTTACCAACAATGATTATATATAGTTACTTTCATATTTATTGATTTTTATGGATTTAATTAGCTGAGATTTAAATATCCTTCCGCTGTCCTTTGGGCATGTTGTTTTCCCGTTGCAAAACTGCTGGTTGGTAGACCTAGTTCTTTTTGAACTGAAAACCCCTCATCGCTAATTCTAGCCTATTTCTGGTTACTAGTTCTATTTAAGTGCGTTGCTATGCAAAACCCCTCGGCCGTTAGTTCTGAAAACAATTGATTCTATCAAGAAAAAAATAGTTCCTTCTCGTTTTTATAACACACAATTGGCACAAATGTCATTTTTGTCATTACATTATTTAAGAAAATTGTATGAAACCATATAACTCAAGATTCAACATTAACTTGCCTCCCTCTGTCTATCTTGCTTTTTAAAAATGGTTTGGTCACGCAGTGTGTAGCTAGCCTATTTTAACCTCTTGCTGCCAAACGCCCCCTAGCGGTAATGCGGGCGTTACGGAAATTATTAGATTATACATTTCATTAATTTAATAATATATAATAAACGGCTCACCTCAATATTTTGATTAAATATCATTAAGATATATCCATTCCTTCTGGGAAAGTGGTTTTTAAGCCCAAAACGTCAAGTTAAAACTTTGTAAATTACGTTGGAAACAACGACCTAATTCGCAAACGTGTATTGCAGCTTAATGTCACACCATAAACAATGTGCTGGTAAACTGTTCTGCTTAATTGTATTTCACAAAACTTTGGTTTGAAAAATCGTTATACCTTTAGACTTCAAGAAAAAATACTTTAAAACTTTCATACGGCTGTACATGATTTTTTTCACATTTTAAACCGACTTGTGCTTTTCTGCACTTCATTATGAGTAGTTCGGCTGTGTTCAGTTCGGGATTGGTACTCCAGAAACTCAGCCAGTTCCTGGAGTACCAATCCCGTGGCTTAGTATATTTTAGCCAAAGGGGTTTTGTACTTTATTGCACAGTTATATGCAAAACCGTTGTCAATTGGGTGTATTTCTTTGACTGATAGCACAATAGGCCTATCTGAAGTGGGAATAACTTGCATCGACCCCGCCTCCATTGCGAGTGTTATTTGCTTTCCATTGGGTTTTTAAACTGTTTGTCAAATATTCCAGCCAATAGCAAAGACTCTTATGTTTCAGACAAGCCCTCATTCAACACAATACCCTCAGAACTCAAGTAGATCCAGCTGCGCGTAAGAGGATGTGTCCAAGCGTAATGTTCGTACCAAGATGGCGCAGAGTGTTTTTAGCCTGTAGCAGCTAGCTACATCCCGTTTAACAAAGTATGATTCATTAGGTAACGGCGGCTGTTCATCTTTTTACTTTACAGTTTCTTTCATACAGTTTTTGGTTAGTTATGTCTAGGTTATTCAGGCGTTTCTCCGTGCAGCAGGTCCTAGCCCCAAGATGTTTTTGCGATGTTGTCTCAGTGACGCTGAGTGGTAAGGCAACACATTTTTTTTGCCGGTATACCAGTGCGAATACACTGTTATGTATAAAACGAATATTAAATGAATATAGCTAACATTACTATATTGTAACAATGGCAAGCTAGCCAGCAAAATTACACATAGCAGCTGGCTATCTGTTTGTGTCTGAGACAAGCTGTTCCGAGTTTCTTTTGAATGAAATGGCCTCTGAAGTGTTTGTTTAGTAGTTATTGTTCCACATTAGTAAATTGTTCTGTATGCAGTACAGCAGGCTATGCAGGTAAACAAATGAGCAATTTATACATGACGTAACATGAGGGAGAGATAACATGAGGATGCGTTTATTGTTGATTATTATGCAGGGGTTTATTTTATCTAGGAAACTGGTGGACATTTGATCCTGTTTGCATATACCTGGACTAATTTCTGGCTAATGGGGCTCTGGTGGAATACAAGATTCACTGTTTTTGATTGATTGATTGATGTCTTTATTTCGAACATGTAAAATTCAACAAAAACTATTAGTTGAAAACATATCAAACATATTTTGAAAAAAAAAAGAGCTAATTAATGTAATTTGCCCCAATTTACATGCGCGAAAAGGAGTAGGAAGAAGTATAGACTTATTTAATCCTACCCCTTAATTCAATGGATTGTTATCAATAACTCCATTTATCCAAGTATAGAGCCTCTACACCTAGCAATATTCCTATAAATCCATGTCAACACCTGGTGATCAAAGCCCTTCTTCATCCCTATACTTTGTGAGGATCATATCTTTATTTATTTTTTTAACTGGATAATGTTTGGACATTGCTTTAATTTAACATGCAGACTGTTCCACAGTTTCACTCCACAAATCGAGACACAAAATGTTTTCATAGTAGTACGGACACTTAGATTTAATTTCCCCCTCAAATTATAGACCCCCTATAGATTTCCTGGTAGCAGACTATACCTAGCTTTATACATTAATTGAGCGGTTTGAAATTCCACCAGATCGAAGAATTTTAACATTTTTGACTTTAAAAATAATATATTAGTGTGTTCACGGACTTTGACATTATGCACTATTCTTATGGCCCTTTTTTGAAGTATAACTAGTGGTTGTAGAGTACTTTTATATGCGTTTCCCCAAATCGCCGAACAGTAATTTAAGTATGGTAATATCAGTGAGCAGTATAGAATGTGAAGTGATTTATGATCCAGTGCATGTTTTGCTTTAGCCAGGACAGAAATGCTTCTTGACAGTTTGGACTGTACATGTCTTAAGTGAGGTTTCCAGCAAATTTTGTCATCAATTATCACACCTAGGAATTTATTTTCAAAAACTCTTTCAATAATTATACCATCAATCTGTACCTGTATTTGAATGTTAGTTTTATATTTTCCAAATAACATGATTTTTGTTTTGCTCAAATTTAATGATAATTTATTTTTGTCAAACCATTTTTTAATTTTGATGAATTCTGAAGTAATCAAGTCCAAAAGTTGCTGTAAATTCTCACCGGAACCAAAAATATTTGTATCATCTGCAAATAAGACAAATTCTAATATTTCTGACACTTTACATATATCATTGACGTACATTATGAATAGTTTAGGCCCCAACACTGACCCCTGGGGGACGCCACAAGAAATGTCCAAACATTCAGATTTATATTCTCCCATCTTCACAAATTGTTGCCTGTTTTTTAGATAGCTTCTTATCCAATTCAACACCACCCCCCTGATCCCATACTGTTCAAGTTTATTGATTAATATGTCATGATTTATTGTGTCAAATGCTTTCTTCAGATCAATAAATATCCCAATTGCATACTTTTTCTGGTCAATGGAATTTGTGATTTCTTCTATTAATTCAGTTACTGCCATAGATGTTGACCGGTTTGTTCTGAATCCATATTGACTTTCTGTGATTAATTTGTGTTTATCTATAAAATTTTGTAATCTGTCATTGAATATATTTTTTTTTAATTTTGGAGAATTGTGGAAGAAGAGAAACAGGCCTGTAATTTGTGAAGTGGTGTTTGTCTCCAGTTTTGTACAGTGGTATGACTTTTGCTATTTTCATTTTGTTTGGAAATTGACCGGTTTGGAATGATAAGTTAAAGATGTGTGTAAGTGGCTTTGAGATCCCATATATTACCTTTTTAACTATTTTCATATTTATGTCATGGAAATCAGTGGACTTTTTGTTTTTACATTTATTAACGACCTCTATAATTTCTCTTTCATCTACTGCTTTCAGAAACATAGAACTAGGATTTTGTTCAATAAAATTATCATTTATGTCATCAGTATTCACATTAGGGATTTTTTCAGCTCGATTTGGTCCAACATTTACAAACAAATTATTAAAGCTATTAACTACATCGTCCATATTATTCATATTCTTATCATTATCAATAAAATATTGAGGGTAATTAACCTGTCTAGTGCCATTTCTAATAATACTGTTTAATATATTCCATATGGTTTTAATATTATTTTCTAAAGTTTTACAGTAATATTCTTTTTTACATATCTCATAATATTAATTAGCTTATTTTTATATTTCTTATATTTATTTTCTGCCTCTTTAGTTCTATGTTTTATAAACTCTCTATAAAGTGTATTTTTCTTTTTGCAGGCATTTTGTAATCCCTTTGAGATCCACGGACTATATATTTTCGTTTACTGCGACCTTGTTTAATTGGACAATATTTATCATATAAAATTTTGAATATTTTTACAAATTCATCATATGCTTTATCAGTATCCTTTTCTTTATAAACAATCTCCCAATTTTGTGCTATCAAATCATTTTTTAATGCCTCCATAGACTCTTCTGTCCTCACCCGTCTGTATGTTAGATTATTGTTCTTTTGTTCTATTGTTTGTTTTTTGTGTATTTGCTGTCATAGACTGTAAAAACTGGTAGATGGTCACTAATACAATTTATTAATAATCCGCTCACTGTAGTGTTATCTATGTCATTTGTAAATATGTTGTCAATTAATGTTGCACAATGTGAGGTAATCCTGCTGGGCCTGGTGATTTTTGGATAAAGACTGAATAAATTCTTCTGTCATTTTGTGCTTGTTTGGATTCAGTAAATCAATGTTAGTCACCACAGATGAACATGACTTTTTGGTTAATTTTTGTAATTTGTTCCTCCATCCAGTCCTTAAATGTGTCTATATTAGACCCTGGCGCTCTATATATGCAACTCACAATAACATTTTTCTTTTTTTCAAGACAAATTTCTATTGTAACACATTCTAATAAGTTATCCACCACTGTCGACATTTCCTCAACCACCTTATAGTTAAGGTTCTTGTCCACATACAAAGCCACACCACCCCCATTCTTATTTTCTGTTAATACAGGTTAGTTCATATCCTTCAATTTCAAAATCCATGCCCCTTTCACTATTGATCCATGTTTCTGATATTGCAATTAAATTGAAGGGCTGTTTGAATTGATTTAGGTAATGCTTAATGTTATGGAAATTGGCATACATGCTTCTGCTGTTAGTGAATTATTGATATTTTGTTTTCATTCTTGATGGTACTGTTAAACTGGTCGTCAGTGTAATAGTAGCAGTTGTCCATATTGAGAAGAAAATTGTTTTCGGGATCAATGTCATTTTCTATGTCCTGTGAATGATGTTCAGTGTATTGAAATGTATTTATCTCCATGTATTTATGTCGTGTCGCAGGTAGGCAATGTCCCCCCCTGTGCTGCTACATGGGTTTGGAGAGCTTTTTGGGGACCATGGGTAGGCTAGTTAGTTGTGTAATATGAAACACATCTAAAAATGAACTTTTATTGCCTATTATCAAATTTTATTGTAAAACAAATCGTTGAGACGTTTCTGGAACCTTGCCATTTTGCACAATTTGTGCCAACTTTGGTAACCGAAATGGTTCACCTGAAAAAAAAAGCTCTGTAGAATTTCAATGGTTTAGTAGAGATAGGCAGCATATTGAGGAATCACATTGGAGTTATTTCCTCCATAGCTCTTGTAGCTCATCAGGTAAAAAAATCTGAAATTTGAATGTAGGTACCCGTTTTTTAGTTTTTTCAAAATTTCTGTACATAAATTGTTGTAATTAAGTAGCAAAAAGTATATGTACTGTATATGAATTATGACTGCTTAGTCATAATAGTGCTCTGTTTTAATAAAAGCTATGAACCATATTTGTAGCCTTTACAGTTTTTGAGATAAACAGCTTTGTTGGTCACTAGTAAAAACAGGCGAGAATTGGTATATTTTGCCCTTGGTATTAAGAGGTTAAATAGCCTAAGCTGAGGAAATAACGTAGGCTACATTTCAGATTTGCATTATGATGGCCTATGCATGGGACCATCATAAAGATAAAAAGTTTTCTATATATAGCCTATAGGCTACAGATTAACGTGCTCTGTGAAGTAGCTTGCATTCACAAGCAGTCAGCCTACTTGGCCATCTCTAATGTAAGCGTTTCCGACAAAACAAAACTTGACGCCTTCTACTGCATTTTGTTCGTCCACGCAGGCGTGCGTCCGAAGAAAAAACAACAACGATATTTCAAAGAAGACACAGCTGCTAGTTAACGTTAGCTTACCAGTAGCCTGCATTACTTTTCGACACATGGCCACTGCCGGAGTCGGAGATGGAGAAACAGAACTGCAAAATCCTCCTGCTTCCCTCAAGTCACCGGTGTGGCAACAGTTTGCCTTCCCCATGAGTTATATAAACAACGAACGCGTCATTGACAAAAAAACGACAGTTTGTCGGCTATGCTACACGAGTACCATACGCCACCTCAGGCAACACGTCAAATATGGCAGGACACATTCGCAGGCATCACAAAGAAATAGATTTGACTGGGAAAAAAACATTGACACAGGCAACTCTTCCATTCTCATTTAGAGCCAAGCTTCCACAAAATTCAACTTGTTTGTAGCATCAGACATGCGACCCTATTCGGTGGTGGAGAACGCTGGATTTAAGCATTTAATGCAGAATTAATTGCCTTGACGACAATGTAAATGTAAATGACCGTTGTCAGAGCATAAAATCAATGTGTAAATTGTTAATAGCGTGGTAAATGTTCAACTGTTTATTATTCTAGAGTCTAGTTTTGATAAAGCTCTTAACTGTTTAGGTGTGTTTAAATATTCTCATATTTTTGTTATTATTTATAATTGTTATTATTCAAATAAAAGTTACTTATTGAGAAACAAGTATTTTTCTTTACAAATCAAGACTCGATAGTCTAACAATGGCATAGCCATTAGTTAGACTATAGTGCTGGAAAAAAAAATAGTGCTGAAAAAAAATCAAAAATCGAATCGAATCGTGACCTTAAAATCGAAAGTCAAATCGAATCGCGGATTTGGAGAATCGTGATACCCCTAATCCTTATACCACACAGGCTAATCCAGGAACGTTTCGGCTCATTCTATAAATCAGATTTCAAGAAATAGTCGATAGAACGGGCTTCGGAGACTATCGGTCATAGGGAATTTACTTCCGAAACCAGACTCCGCCCACGGCTGATGTACTCACTTGAGTACTCTATGGCTTGCAGTAAAAAAAGATTACACATTGCACATAAACACCATGCGCTTTTCTAACTCCGTGATAATGTAACTATGCCTAGCTATATAGTTACCTAGCCGCGTAGTGCATTTGCATTATCTTAAAAACAATGACAAAAGTTTCATAGCCTAGCCTAAGTTAGCCTACGAGGCGAAGTAGCCGTCTGCCGTCCAGTAACGTTAGTCACTGAGGGAAAGAAAGTAGGTAGGCTACATTCTGCTCATTTTACTTTATTCATTTATTATTATTAATTATTATTTTTTATTATTTATTATTATTATTATTATTATTATTATTATATACTTTATTTATTCCACTTATTTTCTAGAACGTCTTGGGACTCTAAATTGACCAGTCATGGAGCATAGTTTGCCATCCCCAAGTTGTGTAGCCTACTAGCTGGCCAGGCAGGCAGCGCATTAATTTAAAACGGTGATCAAACCTATGACCCGGATGACTGAAAGTTATACATAATAACCATCACTCATTGACCAATCAGAATCAAGTATTCACCCATACCATGGTATAAATATGTTTATTCATTTTTAAAAATGACACATGGACACTCCTAGCACTCCATCGAGTGTTTAGATGTTTTTTAGTCATTTATTTTATTTTTTTTCTTTATTGAAATGGTCAGTAATTGCCTGATACTCAACATACAATACTGATGCTTATTTAGCTATTCATTTTATTTTTATTCTATTTTATTTGTTAATTTCTAAAATTTGTTGTTAATCATGTTAATATTCTCAAAAATCCCATATTGGTCAGGCTCTATTTGTGAATAAATGTTATAAAAATGTATATGTTGTTATGTCCAGCCTGTGGAAATTATTAACATCGCTGAACAAGCTGCCTTCATATTCTTTGAAGTGTATGTCCTTGCTTTAGACCACAAACTCCCAAAAGCACATAGGGCAGCCAGTGTCAAGCTGGGAGGTTAATATTTCTGTATCCAAAATATCCTTCATTGCACAAAAGTTGTGTTTGAGCCAAGCGCAACCAAAACTGAAATAATACTTAAACTCTAGAAAGAATCCCTTTAAGAATCAGTAAGATCAAAATGCATGGCAAGTCACAGCCATTACAGATGAACCATTCCAGGTATATAATTATTTTTTTATTTTTTTATTTTTATTTTTAAACTCAACACGCTTTTTGAAAAAGGGGTTCTGGATGGGTGCCAATTGGATGAATGATCAGTGGTCAGCACTGTTCAACCAATCTGAGACACTGCAGGAATTTCCTTAAAGAAAAAAAGCATGTATTCACCCTCTTCCCCTATCCACACAACTCCAGGCTCTCCGCCATAAACCTACCACTGACCTACCTACAGTAAGTGTCATGGGCCTTCATATATCAAACAAGGAAACCTTGGAGAGAAAGGTGGGGTGTGGGATCTACCCCCCTTCTTCCCCCCACCACCTCCTCGTAAAGCTTCAGCCACATGCAAATTTGAGTCAATAAAGCCAGCTGTATTTGAGCACAAATACTTTAGGTCCACCAGTAGTGTATTTATTCTCTACATTTACTGACAAAGCCTTTTAGCCGAAGGTACAAAAGGCAGCTGAAGCCTTTGTCAGCTATTAATTTGCACCATCCTTTTAAGACTTAAGGGATACGCGACTAGTAATTAAGTCTATGTTACAGTTACCTTTACCTCACAATCACAGGAGGGCATTACTTCCACTTCCCTACTTCAGCGTGAACGCAGCTTGATGAGTAAGGTGTAGATGTAGAACTTCATGTGGTTGTAATCATTTTTTTCTACTTACATAGTACATACTACAGTGCCCTCCACTATTATTGGCACCCCTGGTAAAGATGAGTAAAAAGGGTCATAAAAAATTGTTTGGTGAATTACCTAAATCTCACACTGAAAAAATAAGAAAAATCCAACCTTTAATTGAAGTACATTTATTATGAGAAAAAAAAAATCCCTCATTAAGAAATAATTATTTTTAACAAAACCATGTGTGCGCCACAATTATTGGCACCCCGGCATGTACATATAGAATAATCATTTTTTATATTTGGTCGCATATCCTTTGCATGCCATGACTTCCTGATGTCTGTGACCCAACAATATCAAAAGACTCAAGGACCATCTGAGAACTTTTCTCCGATAATTTCTGAATGTAGCAAGCTACTGACAGACAACATTGACGCTTGCCTGCCACACCAAGCAGCTGGTGTCAGAAGTCCACTGGACACATGAAAACAGGCTTTCCATTATCATCTAGCAGAAAACACAACATATCGGGCTCTATTTTCCAGCCAGCACATGGCATGTGGCAAGCTGTCGCAGTCAATTGTGCAGCGCATGGCGCACTGGGTGTGGCTACTGAATTTAGCTATTTTCATGACCAGAGGCGAGGAGCTCACAGCGAGCTGCGCATGTTGAAAATGGGTTGGGTTAGGCTGAATATTTATCAGTGGGTGCGTTTCACCTGGATTCAACCATATTCAATCAAATAACCTCATTATAACGTTATATCTATTTTGCATTGATATCGCTAAAAAAAAATTTTATAATGTATTTTTTCCACTGGAGAATGTCAAAAATCACAAACTAAGTAGGCCTGTACTTAATCATGCATGTTTTAATCCTATTGTTTTTTATAGGATATTTAAGTGCAGTGATTGCATCAGGTTGCGTAAGTCAATAAATTCTACAAATTACACTATACAGAAAAAAGTGTGCCTTTGTGTGTCATATACTGAAATAGCCTATGCATATTTGTATTTTTCAATGACCAGCTAAACAACCATTAATACCTTAAAATTATGCATTGATATTATGCTCAAACATTTCCACAAATCAAGCATTCAATCATGCATTTGGACAACAACATGTGAATAAAAGAAAATCAAGTTAATCCATCTGTCCATGCTTGCCAAGGGTGTATGTCTTTATTCATAAGCACCATCGATCGCTACAACAATTGATTGAACTGCACGTTTAAAAAAATAAAATAAAAATGCCACCTTTCCTCCTCCACTACCACTCCTCTACTCCATGCCCCAGAAATGGATCTTTGTGTTTTAATCTAATGTTGCTGATTACATCTTAATGACATATTAATGGTTACATATTAATTAATGTCTCGACGCAAACATAGAGGGCGAGAAAAATTTAACGTGAAATGGATTTGCATTAACATTTTCAAATTGTCAGATAGTGCGTACATTAACTTGCAAATGAAAACGCAATGTGCACCTTTTGCATTTTCATTTGAATTATGTCATGGTTTTTGCGCGCATCGTATGTTAACGAAATGCAATCGCCGATTTGCATTTTCATTTGAATTTTGGCGCGGATATGCTTCCATACAAAACAACATGCAACATACAGCTTCCAATCAAAGGCCCCCACCCCCTACCCTTTTCCCATAACTGTTGCTGTTAATATTTAAAAAAAATATTTCTGCTTGGGACCCAAGAAGAGAACAACACTGAAAACATGGTTGTCTGTAGACTAGATACGTTAAAATGACATTCGCAATTGTGTGCCTTGTGCAGATATAATTCTCTTTTGATAAGAAAGTAGGTGGCTCTGAAAAGAGCCTTTGGGGTGTGCAATAAGACCATCAGAGCTGTAAGGACAGGGCTGTGTAAATGTTGTCAAGAAATAGCCTGTTACCCTCTAAATTTAAATGTGTCCCATCACTGTCTAAATGATTTAAGCCAATGTTAGGATGCATAATGCAACCCATACCCATGTCTGACAGAAAGCCAAACATGGCCCCGTTTAGCCGTCGTCTGGTCCTTTCAAGGCCATATCCGGTAGTCGCGGTCTGACCCCGCCAGTTCCAGCAAGGGAGGATGTCCGAAAACATCAATTTGGTTTTGGGAAATAGCAAATCGATTTCCCTGATGTCTACCTTCATGTGCCGCATTAGGCTGATCCTTGTATTTCCGTACGTGCCAATGCTGTTCCCACTGAGGTGAATCGCCATCACATCTGGGTCGTCGCGGAGGTCAGCCCGTTTCGAGCGGAGAAGAGGCATTAAGTGTTCCCACCTTCTGTCCCCTCTGCCAGCCCAGGTGATCTGGCAATCCCAGGTTCTGGTCCAGTCCGAATGCTCCTAAATGAGCCTGCAGCCTGGCGATAAGTGAGCGCCCGATGATCCAAACGCGTGGTAATGAGCAATCGGTCATGCTGTCAATAGAAATAAAAACTATCATTTTGTGGCGCAAATACTGTATTTATAGCTTTATTATGCAACTGGCTAAATTATCTCTATGCTAACCCATGATTGGATAGACTGTCCTCAAGTTGTGAATGGTTGAATGCATTACCTGAACAAAGCTAATAGGGTTTAATAAACAAATTATGAAATAGCCGCGCAATGTCAAAATGGGTCAGACCCAGACGCATTAAGTAGGCTAATCAATAACCCCTTTCACACATGCAGTCTTATCCGTAAATTTTCCGGAACATAGCCAGATAGGGGTCATGTGTGAATAAGAGCCAAAGTCGAAATTCCGGAATATCCGCGCCGGCAATTTGCCGGCAAGACCTAGTGAGGTTTCCGTAAAAGTTCCGTATCGATGTGACGTGTGAACAAAGCCAGAACATTAAGATCTTTTTCTGGTCATAGGTGATTACACGGAAGTGAAATGGGCTAATTTAAAAAATAATTTTAAAGCGAACAAACGTCCTTTTTCTGACAAGCTATCGATTTATATATTGTTATTTGATTATATTGTAGCATTTAGGACAATATACATGAAAAATAAGCTGGCAAAATATGTTTTCTGAAAAATCACGGGTTTGACCTCCCTACCTACAGCTGGTTTGTGTTATGCAGTATGAGAGGCTCAGGCTAGCTTCAGAGACAGAGCGAGGAGTTAGGAGTAAGAAATCTCGCATTGATGCACGAGACTGCTGTAATGGTAGTTCGAACTTTCAATTAGCCTTCGGTTGTGAGCAAATTTATGCCCCCATGGACAATTAATTTCCAGTATCGTAGAATTATAAAGGTTTATTTAAAAACTATACAATAAACAGAAATGTCACCTGTCAAAAGCATTAGTCCATGTCACGCCCGACATATCGCTATGTCTACTTTAGCGATTAAAGTTGTAGAAGTTGAGCTAGGTCGTTGGAAAAAAAAGTCTTAATCTAAATGGCAATTTTTTTTACGTTTAAAAAAAAAAATTATTTCAGATTTTTCCCCATTTTTCTCCCAATTTAGTAGCCAATTGAACCCCTATTCTGTCAATTATCCCCGTGTGTAGCAACCGCTAGAGAATCGCCGCCACAAGCCCTGTCAGTCAGTAGTAGGAGAGAGGATGCCTCGCCCTTTCCAGGACACGGCCCCTCCAAACCTGACCGTGATTCCAACTCGCCCAGGGCCGCATTTTGCGCACGACGACTCTCTCTCCGAGCCCCTCCCGCCGGGAGCAGCTGCCAATTGCCGCTCCCTCAGCCACCGGCCATGCTCGGAACTGGCAGGACCGGGGATCGAACCCCCGATCCTCGGGGCGCAACTGCACAGACTAAAAAAAGTCTGTGCCTTTGTCTGCTACGCCACCGCGGCGGCACTAAATGCCAATTTTTTATGTACTTAATTGTATGAAAACGGCTTAATAAATCTTTCCCATATTTGTTTTATGTTGATATTGATGGGATGAGTTGATCTGCCAAATGGCTTGGTAATTTGTATTAAAATGTCTGAGAAATTGACGGGCGAAATTTGGGTTTTAACATACACTTAGGTTGAAGTCAAACTAATTTTTAACCACTCCACAGATTTAATGTTAGCAAATTATAGTGTTGGCAAGTCAGTTAGGACATCTGCTTTTGCATGACACAAGTTATTTTTCTAACAATTGTTTACAGACCGATTATTTCACTTTTAATTCACTATATGACAATTCCAGTGGGTCAGAAGTTTACATACACTAAGTTGACTGTGCCTTTAAACAGCTTGGAAAATTCCAGAAAATTATGTCATGGCTTTAGAAACTTCTGATAGGCTAATTTACATTATTTGAGTCAATTGGATGTATTTTAAGGTCTACCTTCAAACTCAGTGTCTCTTTGCTTGACATAATGGGGAAATCAAAAGAAATCAGCCAAGACCTCAGAAAGAAAATTGTGGACCTCCACAAGTCCGGTTCATCCTTGGGAACAATTTCTAAACGCCTGAAGGTACCACGTTTGTCTGTGGGACACCATGGGACCACGCAGCTGTCATACAGCCGTCATACTGCTCAGGAAGGAGACGCGTCTCCTAGAGATCAACGTGCTTTGGTGCGAAAAGTGCAAATCAATCCCAGAACAACAGCAAAGGATCTTGTGAAGATGCTGGAGGGAACAGGTACAAAATTATTATTTCCATAGTAAAACGATCTATATCGACATACCCTGAAAGGCTGCTCCGCAAGGAAGAAGCCACTACTCCAGAACTGCCATAAAAAAAGCCAGACTACAGTTTGCAACTGCACATGGGGACAAAGATCTTACTTTTTGGAGAAATGTCCTCTGGTCTGATGAAACAAAAATTTAACTGTTTGGCCATAATGACCATCGTTATGTTTGGAGGAAAAAGGGTGAGGCTTGCAAGCCGAAGAACACCATCCCAACCGTGAAGCACGGGGGTGGCAGCATCATGTTGTGGGGGTGCTTTGCTGCAGGAGGGACTGGTGCACTTCATAAAATAGATGGCATCATGAGGAAGGAAAATTATGTGTAAATATTGAAGCAACATCTCAAGACATCAGCCAGGAAGTTAAAGCTTGGTCGCAAATGGCCAATGACCAAAGCAAACTTCCAATGTTGTGGCAAAATGGCTTAAGGACAACAAAGTCAAGCTATTGGAGTGGCCATCACATAGTCCTGACCTCAATCCAATCAAAAATTTGTGGGCAGAACTGAAAAACTGTGTGCAAGCAAGGAGGCCTACAAACCTGACTCAGTTACACCAGTTCTGTCAGGAGGAATTGCCAAAATTCCAGCAACTTATTGTGAGAAGCTTGTGGAAGGCTACCCGAAATGTTTGACCCAAGCTAAACAATTTAAAGGCAATGCTACCAAATACTAACAGAGTGTATGTAAACTTCTGACCCACTGGAAATGTGATAAAAGAAATAAAAGCTGAAATAAATCATTCTCTCTACTATTATTCTGACATTTCACATTCTTAAAATAAAGTCATGATCCTAACTGACCTAAGACAGGAAATGTTTACTAGGATT
The DNA here is from genome assembly GCA_029718625.1 of Synaphobranchus kaupii. Lineage (NCBI taxonomy): Eukaryota > Metazoa > Chordata > Actinopteri > Anguilliformes > Synaphobranchidae > Synaphobranchus > Synaphobranchus kaupii. The sequence continues at coordinate 43,788,263 of CM056383.1, read as the reverse complement.
AAATGTCAGGAATTGTGAAAAACTGAGTTTAATTGGATTTGGCTAAGTATGGCTATGGTGTATGTAAACTTTCGACTTCAACTGTAAGTTGCAACCAAAACCAAACAGCCGTAGGGATGTAAATAACGAATAATTTGGTATTCAATTACTCACATTCTCTATTCGAATAGTATTCGGTTACTAAGAAATTACAGTAGCCTATGCTAACGTTCAGATCAAGAAATAATGTTTATTGTATTACTTTTACCATTAAGCAACAAAAAGTATAGAATAACCTTAAGGTATAAGAATTCAGATAAATAAAATAAAATAAATAAAGATACATTAAAATGCTTTAAATTGCAAATAACAAAAATATCAAAGCATTGTTTTTTTCTTTTCTTTTCCATTTAACTCAGTTTAAACAGAAGCTGCAAACAAACGTGGGCTGACAGCTAGATAACTTAGCTAGCCTAGCTCATATCTGCCATGGAGTTTATTTGTCTAAAGCGCCCTCGTAGCGCCCTTGTGCGGTCAGGAGGTGTAACGTAATTTTTATTATTCATTATTTGTTTGAGTTAAAAATTTACCCGAATAACCGTTTACATCCCTACTTAGCCACGTCCCCCTAATGAAGACTAAAGAACCTGGCTGGGCAAGCTGAAAAGCGGTCGCTGAATTTGGTTTGATTGAGTTTTTTTTTTCCCCCTGATTCTTCCCTTTATCTCCCAATTTGGTAGCCAATTGGACCCTATGCAATTCAATCCCCCTGTGTAGCAACCGCTAGAGAATCGCCGCTACAACCCCTTTGTCCAGTAGCAGGAAAGAGGGCATCACGTCCTCTTCAGGCCACGACTCCCCAAGCTCCTAACTGTGATTCCAGCTCGCTCGCCCTGTCTTATGAGCGACGATTCTCTCCGTGTCCCTCCCCCCACCTGGGAGCAGCCACCAATTGCCACTCCCTCAAGGCAGCGGCCATACTCGGATTTGGCAGGATCGGATTTGGCAGGACCGGTGATCGAACCCCCGATCCTCGGGGCGCAACTGCACAGACAGAAAGTCTTTGTTGTTTTAGTTAATTGTTTTTGCCCGGAACCCATGAGGGGGAAGGGTCTCTCTCTCTCTCTCTCTCTCTCTCCTCTCTCTCTCTCTCTCTCTCTCTCTCTCTCTCTCTCTCTCTCTCTCTCTCTCTCTCTCCTCTCTCTCTCTCTCTCTCTCTCTCTCTCTCTCTCTCTCTCTCTTCTCCTCTCTCTCTCCTCTCTCTCTCTCTCTCCTCTCTCTCCTCTCTCTCTCTCTCTCTCCTCTCTCTCTCTCCTCTCTCTCTCTCTCCTCCTCTCTCCTCTCCCCCTCTCTCTCTCTCCCCTCCTCTCTCTCTCTCCCCTCTCTCTCTCTCTCCCCTCTCTCTCTCTCTCTCTCTCTCGCCAATTTAAGGTGCAACCCGGAACTGCCACACATCTCCCTCCTAGGGGTGTGTCACTGCGTGTGACAGGTGCAAAGGCTCAAAGACAGAAGATTGTTCCACCTCAGTTCTCTGTCTTTTAAAAGTAAAGGTGACGTCATTTTAGATACGGATCTAAATTTTAACAGCCACATCAACAATGTGACAAGAACAGCTTTTCTACCACCATTTCAAAAATAAAAGCATTTTTAAACTCGGTTTCAGAGAAACTATTTCATGCCTTCATTACAGCCTGGTCTCACTCCCAAGTCGTCACATAGCGACGCTTGGCCAGCTCCTACGGCGTCATCCTTTAGACACAGAAGGAGGCCTTTTGCGTCATTATTTGACGCACTCGTCGCAAATTTACGAATCCTACTATGCCGAAGGCTTTGCTCATGATAACCGACTGCGAGCATGCCCGCTCAGTCTTCGCCGTGTGCGCATAGATTTTTCTGAGTTTGTGATTCCCGTACCCCACCCCCAACCCCTAAACATAACCTCACAGGAGTTCATGTAACTCGGGCTCATGCCCGAACTGTTAAGATAGTGGGCGAGCCCGACCACAAGAGTTCACGTAACTCTCTACCAGATGAATATTGAAGTGCCACAACCAAAGACAAATTATGTGGCCACAACCGTCAATATACGACGCAAAAGGCTGCGTCAATATACGACGCAAAAGGCTACCTTTGGCGTCACATAGCGACGCTTGGGCAGAAGCGTCGCTATGTGACGAGTCCGCGTGAGACCACGTTGTTCATTACTAGTAGATTAGACTGTAATGGTCTTTTTACTGGCCTTCCTAAAAAAGCGACGATTGCAGCCGATTCAAAATGCTGCTGCAGGAGTTCTCACAAGGACTAAAAAGACGGACCACATTTCTCCAGTTCTTCAATCTTTACATTGGCTCCCCCTTGAGAATTGATTTCAAAAGTCTGCTTCTGGTATATAAATCTCTCAATGGCCTTGCACCACAGAACTTAAGGGACATGCTTGTCAGCTACAAACCAGCTAGAACTCTCAGGTCCTGAGGCAGCGGCTTCTTATCAATTCCTAAAACAAATTTGAAAGCTGGAGAAGCAGCTTTCTGCTTTTATGCACCAAGCAAGTGGAATTCCCTGCCTGAGGACCTGAGAAATGCACCAACATTAAATAATTTTAATACTAGGTTGAAAACATTTATCTTTTCAATAGCCTATGATTAGTTTATGTCCTCCTTGCTGCCTGTAAGTCCACATGTTTGTATAATAGTCGGAGATATATGTGCTCTAATTTCTCTATTTTATAGGGCTGAGCCGAATGCCATTTTTTGCACTTGGAAGCTTCATTGGCAATTTTCCCCGAAGCTCCGAAGCTTCGTTTTAATAATAATCTATAAAAAAAATTTTTTTTGAGTCTGTTTGTTTAGTTTTTTAATCTAAATTAATACGCCATCTACGTTATCTGCTGCCAGCGCCATTAGAGGTGACCCTTTTATGAATGGTAACTATAGCAACACCAACAGCTGATTAATAAAGCCGCCAAATAACGCTAAATCCGCTAATTTTAAAAGGTTTGTACTTTGGCGCAAGGAGTGTCAAATGGGCTCAGGCGCGTGAAAATCCATGTCCGTGAAAATTGCCACTTCACCAGTGCGATGGCTCACCACACGCCATGGAAAGCCGGCCGGAAAATAGAGCCCAACATCTGTAAACTACAGTATATGCCACTTGGTACTATTCAGCCCAGTTCCATCATTATTGCATTTGGTAGGCGAGTCCCAGACTGCTTCAGCACGTCATTCCCATTAACCACAGGATTAACTCTGTACAGTTGAATGAAATGATTCTCCACCTATTTAAGTATTGTAATAATTGTTGAAAGCTTTTCCAAGAGGCATTCTGAAGGGGGATGTTCACACAGTTTCTTTATACTATCTAATGTATTCCCAGTGAATATAGTGATTGTTATTTTCCCCTGTACAGATTAATGAGTCATTATAGTTATGTGTTTTATCCCATCATACACCGTTTTATAGTTCCAGGCTCTGACCACCAGATGGTGCCATTTCTATTAGATTAAAACGTTTTGAAGAAATCAAATCAAGTCTTCAATATCATAACCATATTCATCACCAAATGCAATAATCACCACTATATTCACTGAGAATCCTAGATAGTATAAAGAAACAGTGCTACGGATCAAACAGATAACTGATGTTATATACCGTTTGTTGTGGTGGGATTGGGATGGGGTTTGGGGGGGTATTTGACCATTTATTTGGAATCCTTGCATGTTAAGGGAGCAGTTTAGTACAATTAGAATGTTGGGTATATTATTTACAGAATATTATGTGAACCATACCAAAATAAAATGACTAATTTGGGACACTCAATTAGCTTGATTTCTCACAGATCAAATTATATTTCTACAAAATAATGTTACATGAATGCTTATCTTACCCGTTACTACCTACAGGAAACATTTCAGAACAATCTGAGATGGTGGATGTAAAAATCTACTTTTTTTGTGTGAAATGACATGGAATGACCCTAATGACAGCAAAGGGATCTCAGTGGCTAGTGTTGTAAATTAGTGAAGATACGCCCTCCCATGTTATCAGACGCATAAAAGGCAGATTTTTCCCCCCGTTTTTCTCCCAATTTGGTAGCCAATTATACCCTATAGCAACCCAATTCCCCGTGTAGCAACCGCTTGAGAATTCGTCGCTACACAACCCCGTCGGGTGGCAATAGGAAGAAGGGTGCCAAGTGTTCTTCAGAGCATGATGCCTCGAGCCCCCGACCGTGATTCAAACTCGCACTGGGCCGCTTGTGAGCGCGACAATGCTTGCCGAGTCCCTCCCCCCCACCCCCGGGAGTGGCTGCCCAATTTACCCCTCCCTCAAGGAACTGGCCATACTAGGATTTGGTAGGACCAGGGCTCGAACCCATGATCCTCGGAGTGCAACTGTACCGACTGAAGGTCACCGATTTTACCGCTGTGCCAGAGCGGTGCTCCTTGGACACTTCTGATAATATAAGATATTTTCTGCAGAAGTAGGGATTTATTCTGCACAATGCTTAATTAAAATAAGTCCACATCACTTATACTGTATGTCTATGCCAACCCAAGCCTTTAACCAAGGTCAGAAAATGCTAGTTTGTTGTTTAATTCCACATTGGTTCATTTGGAGACGATGTTCTTCAGCTTCAAATGCAAGCATGCATAACCTGATTCAAATTAGATTGTGTATTCTACAAACAGGTCTGAAATGCTTCAGCAGAAATAATTTGTATTCTCTTTTCAGTATCATTCATTTCCATTAGGAAAATGACAAGCAACTGAAAGGATGTCCTTCCTATAAAAAAATATTGCCTCGCTCAAACTCGAGAATTTGAACAGATACACAGCTGAGTCATATACTGTGTCTGGATCTTATCTTTTTGATGACTGTGCGTGAAGCTCTCCTAGCATGGGGCGCATTTAAGAGTTCAGCATTCAGACATTAGAACAATGTGTGTAAGGTATGTAAATCTCAAGAATTTGCAAAGGTCTGAACAAGCAAAAAGTACAAGGAAGTTTAAATAAAAATTTAAATAATTGTAAAAAGCTAGTCTGTTAGCATTTTTATTACTTAATCATATTTGGACATCTAAGTGTTTTTTTTGGAGAAAAATAAAATAAAATAATAATATACCAAAAAGTAACGGTCTAAAGTTTGGCAGTAATCTGATAAACTAATTTGCTGCAGTGCCCCAGCTGAGAGGAATCAGGCAGTTTACAGGGGCGGGGGCCAGAGCAGCAGCAAAGTGCATGTGAGCAGATGACATGCTTTGAATTACTGAGTGGCTTGTGTTGAGTAACATTAGGTGATAAACACTGGCTGCGATCCCCATTTCCAGATGAACTCCATTTCTCCACAGCTGTGCACTCAGAGCCAGCATGCAACTGTGCTTTCTGAGTCCATTTAGCCAGACCGACACCCACTGCTGACCTGTGCGGGGGGAACTACAGTTACCATGGTAAAACTTGTTATGCTGAGAGCCGAGGTGCCATTTCACAGATAACTACAATAGCTCCACAGATTGTCTGTATACTACCTAGACGATCAGCTGCACATTGATTATTATTATTTATTATTTTTTTTATTTGTTTCAGATTTTTCCCCATTTTCTCCAATTTAGTAGCCAATTGAACCCTATTCTAATTCAATTGCCCCGTGTAGCAACCGCTAGAGAATCACCGCAACGCAACCCTGTCAGCCGGCGGTAGGACGGGAGGGCGCCACGTCCTCTTCAAGGCGCGACTCCTCCTAGCTCCTGACCGTGATTCCAGCCCGCCCAGGGCCGCTATGCGTGCAGCGATTCTCTCCGAGCCCCTCCCGGGCGCCGGCCATGCTCGGATCCGGCAGGACCGGGGCGCGAACCCCGATCCTCGGAGCACAACAGCACCGACTGAAAGTCGGCGCTCTTACCGTTGTACCACCGCAGCGCCCCAGCTGCACATTCTTAACATTTAAAGTTCTGTGTCTGCTACTCTTAAATTTCAAAACTGATTTTCTGCTTAATTATGAATTTTCATGAAGTGGCATAGTTGTTGACAAAACACATAGCTAGCATAGCAACACACAGTGATATTTGTTAAATGAAATGTGTACACACTAAATGATACATGCAAGGTAGACTACTTGAGAAAACAGTCCCAGGAGACATGTAAAAGGTAGACTCTTGTTCAGATATTGGGGGGGGGTGGGAAATAAAAAATTTTAATTGCACATTTTGGGACAACAACAGCTAATCGTCCACATCACTCAGACTGTTGTCTTTTACCTGAATTTAGTTTGTGAATATTTCCACACCTCAGTATGTTGTCACACTACCTCCAGTTGCAGACACAAACTGTCATAGCCAGGGCAACATAACAAATTACAAATACACTTGTTTTGCAAATGTGACCGGATCCCTGCTTCAGATGCATGTTTCAAAATTTGACTGAGTTTTTCATCTCACGTTCAGTTACAGAATCAGAGCTACACAATATCACTTGATGAGATCGAGTAAATATTTCTGGATATGAGATATCTTGTGATTTAATACGATATCCTGAATATTGTGATTTTGCAAAACACAGTTTTAAGAAAACTGGCTTTAAAGAGATACTGCAGAGCCTTTTCTAAGGCCCTTTTTACCGCTTCAATTTGAACTGGAATTCGTGAGTAGGTGTGGTCATATGACGATGATGCCACGTAGTCATATTATGAATATTCATACGGTCAAGGAGTGAAAGGGTGTGTCTTGGTGAACTGACTCAGCCCCACTGAACTCAATACGCTCATTCACGCTAAAGTAACGTTACTATTAAATACATTCAAAAACACAGCAAAACCCAGTCACACAGTAACGTTAGTATATTGAACATGGCTGGTTGTAGCGCCCTCATCCACTTGGTCCGGAGAGAATTGTTATCATTTATTAGCTAAACATTATTCATAAATGATAACTAAGATAACTTAGCTAGCTAAGTTACCAGTTCTCTGGACCAAACGGGGCTAAACTCACACACAATAAGACTGCCTTGCATTACCTAACTTATCGATACATTCCATCTCTCGGCAGATTATGAAAGCTAACAGAGTCGAGGAACGATACATCTCTGACTCCTTGGCATAATGCAGGCAAGTTAGCTAAAGATACCAAAGTAAGACGTTGTAGATTAATAACTCTCTATGGCTACGTTCACACTGCAGGTAAAAAGTGGGCCAGATCCGATTTTTTCCTCAAATGTGACACAGATCTGATTTTTTATGGAGGTGTGAACAGCGAAAATCACATTGAATCTGACATTTTCAATTCTCATTTTGGCCACTTTTGAATGTGGTATTAGATTACAATACATAACCGATTGTGTCAAAACGCACGGTCTGAACAGTCAGATCGGAATTAATGTGACTTTTTACGTCATTTTTGATGTATCAGGGCATTATGGTGTATTCAAATGAACTCGCAAGTCCGAAAATTTCCTTCCGAGAAGAAAAAACTATTTGAACATGACAATAATGTCACGTTCAAATAGTTTTTTCTTCTCGTTAATCAGAAATATTCCGACTTCCTAGATAATTTGAATACACCATTAGAACGTAGCGCACGGGCTAGTTAGGGTTATCAACACATTCACATTATATTATCATGTGTTGTCATTTTTGATAAGTGGTAAATGTGCAAAGCAGTGGATTTTTTTGGGCACAAACGATAGCCTACACCATAATAAGTCGTAGGCTACGTTTTTATATCATTCACGGACAGCTGCGTTAACCGTTTTGTGATTTAAAATAATGTTAGAACTGTCCATATTATAGTCTTGGTTTGTTGCACGGTATTTATTATTCACGGTTTTCTCATGTAGCTGCTTACCGAACGTTAATGGTTGTCGGTCCAATAATGTGTCAATAGTTTAATCTAAGGGTGCGCAGTGATGTTGGGCTATAGCCTAACGTTACACATGAAGTTGAACAGATGTGTCGTGTGATAGTTTTTTTATACTGTGTATTTTAACACGGCTGGAACGCTGTATTGGCCAATCTACATCCCGGAACTATCCGTTTTATAAATGTTATATCGACTGGTCTCACTAGCCAAACGGCCGAGCGCTCCATTTTCTTAACTCGCCCGTCCTCAGAATCACTAATTTCATGCCTTGCCTGAGTGTCACTGAAACCGCCCATGTCACGGTCCCCCCATTCCTGGCTCAGATCTCACATTCACGAGTCCCTCTGCACAGAAGTAGCAGCCATGGCAGCACAAAAAGCTAGGCTTCCCCCCCCCCCGTCTCCTCACCCTTATCATTAGCTCCACTGCACATCAACTTTAAAATTAACGCAGAAGCTGTGACTTTGCTGACTTTTTTTGTTGTTGTTTATTTCTGCAGACTGTGTAACAGGCGCTATGTCTTTTGTTAATTTGCACGGGTCATTTGAGCAGAGCAATCGGTTCACACTGGAATCAGATATGGGCCACATTAAAAAATTAATGTGAACAGCCAAACAAAAAAATCTGATCTGAGCAATAAATCGGAATTGAGCACTAAGGCCTGCAGTGTGAACGTAGCCTTAGTAGCTTGATATAAGTCACAAGTCTACACAAAAACTCAGATAAAACTATTTTGATTAAACATGAGATTTTCGGACAGTTGTGTATGATCATAATCTAACCCAAAACATCGGTCTTCAATGGGAAAAGTTGGTTTTTGACTGCAGTATCACTTTAAAGATTTTGTTGTGATTTCTGCCCTTTCTCATCATAAAATACACCCTCTATCCAGGAACTACTGTATGAAATGGTTATATACTGTATGTGTAGTCCGCAACACAGTGATTTTGAATAAGTCTTATTGTACGGTTTCAACACAATTACATTCATTAAAAAAATACATGCATAAGGTTCAATTTTCTGATTTTGCTTTAAACCCTGATCCTTTTTCATTCTTCCACTTCCCTATTATTTTGGCATGACTCGCCCATTATCATCTAACTTCAAAAAATTGATAACTACTCTACATATTGAAATAATACTTCAGAGTGCCCATACATTTTGATAATTTTGATCAACAGGTAATTACTTCCCCCTATCTATCATGTGACTGTTTAACATCAGTGAAATGATTTAAGTTGGTAACTGAATGGGGAAAACTGTTGAATATCTAGTTTGAGTCTTGAATAAGTTGAGGGAAAAGAGCTTAATTCACAAACATTCTGGTTAAACCACCCTAAGGCATAGTGAGATCAGTGTCATAGTAGAACATTATGTGCAATTAAAAAAAATCTAAATCAGTGCATTGACTTCAACAAGTCACTGATTAAAGCAGGCTTGCTTGGTGCACAAAGAAAGATGTGAAAAATATATATATAATTATTAGCTTACCAATCAGCATTGTGGAATATTTTGTAAAAACAGGTCCAAGTTGAAAAAAAAATATTTTAGTTATCCTGTAGGCTGTTATGTCCCTATGCTGGCTCGTGAGTGTGGCCATTTAAATCTTTTGCGTGCTAACAAGTTTCACTCTGTTCACCTGAGGCTTGATTGGAAATTGCAGACACCTGTGCTGGATTTCCAAGTGCAAATATATATTGCTGGTGTTCTCTAGCTCGAAGTTGGGTTTTTTGTTTTATTTTCCCTTTGTTGATTTGGTTTCCCTTTTGTTTTACTTTCCACATTTTATAACTTAATGCACGTTGCCAGCTTGCTGCTGTGCTGAAGTTTTACTTTGAATATTGCTGTGGCGTTTTGTCTTGGCTTGATTCCCCGTTTTAAAGGCCGGTTTTAATTCGCTTTGTGCATGTATATTTATTTTGTGTTGGAAATTGTTTGTGTGGCGGCCCCTTCGAGCCGGGGTCATAACAAGGCGTAAATGATTCAAAATGATTATTTAAAAGGGCGTTTTGCAAACAGTTTCTAGCTGTTCTGAGAAAATTGAAAATCAAGTAACCTGTGTTATACAGAAATTTCTCATGTTTATAACAAGCTAAATTTCATGAAATTAGTTGAAGTAGCCCTATCCACTGTGCGCCCCTACTGTAGTCGTATCCGTCCCAAGTACAGTATGCATGTTTCTCCGAAATTATACATTACAGCTTGAAGAAAACCGACAAAGTTCCGACGCATGATTGTTAAAACGTTTCATTGCTTGCGAAAGCATCGCCCTCTCTAGTTGTACTGCAGGCCAATAAAACAGCAGGATGCTAGACCAGACTTACGAGCTTCATCTTGCCACAGTCCCAGACAATAAACTGCACCGTTTCTACACGCTAAGTGTCGTATCGTGTTCCGATATAGGAACAATAATATATCATTAGAAAGTAGTATAAATAAACATTCTGTGTTTTTTTCCATGTTTAGCTGACTGTAGGCTACGAAGCACTTTCGGTTTAGATAAACACCTTTTTTTTTTTTGACAAAATCTCTTATATAGCCTAAATACATTTAAGAAACCTACCTGCATATCCTACCTGCATGAAATTACAACTGAAGAGTTTCTTATTCCATTTCGCCAATGTCCAGTAGGCCTCATTTCCACAGCGAGTAGCCTACCTATCGCAGCTGGCGGCTGTAATACTTCGCTATTGTAAAAACACACTGACTTTTTAAATAGGCTAAACAGGGTTAAGCGAGTTATCGTAGATTTTATCAGGGGATACCTGCATTCATTTGTTTATACACAGATTTTAAACATGACTGTGCAGACGCATCTCAACCATGTTATGACCCTCGGTTACGAATGTTTCAACTTTTAGGAGAAATGATGTTTGTTTTTGTTACTTTGGTATTTCAAATACTACAGTATCCATGATGCTCAGCGCCTGTACATCATTTCCACTCCACAGAAGAAGAAAAAAGGCTCATTTCGGAACAGAGAGGAAAAAAACTGCATTTTCTGCCATTAAAAAGGAATACTTATATAACACTAGAGGATCAGTATTACGTTTGATTGTAACTTGTCATCACAGAGATCGATAAAGTATGATCTCTATCTTTAAAACCATATCAATGAATTTTGAAATGTAGATGAATGGTATATTTCATATTCAGAAATGCGATTCTGGTATTAACTCAATTTTGACCAGATAGTGGTTTTATTACGTCTTTTGGCTCTCCTGTGCAATGGTCGGATGGGAGACATGTATCTGAAGTCTGCGCCGGGTCACAAATAAAATCAAACGGGCATTTTCAGGTTTACAGAAACTACACAATGAACAATCAGCAACTGCACACGGCAGAGTCATTGATTTAATTTTCATGTCCCAACAACCGAGGTGAAAGAAAGCTGAAAGACGCTCTACAAGCCCTGCGCCCAGTGCAGACAGGAAGTTGAGTGAATAGACGGAAGGGAGACAATCACATTGTCAGTCTGTGCTTCACACTGAAAGTTGCCTGTGCTTTGCAGGCCGCCTCATGGAAGCTGCAAGGACTTATTTTCACAATTATTTCTAACTTTCTGCTCACTAAATGCAAGTTCCTCATTAACACAGGTTTCATGTTCCTCATGCATGCAGAAAGGATAGCACTCAATGGTGCAATGTGGGTTATCTTATGATTACAGCAGGGACTAAAAGGTAATTAGTTCAGGTAAATAGAATTTTATCTTTGAAAATGTGTCACACCTGCTGTGCCCATAGGAAGCAGCCCAGCAGATCCATAAAACATACACGCATACCACGGCTTATTTCTGAGATGGCAAGAGGGGCCCTTCTGCACTTATGGGGAAGCTGTTGTAAGCTCGTGATAAAGACTGCATGTGGAAGCTGCGTTTCATTTTTACATTTAGTTTTGGTGATGGCCAAACAAACACGCTATCCAGAATACCAATATGCAGATTTTTTAATATAATTTCAGCTTTAAGGGTTGAAGGTTTTCATGTACAAAATCACATGTAAACCTGCTACCACCCGCAAAAAAATCATCCGAGGTGATCAACCAATGAGGTGCAAAAAGGACTGCGTGTGTTAAAATTGAAGGATGCATTGATATTTCATTTTTGTGGGTTAGCCTGAATGAATATGCAAAATTGGCCGTCCCTACGTTATTTCATGAAATGGCGCAAATAGATTACTTTAGCACGTGTAATGTGATTTACTAAGCCCGAAAGCAATTTTTGTAATGGTAATTTCAAAATGCATTTTAGTACGAATGAAAAGCAGGTATTAAAATACATGCAATCAATAAGATGCTGGCTAGCAAGAATGATACATTGTAACAATGAAACATATTTAACAGTGAATAACAAAACAAATCAAAACTTTATCAAAATAAAACCCATCATCAGATGGAAATGTGATTTTATGTGTCATTAACGGTGTGAGAAGTGCTAGTAAGTAGCCTATAGTTACGATTATTTCAGTCCTGACAAATATCTGTAACCTCCGGCAGAAACTAAGAGCCATCCAGTGAAACAGTTAATAGTAAACCGCCAGCTTGTTCAGTTTAACAGTAGCCTATACCTACAATAATACTTTTTATTAAAAAATGTATTCCAGTGAAAAAAACATTTAATGAAGGGGGAAACTGTATAAATCCTGTTATTTAACAGGTTATTTTATGGGATGACTGTTAAATAATGAGTTATTGCTGTTATTCTACATGACATTGAAAGTGTTTTGAAAGAAAAAAAAACAGTAAACTCCTGTAACAGTTTGTTTACAGTGTATTGTGAAAAAACTGTACTTGTAAAGTGTTTGTAAAAGTTTTTTTAAGTATTGTCAGTCATGTTGAATAACAGCAATAACTCAATATTTAACAGTCATCCCAAAAAGTAACAGGATTTATAAGTTTTTTCCCCATTAACAGTTTTTCTCGGGCAATATTGCTGACCATTTTCTGACGCGATATTTTTTTTGTGTAACCATTCCAAATAGGCCTACGCATATCATTTAAATATCGCTGTTTGCAGTAATTTACATAATGACTTTTCGTTGATCAACCGCAAAGTCTGAAATGATAACATGTGCAAATACTTTGGCTGAGCACATAAAATAACACCCTTTATTTGGGATCCAAGTAAGTCAACCCCTTAGTATTATTTTTTAAATTTTATGTGCAACAAAGGATGTTTTAGACACAAAGAGGTTTCTGACAACTAGCTAGCTTTATAATGGCTGGTGTAGGGACATATGGGGTTTTGTCATTTTAAAGGTAACAAAGCACTAAAACCACTAAACACTTTTTTCAGAAAGTGAAAGTCCTCCCCAATCATTTGTTCCAATCACCTGGATTTTCTAATTATCACAATTCTTCAGCCAAGAGGTAGGAGCTAACTAGGCTAATTAGTGAAATTGTGAGTTAAAGGGTGGAAGAAACATGGCAGGAATTTTACTTTCTGACCCCTGGACTTTCCACCTCTGCAAACCTGGTAGTAGCCTACGATAGGCTACATTGTGCCAGGTTAAATGTTGGATTGGATCAGTTGTGTTGGACTGCTGGAAATAAATTAAATCCTCTCTTAAAATAAATGAAGACCGCAAATGAGTCACTGGATCGTTTAAACTTTTAACCTGGCTCCGGTACTTTAAGTGAACACGCTGCTTTTGCGCCCCGGGCGCCTCGCGTTTATCCGCTCCAGGCGCCTCGCTGTTTTTCGAAAAAAGCTCGGTGCGCAAAGGGTTGAAATATCTCATCTTGAAGCGCTCTGAGGAAAAATGTGCGCCACGTCACTGTCATTCTTTTCTCCTCTGTCCAATCACACAAAGTAGAGGCGGGCCTTAATTCTGCCTGTCGGTTACGTGTAAACAAAGACGATTGAGGAAAAAAATGGTAACGTTAGTTGCCGTTTCAGCCCATCAGGAGTTATATGATTTCAATAATCCTGAATACCATGCTAAAAAATAAGCGATCCAAGGCACTCCGCTTATTCACGGCTTTTTAAAGACAAATAACGAAGCAAACTTTCGGGTAAACTTAGTTCGCTAACACCGTTAACAACGTCAGCTAAGTGATTGACAGGAACGGAGTTTGGTTGCCTAGCAACAGCAAAAAAGACACCTCCAACTGCTTTTTCAGAGTAGGCTTTCGTAAAATCAAGACAGGTAGTGCTCCTCGTGTTTTCAAGCCTACAAAGCGCGTCCGGTGTGATCGCAGCCTAAAACAGTAACGCCTGAATGTACAGGTAACTGACTGACTGCCTGATCCTCGTTTTTGAAAAGCGCATGCATAAATTGCGAGTGTTGAAAAGCACATGCGTAAATTTCGCGTAATTACGGTAAAAAGTTGAAAAGCGCATGTGTAAAATAACGTAATTACAATAAAAACTTTGCTGTCTACAGGGTTCGTACAATCCTTGAATGTCTTGAAAATGCTTTATTATGAAAGCTCAGTTTTCAAGGTTAGAAACATGCTTGAATTTTGAATAAACTCCTTGAAAATGCTTAAGCTGTACATAACTCGTAGTCAAAGTAATTGTTGGGAGTAAACAAAAAATAGTTAATTAAAATTTAACAAGAAACAGTTTTCATTGTTGTGAGGTTCTGTGACGTCTTCTCTCTGATTGCATGCACTGTGTTAATACAGAACAGTTACAGTTGAAGGAGCTAGCATCCGCAACACACTCCTGCCATCATGCCTGGCTGCCGGTTCAATGAAAATTGGTTTCAAAATTTATTTTACAGGCTGTGGCTACAGCAACGGCCGGCCTCACGCAAGGCTTACTGCAAGTTTTGTAGGGAAGACATTGACATATACACGATGAGGGAATATGCGTAAAGGTAACCGGAGCAAACGTGGTTTTCTTCAAAACTGTCCAACGTTACCGTTTCAGCGGTAGTAAAGAAAAAATAAGAGGACGAAAACTAAGCAGGCTTATTATCCAACAATTGTTTAAGCTATATGCTATGCTGTCATTATGCATCTTTGAGAGGGGTGTAAATCTATTCAATTTATCCCTAATTTAGCTAAGGTTTTACCCGGATGTAGCCTGGTTACATCCTAGCCGGTTAAAAATACATTTAGCTTTAAAGGAGGCCGGCTCCACAATATACAGCGATTTTGATGATCAAGATCTTTTTGTAGCTACAAGTAGTAGCCTACTAATGTTGGGATAACAGTTACCGGCGTCAGTGCAAGTCACAAAAACCATTAGGCTATATATTTTGGCTTGGGCAATAAGAAACAGCGGAGGAGAACGCACCAGAGATTGAAGTCTCACCACTTGGGACAATGTATGCAAATTATTGCTTAAAACACAGTGTGAGGAAAGATTCACACTAATTCTAATTCATTAGATTATAACATAGCTAATCTGAATAATCTACACGTTCGAAAAACACGATTCACGTCAATAGGCCTACCTAAAAAAAATAAGACACGATAGGCCTACACGTTGCGGTCTTTGTGAAATCATTTTTATCTCTTATTACATAACGTTAGCTGCCATTATAGAACAGTATAATGGACTTGCCTGCATGATTTAGCTAATATTATAAATAACCTAGATATCTGGTCTGCAGAATGTGCGCTGCACCTGCCTGCTAATTTGCATTAGCCCACATTGATACGTTCAGGCTCAACTGCAGGGTAGGCTATATACTATACTTTCAGTTCAATACCAGCTCATGGCTCTTTTGTTCTCTTGCTGCTTTCGTTCAGTTCTGGTTCGTTCACTTCTCGTTCACTGGCTCAGTGGCTCTCGTTCGTTCGCCGGCTGTCGTTCGTTCGCGTCAATGGCTCGCATAGGCTATATATAGCCTACAACTCGGCTCACAGGATGTCGTTTATTTGTAATTTTTTTGGCTTTTGTGGCTTTTTTTGACTACTACTGGCCACTGTGTAAGTTATTGTAGGCCTGAAGGAGGAGTGGGCGCCATCTCAGTGCTTGCAGGGAGAGCCAAACGAATGAATCATTGACAGAGAAGACTTGGTTCCGTTTGTTCATTTCAAAGATTCCTTCAAAAAGATTTGTTCGTTCGCAGACTTCCCATCGCTAGTTCCTTTCGGCTCCACGTTTTAAAACCGGAACAACGTGGCGTCCCGTTCATAAACTATTATTCCACCTAAATAGTCCACTAAAATACATTTCTGAAAATATTTGAGGTGAGAAATAGGCCATGTAGTTGCTGAATCGTGATTCATATTTCATCTGCAACGTCTAGTTTAACAGAGTTATATGAAATCATTAGTACATTGTAGGCTACGTTCATTTATGCAAATGACGATTGAACACAGCTCCTTCGCCCCCACCCCTCTCCCTCGCTCACCCCACAAAGTATTTTTCTAAATTGTGTATTAGGCGGAGACAGGCTGAGACGGTGAGTGCACTTACTCTTTAAGTTGGATAACCCGGAAGCTCCCTTTACTTCAATCCATGTTCCAGATTTGGGAGGGTTTGGTTTTTATTTTTCTACGGTCTGACTATGGGGTTTACTCAGTGCAGTTATCCAGCTAACTCTAATACTGCTCCCAGTACTACTAATCCACTGCAAATGCTCATATTTGGCTAAGCATGGCAATACAGACTCGTTTATAATATTCTACTTTATTGCAAAATTTGTGCAAGTTTTAACCAAACTCGAATGTTAATGCGAACGCGAGCTCCGCTTCATGCTTACTGAGCTTTCCATGTTATAGCCTACTAATAATGACTGAAGAGAATCAACAAGAAACAAAACCCCAGAAGCAAATTCCAAAAACTTAATGAAATGTTAAAATAAACGTTGTCTACAAGTGTTTTTATTGTTAGAAGCTAAGGTTAGAGTTTGCGTTCACTTCTTTGGTGGTTTACTGGGTCATTCCATATCAGATCAACAAATGCCCCATGCTCTTCGGTCTCGGATTTTGCTGAAATTTTTACCACAGCACCCAAACTTTGGATTTGTCCATTAATATGGCTATAGAACCTTTGGTAAACAATTCTGCAAAATCCGAGACCGAAGAGCGTGGGCCCCACAAAATATTGGGTGATTTCACATGGAATGACCCTATTGTGTGTGACCTAGCTAGTTTTATTCTTTGTCCAGCCCTGACAGTCGGATTGGACAAGTACACGGTTGATCTGTGACTTTGACGCTCCAGTTCAGGGGCACGCCATGTTCTGCGTCTTAGGGGGAAATTAATTTTTATTGTGGTAACATTGCACTTCAACTTTTTTATTAAACAATATCTTATTGAATCAAATGTCGGTGGTGGCCTTTTAAAATACACTATTTTAATGTGGCTTGCCCCAAGAGTATTGGGGCGATACCATCTAGTAGGCTACATTAGTGCTACCAAAAACTGACTGCTGGTAGCCCAACATTGCAAACACATTTCAAAGTAAGCGTTGGGCCTCGTCAGCATATTCATGCATATCCTTCTTTTATCTGGGCACGTGAGGACGATTATCATGGCCATCCAATAGCCTATCGTGTTGCACGATAACGTCGTCATATCACCCAAGCCTAGTTGGCTTACAGTAGCCTATCTCGTTGAGATTCTCCTTATCCACGGTGGCCCCCTAGTGGTGGATCATCGATGTCCCAATCGCCTCCAAACTTCCCCGAAAAAAAAGGTCAGCAGTCCGGCCTTTGCATAGGGTGTTTTTCATTTCGTTCACATAAACACTCGATTGACAGTTTTTTTTTTCTTTTTTCTTTCTACATTGTAACAAGACTTAACATCAGCATCAGCACGTTGCAGCAATGTTCTACCAAAGTCTCTTGGAAAACTTTTTATTGAGATTACGTTTGAACGTGGCTACAACGTTGTACAGCAATATTGCAGCAATGCTGCACAGGGTTGTAGTAGGAAGGTTTCTTAGTTTATGTTACACTTGTAACCTTTGTAAAATATTTCCAAAACTCCATCTTTCCCTATTGAAATTAGAACTATTGGCAGAAGCAAGACATTCTAGGCTGAGCAGTACCGGAGCTTGCGAAGTGGTAACGTTCTCATAGTGCTCATCACTAATTAAATTATGTCTGCTTCCCCTCCTTGCTCGCTCCCACTCCCATACTCTGCCCCACCCGCCTTTGAGAATCAGATGCACTCCATCACCCCAGTATGCAGGCCAACCTGCATGCTCCAGACCACTATCCACCGTGCCCCATCACATGTTCCTCACTGGCTGCATACAGGCATCCGGGCTGAGCTAGGCTTGCCTAGTCTTGTTTCGGAACAAATCTCATAACTTTCTCAGGTACAAAAAAAAAAAAAAGAGCAGAAACAAGAAGCTATAGCACACTTGTCAAACCGGCCATGGAAGGTTTGAAATCACAGACATTAAACGAACATACATTATTAATGTAGCTTACACAGAAAACAGTCTGCGAACTTCAGAAGCATTTTTCTCTAAACCACTGTTTGGTGGTAGTCCGGGTGTAACAGAGCATCTATTTTTTAGAAAAATTAACTCATGGTTTTATTTGGTTGGCTACAATGAAAACAATTTATTATCAATGTGCTTGCTGTTTGTACCGAACGATGATGGCTGTTCAAATACAGTAGCCTAGGCGATGTATGCAAAACAAGATTTTGATAACAATATAGCAGCAATTAACACATGTATAGTCACACCTAATGATGTTGGCTGTAGGTGCAAAACTAGATTTTCATAACAATGAACACCTATAACCACACAATGATGATGGCTGTTCAAATAGGATAGGTAACTTAGGTCTATGCAAAACTAGCCCTGAGAACTCTTTCAACTTCATCTCGTAACACCAGGATCAGTTTATTCATTGTAGTTAAACATAGAAACGTATTTTAGTAAAGTATACCAATTTTGGAAATGTATTATTTTTGTACAGGTAACAACACAGCTTGCTTATCACACTTATCAATCTTGATAACTATAACGAAGTGATTTTGTTCTGTACTACTATAGTAGTTCCATGGTAGTTTTTAGTGAAGAAATCATTATCACAATAAAAAAAACAATATACACATACCATCTGCTCCAACAGCTGAGGAAATTGCATTCCAAGCTCTTGCTTTAATTATATTGTCTTTGTAGAAAGAATCCAGTGTGTCATACTGCTCCCTGTATTTCCCCACTTCATAGATAAATCGACAGTCGTCCATCTCTCTTTGCTTTCTTCACAGTTTCTGTCCGCATCAAGTCTCATGTCACGTGTAGTTGTTTAGGCTATGTTTTTTTTAGGCAAGTTTGACACTTGATTGTAAATAGCCTACATGGTAAGCCTATATAACCTATTCTTATTTATTTTGGCAGTAACAGATGCGATGCTTATCCATGCACACTGCCATGATAATAGATTTTTAATGTAGTGAACAGAACCGATGTTCATATCCCATCTCCTTTTAAAATTTTATCAGCGAAGCGAGTATTAATTAACAATAACAGCAGCAACGGAGACAACAGTAAATTATAAGTTGGTGATCAATTATATATAAATCCTGATCTGATGACATGATTATTAGGAAACTCCTCTTTGTATAGTTTATTTGTTTGGCCTAATAACTGGCCTAAAAATGTGAATATTCTTAAAGTTGCTTTTTTATTAAGGTGATTTATTCCATGACACTGGGGAAAGCATACGAGTTGCTTGTTGTAGACTACTGTATGGATACATAAAATAACACACAGCATCGTAAATTGAAATTCAAACTTTGAAAACAGGCAAACCAGAATTATTCGCTTCTGGCACGCCGTGAAAAATAAACCCAAAGCCGAAACTATAGCTACAGCGCCATGTGCGGAAATGGCACTTCGCATTGCGCTCGGCTGGTACGTTCTTTCTCGTAGGTTGTACTTGACGCCGAAGTGAAGCGGTAGCAGTTCCACGTGCGCTATGCTTTCGGTGTGTTTTTGGCCTGACGGCTCGCCGCACACCATGCGCTTGCGGGAAAATAGAGCTCTCTATATTGTGCTGTACTTCTTTCCTTGAGTGCATCAATCTCACATTGCATCTGCCATAGGAAAGTTACAACTGAAAATTTGATGATAATTTTTAAAAATGTAATTAATTTGCTTGAGGAATACTGGCTATTATACACACATAAATCCTCTGGTGGCATAAAGCTGCTAGGCAAATACTGCTTTGGAGTTACTTGAAGTGTGTTGTCTTGGTTTAGAGCACAAGGGCACAAACCCCCAAATGCCCCTGTAGCCATTGTAAAGCCGACAGGCCGTCAAAAATTTCTGCAAGTATCTAAAATATCCTCAACCGCATGCATAAATCGTCCAGGCAAATCGAAAACTGAAATCCCAGAAAGGGAACAGTCCCTTTAATGTTTCCCTTACATATGCTAATAAGATCTGTCTTATGGTTGTTCAGTTGAGTACAGGTACAGGCAGGATACAGGATACTGAGATTTACAATTGAATTATTTTTCAAAACCATTTTCTTTTGTCATGCTCTCCTGCCTGATATGTAATCCCTGCTGTGAGACTGTTATAGGTTTGCGATAAGTTTGTAAACACTACTGTGGTGATGAAATAATTTCTGCTCCTCCCTTCCACTGCACACACTATGTTTCTTGTGTCCAGTAGTTAGGACAGAGTTGTGCCCACTGCAGTACCAGAGCCACAGTTCTGTTTCTGTCAACACTTCAATTCCTGTCTGCTCTCCATCAGTATGAATCACCCAATCTCATCCAAATTCTAAATGTTTCACCCTCCTTCAGCAAGGAGACAATTTCAAATGCTTTCAGTTAAATATAAATTTTTCAGTTTAGCATTGTAAGTTGTGCTCCAGCCATAAAAAGAATGTTGAGGTTACTGTATGAAAGGGGCTAAGCATTGCAAAGAAAATATGTCAATGTTAAATACAAGCAGCTTAATTTTTATTTCATGACCATTTTATTGCTTAAATAATACATAAGTTTCAGAAGAGAAGCAAGGCATTCACAAGCAGTGAACATTAACTAGAGAAAAGGATAGAAGTAAAATGTCTACTTAATCTTTTAGGCAGTTTTCTTAGAGAATGGATTAAAATGGATTTAAAACTAAAGGCCCTTTGTTTTCTCCCTAAGCAGTTTAAAGGCCTTATTCCCTGGGCTTCTCACAGCATTTACAAGTCCATTAAAGTGACAACCTCATTCTACCCAAATAGACAATCTATAGCATCTAAGGAATCTTGGGTGACTTCAGTTGTATCTATCAGAGAGGTGCAGATAGGGCCTTTGCGTCAGACATGCCATAGCTAGAATCTACTGGCCCGTGTCCAATAGCTGTTCCTTGACGCTGACCCAGCTTCCTTTATCAAGAACCGACAGGCTTTGGCATGCGGCAGACATTGCCGCTCCTTTGCTCCCAGCTAACTGAAAAACACACCTGCCAGGCATGGATTTGTCACTGGCTGGCTCACAGCACTGCAGCAGAACAAGCCTTGTTTTAGGGTGTGTCTGAGGATATGAATCAGAGTTTACACAGAGCCAACGCCCATTGTATGTTGGACAAAGTGTTCCAGTCAAATTTAGCAAAGATTAAAATAAAGATTTCAAAAAATTCTGCAGCACCTATGTGTGGAGTAAACAGCATTACACTGAAGGTTCTTCTTAGATTTTTAAAAAAATGTTTTTTTATTTTATATATATATATATATATATTTATTGTATTTGCCATTTTATGGAAACCAGAATCTTCAGATTGAATTAAAGGAGGGCATCTGATTCCTGTAACATTCACAGGTACTATATATAAAGTCTAATCCAACATAGCAGATATGTACAGGAAAAACACTGATGTGAATTCCAAGAAGGAATGATTAGAACCATTAA
The DNA here is from genome assembly GCA_029718625.1 of Synaphobranchus kaupii. Classification (NCBI taxonomy): domain Eukaryota; kingdom Metazoa; phylum Chordata; class Actinopteri; order Anguilliformes; family Synaphobranchidae; genus Synaphobranchus; species Synaphobranchus kaupii. The sequence goes on along the minus strand of CM056383.1, from coordinate 43,766,663 downwards.
GGGTGAAAATCTTCTACACTCTATACGTCTAAACTGTATAAGCTTAATCGAATACTGTCCACTTTTCCAAGGTAGTATTACTTGTTTGTTGAGCTCTGCTCCTCCAATTTGGGAAACAGGGCTGCATTCAAATCCAATTTAACATGCCCCCTTCCCTTGCCGTCTTCCCTCGAGGGAGCTATCTTGTGACGCAATTTGCTACGTGCAGCAAGCAAACTTAAAAGGTGCTCTGCAAGGGAGGGTTGTCGAGTAACAAACAAAAACCGAACCGAACCGCCCTCACAACATTTCAGAAGTGCAACACCATAGAGTTGAAATGTGACTGCCACATGGCCCTGTGGTGACCGCCCACTTTTTCCACGTGGAGCATTGCATTATGGGATTCCCTTCTTGCTGGAAGCTTGCATTTAATACCCTTGGTGGAAGGGAGGATAAACGAGGGAGCGAGGGAATATAATTACTCCCTGCCCTTTCTTAAATTGGATATGAATCACACTTGGTGTGGCTGCCATATTTCATCCTGGCATTTTGGGGATTCCCCCCTTGAAGCAAGGGAAGGGAACGACAGGAAGAAAGGATAAATGTCGGATCCGAACGCAGCCCGAGTCTACAATTCCAACCCCCTGCTTGTGTTGTCTGAGGGGCATCTAGCTGTGTGTGTGTGTGTGTGTGTGTACACAATCAATGTGTTCTAGCTGGAAACTTCCTTCACACACTCACACGCTAAACCAATCAGTCACCCACAATAATGCCAAACTGTCTCGTCTCACTGCCGTGCAAATATTTGACCACTGCTGACCTGCATTCATTTCAGGTCCATTCACTTTCAGTTCACCCAAAATCATGGAAGACTATTGAGAGACAAAGAGAGACCCAAACATTTACACATCAGTCTCATATGGACCATTGAACTGCTGTGTCCACAGTATACTACGTTTTTCACTTTCCCCTGGGTAATTGTATAATATATCTAGTCTTTTCTCAGAAAATAAATAAATAAATGTAAACCATTATTAGTTGTACAGCTTAAATGGTAAATTGTAAGTTAAATTACTTTGACAGCCAATGGATGCCCTTTAAAAATAAAAAAAAAACTGGCTTCACAAGTTTAAAACTGTCAGCTGTTTTACTTCTCACACAGGGACATATTTTAGTTTTATGATAAAAGTTTTTTTTTTTTTTTTTTAAAAGGTCCCCAAGTGCCAAATGTCCTCTTAGTTGAAAGAAAACTATGACCATAAAACATGTCTCATTTCCAATGTCCCCCTCTGAACACATCTCCTTGTGCACTTGTTCCAGAATCAGGTGAAATGACAGGAAACATGGAGTTATAAAGGTCACAATCTAACAGCCACTACTACTACATTACCAACATTTGACACTCACTCTTATCCAGAGCAACTAACAGTAGTTGAAAACATCAGTCACTACTATTATCATTGTTGTTATTTTTGTAGTCGTTAATACTACAAATAATTATAATAATTATAAACTGTCATTATTTTTTATTTGGCCTATCATTACATACATTTTTTTGAGACATAGTCAACACTACACCCATACAAGTATAACCATTTGAGAGTAATGAACTGTTCTTTGTTAAAGGGTCAATATATTTCGCTATTAAATTTCAGGATCCCAAGTCAATCACCGCGGTGGCCCCAAGAGGCATACAGTCATTGCCTTTTGTAGCCATTCAATTAGCGTGCATGATTTCTGCATTGAAATGGCACCCATAAAAGCACCTATGGTTTGGTTTTGTTAGCTTGTGGCGAGGTCTCTGTCAAAGGGCAGGCCGAACACAAAGACGGCCACCGCATACAATACTCGCTGCGAACTTAATATCAATTCGACATCGTTACGTTGTGCATTCTGTTCTGGTCTGCGCTAGTAGATTTCTGTCAAAATCTGTCAACAGTTACACAGATGAAATTTCGTAAAAATGCATATAACGTCGATACAAAAGTTATTAAATAAATGCACGATTAATTTATCGGGGGCATAATGAGTAGCTATAGCCTATAGGAGGTATAGCCTGCGTGGTTACGTTTGCGGAGAAACTAAACCTAGAAATAATTTACCAGTCAGGAATTCATGCATTACAAAGTCGCATTTACAGCTTTATGAAAACGCACTGCGATTTGCGTTTTATTGATACATTTAATGAAGGCTATTATAGTTATGTTTCCACTTCCCGTTAAAGAAAACGTTTTAGTATGATTCGGTAAAACTTCGCAAAGAACCTGTTACCCAAATCAAGTGATAATATTCTGTTCCCAGTCATAGAAATCAAATAGAACAAGCAAGAACCCCACGTTTTAAAGATATCAACGAGATACATTGCATGCATAACCTTTCTTAAGCAACGCCAGACTATAAGGTAAAACTTACATTCTCTTATCAACAGGTTTAAGTTGTCTGTGCATGGCGAGGGAAAATCCAAACAGGCTTCCTGGTTCCCCGACTTTCCTGAGGACGTTCTCCGTATCAAGATTAAAAGCTGAAGTATGTGTCCATGCGGAGAGACAGAGAAAGAACAGACGAAGAACAAGTGTTCTCTTGTAAAATGCCATTGCGTTGAGTATTTATCTCGGCTTTCACGTCGGTTCTCAGCCTTTAACGAAGCTCTTGGTGGTAGAACTGAATGGTGCAGTTGTTCTCCTGCAGGCTGAGGTTTTTAACCGAAACGCTCGCAGCACCACGCCCCTCCTCTCCCTCTTCCCCATCCACCCACTACGTCATCATATAGCCTACCATAGCTGTGTCGAATACCACTTATCTGCCTATTGTAATACAAGCCTAACTTCTCATATATTGACTTTTACACGCGATAATTAAAATACATGTCAAAGGGAAGCGGGTATTCTACAACAGATTGAATAGCACAAAAATATATATTAAAAAAAAATCTTCTAACAAGGCAGCTTAAACTGTATAATATTTAAAGTTTAAAATTCATTTAAAATTACAATTAGTATAATTATATTGCGTTGTGGTGGCAGAGCTCCCTGTAAGCCTCCCAGCAGAAAGGCAGAAATGAAAAAACAAGTCTAGGCAAGCCTAGCTCAACCTGGATGCCTGTACGCAGACAGTGGGGAACATTTGACAAGGCACAGCGGATATTGTTCTGGAACATGCAGGTTGGTATGCATACTGGGGCGATGGAGTATTAGGACGTTTCCACTCCGCAAGCTCCAGTTCGCTCCGGCTTATATATTGTGATAAAAATGGATATCCCATTTTTTTGTTCAGATACCACATTCGTTTATTTCATAAAATATAAAAAATTTTATACATTTTTTATAAATTTTGCCATAATTACTCAAAATGTAGGCATGGCGACCCCTGCTTTTAACCCTTTCACGCGTATACCATCACATATATGTGATCATTCCAGAACTGGCCCAAAAGCGTACCATCACAAATATGTGAGAAGTAGTAGCCTATCATTAGAACATTCAGTTGAGAATGTCGTCACAAGTGTCACTGCCTTCTAAACTAGATTCCAACTAGATTAACAATTCCTAAAGAAATTGTAGGTGTGATTGCTTCGCAGTGGTATCAATTGCTGGAAATGGTATAGAAAGATGGTAATATGGTATAGTGTGAGGTGGTAAATAAAGTTGGAAATGGTATGATGTGGTAATGTGGTATAATGGGGTCTAAAGAAGGTGAAAGTGTTAAAATATGGTGATCTATTTTGTAGTTAGTAGTCTAAAGAACCTGGTGATACAAAGAAGTAAGGAATTGTGATGAAAGCACAAAAAGGTAATGTCAAATCATCTGGGATAGTATTGTTATATCATGCAGTTAGCCAACACGTTATCTTGGACTTTGTGCAGAATTTAGGCATGTCATTGTTTGCACCTTTGTGCAGAAAACTGGTTGACGTACCATTCGACGCACAGGAGGCTAAATGTTTTGAATTGTTGTTTATTCATTTGTCACTGGACAGAGGGGTGTACTACGAAGTGAGATTAAGGGGATAGCGAGCTAAATTAAGCTTCAATCCTGGGTTTTCTGTATCACGAAGCCGACTCACTTTTAATTGGAGTATATTGCCACGGCAATTTACTATGCACAGCTAACCTGCTCCGGGGCAGGTTATGTTCAGGATAACAGATTGAAACATATAAAAGCACCACTCTTTGACCAATAAACTCCTTAGCTTTGGAAAAAGGCGTCTCCATTCCAAAGGATCCCGTAGAGATATGTGCGGATACTGAGGGAATCTCTTTGCAGGGCGAGATTAGTGAGTTCCGCAAAAGATTGTCCGGAAAATGCTTGAGAGAAATGCGACTGCTTCACTTCGGCGTCCATTGTAACCTACCAGAAAGAACATACCACGTTCTGGCGGCCACCATACCATTTCTGCGTGCGCTTCGCCTGCGATTCTGTTCCTGTATAATTGTCCAGCTACCTGAAATAAAATGTTTAAAAAATTAATCACACACCAAAAAAAAAATTACGATGCTTTGTGTTATTTTATCTATCCATACAGTAGCCTAAAAAAAGTAGGCCTAACTCATATGCCTTCCCCAGTGTCATGTAATAAATTACCTTAATAAAAATGCAACATTGAGAATATTCACATTTTTAGGCCAGTTATTAGGCCAAACAAATAAACTATCCAAAGAGGAGTTTGATAATAACCATGTCATTAAATCAGAATGAATATATAATCGATCACCAACCTATAATCTCTTGTTGTTATTGTTAAATATTAGCCTACTTGCTTCGCTGATATTAATTTTAAATCGAGATGGGATATGAACATCGGTTATTAAAACTACATTAAACATGTATTATCACTTCAGTGAGTATGGATAAGCATTGCAACTGTTACTGCCAAATAAATAAGAATAGGCTATATTGTAAGGGGACGTGACGTGTGAGGTGGGAGGAGCCAAACGCAGCAAGGGGATTCTTTAAGCCCTAAGGCCACTAAGGCGGGAAACCCCGCAGTTAAGGGAGGAGACAAAACAAGACCACACGTACCAAAGCTACAAACCGGCTCACTGTCACACACTAAAGAGTAGAAGCGCAAACGCCAAGTTTTCAGCAAGAAAACCAAATAAGGCAAATGGAACAGAGCACAAGGTTCCCATACTTCTACGAGCAAAGTGACAGAAGAAAGAGCCAGAAACAACAAACGCCCTGTCTCGGCAACGAGACGCATAAGAACAGGCGAGTAGCATAAAAGGTACACATTTATTTATTTATTTATTTATTTCGGCATGCATATAGTCACACTTCATCACAATTACTGTAATATGCCTTGAACAAACACAGTACCTGCCGAAAAGGGATACGGGAAAAAGCAGCCTGCTTATCAAAAGTCCCGCCCCAATTCCCTACTCAAATTTAAATGTTCACATTTCACATAAAACACACACAACCAACAAACACTGAAAACGAATAGGAATTAGAATACCAAGAGGCGAAAGGAACGGGGATCTAAAGTTCCAAGGCTACTATCGAGGACTCGCAGTCAAACGCAAACATGTCCATAGCATCGTCCAAGCTCCATATAAGGAGGGACACACCCGGAGAACGAACAGAACTACAGTTCCGAACAAAATCGTCCCGCAGGTGAGAAGGACGAACAGGACAGCTGCACCGGACATCACCGGCTAAAAGACCAACACGAGTTTGATAGAGAATAAAAGCCGTGCCTCTTGGTAAAGAGGAATGTAACGAGGCGAAGGAACAGATATAACATTCAATGGCTAGATTGATAGGCTCGCAGTCAAATTCAACGACCAGGAAGCAGGAACAGAAAAGAGCCAGGGGAGAGTCCTAATAACTACATCTACATAGGCAAATACGCCAGGGGGGACGAGTCCTAATAGCTACTTCCACATAGGCAAATATGCCAGGGGGGAAGAGTCCGAATAACTACATCCACATAGGCAAGTCCCGCATTGATCGAGAAAACGTAAAGGGGTAAACGCCCGATCTCCCAGGAGAGAGAAACATTTTACAGGCGAGCCGACGGAGCAGCGTCGTCCCATAACTTTACTAGCAAACATGACTAACGCAAGCTTAATTGAAAACACACGCCCTAGCCTCTCAGTAAAGGAAAATGTAACGAGGCGGAGGAACAGAGATAACGTTTCATGGTTACTTTCATAAACGCGCAATCAAACACAAACATGTCCATAGCATCATCCAAGCTCCATATAAGGAGGGACACACCCAGGGAACGAACAGAACTACAGTTCCGAACAAAATCGTCCCGCAGGTGAAAAGGACGAACAGGAACAGCTGTAACAAAAGACCAACGCAAACTTAATAGAAAATAACCACCCTGCCTCAAAGAATAATTAAAACCCTAAAGTCAGTATGATACTGTAGGATATCTAATATTTAGATACATATAGTAAGTATATAAGGCTCCCTTACCCCCACAGACATCAAAGATAGGCCATGTGATTCCTAGTTGGTGATGTAAGAATAGGTTTCTAGCGGGTGCATGCACCTATTCTTACAAGAGAGGGATGTAGGATATCTAATATTTAGATACATATAAGTAAAGTACCCCCCCCCCCCCTTTCTCTCTATCTCTGTCTGGCTCCCTTACCCCCACAGACATCAAAGATAGGCCAGTCTTTGTCAATGACCCCCCCCCCCCCCCCCCCCCCCCACACCTTAACCCAATCAGGACAGAGATGTTCTTCCTGTGGAGGTATTTTTATTAGTGTAATGAAGGAAAGAATTGAGTCAGTTTTGGAGTGTTTGGTGAAGAAGTCATCCTTTTTGGTTCCTCGTCCTTTTGTTCCTGTTCAGCTGGAGGGTAAATAATATTGACAATTCTTGGCTTATCTCTCTCTTTACTGGTATTTCCTAATTAATGTCTGGTTTAATGCCTTCACTTTTGTGAATTATAAGTAGTCAGCCTACATTCCTTCATGAATGTATGATTCCCAGTCATTATTCTAATTGAATGTTTTCATTTAATAAAATTACTTAAAGGTTGTATCAGCGATGCTGGGCCGAAACATAAATGATCACATTCATCTGATTTTTCCTCACGATCCGCTAGCTGCCCGCCCCATAAGCAGGCCGTCAAAAAAGCGCGTCTCTGTAGGCAGCCTATGCTCCGAGATCGTACACAAAAACAAATGGTACTACCAACCACTCAAAACCAAAATAAACAGTATTCCAACCAATCACCGACAAGGGGTGGGTGTTGTGGGGTTTTGCGCTCGTGCACGCGAAGTGGGAGCTGAAGGAGGGCAGCGTCTGACAATTATCAGGAGCTAGAATGGCGGAATCAATCCCCAAGAGGAGGAAGAGGAGGGTGGTGAGGGAATACCAACGTATAAGTATCGGGAAGGCTATGGAAAGATGGATGGAACTAAAAGAACTTAAAGATTTTAAATCGGATGCCCAGGTCGCACTGTTTCTTCTGGACAGGTGAGTAACTGCTAGCTTGTTGCTTGCTAACTTGTTTGGATGTGAATTTGCAAAATGTCATTCTGGAAAAAATGTGAGCGAAGCTCGACTAAATTTGGATAGCTCTAGGTCTAGCGAACGTAGGTGAAGTAATGCTGAACAGAGTGAATATCAGATGGTAGGAATTTAGTGTGTGAGTTGCGTTTGTTAGTTGGTAGCTAAATCAAAATTGGCAAGCTATAGCTAGCTGATTCTAACCACAGTTCGTCTAAATTGCCGGTTTTGTCTATGGTTAGTTCCGAATTGGAATTTGTTGAAGGATGTATAGTCTTGTATCAAGTTGAACTGAAAGAGGTGACGAACGTCCAGCAACACGGACGAGACATCTAGCCTTTATATATCTATGGAGCTGGCTCTGTTTGTTTGGGATTTCGCTTCAGAAGTGACGTCACCCAAAATCGCTGATACAACCTTTCAGCTCCCACTTCGCGTGCACGAGCGCAAAACCCCACAACACCCACCCCTTGTCGGTGATTGGTTGGAATACTGTTTATTTTGGTTTTGAGTGGTTGGTAGTACCATTTGTTTTTGTGTACGATCTCAGAGCATAGGCTGCCTACAGAGACGCGGTTTTTTGACGGCCTGCTTATGGGGCGGGCAGCTAGCGGATCGTGAGGAAAAATCAGATGAATGTGATCATTTATGTTTCGGCCCAGCATCGCTGATACAACCTTTAATCTCAAGACCTGATTTAGACTTTGTTTTGGCTTGTTGGTTGATCCACCAGGTTACTGTTCGACTTACCTATCAAAGAATTTGGCGATTTAATTGATGATTGTCATTTTTAATAATAATTATTAAATTGAATGACGTAAAACTTATTTTGAATGTAGGTTAAGTGAGGGGTTCTAGCACGCAATATCGCTTGTGTTCAGTATTCAGAGTGCTGAACGTTTTAACAAGGGCATTGACTGTTGGAACCGCTGGATTAAGAAAATACACATTTTACCTAATCCTCACTTACCCGACATAATTGGAGGTCCCACCGAGATAGGTTCTCCTATAGCATACTAAATTGTACTATTGAGTAAACTGCGGTAAACTCTGAGACAAGTTCAAATCTTTTTCTTATCGACTGGTCTTAGATTGATTGATTTTATTTTGAAAAAATATATATATATATACATTATTATGGCATACCAGACAAAGAGAGAGAGATGCCTCATTTACCCTCCACTGCTGGCCTACCAGCATTCCCTGGCCAGTCAAGGTTGGATCAGCAGTGGTATCTCATGATATCAGAACGGCAATATTTGATAGCCCAGTGCCCAAAATTTGCGGAACAGCTCAATGCAATGGACCAGCTGAAGGAGGAGGCACTTTACAACCTGCGGACTGAGTATTTGGACTATCTGATTTGTCCAGATAGTGATGAAACCAAGCGCAAGATTGTACAAGGGATAAGGTCGTACCTAGAGAAAAGACAACATTTTCTCTACCTCCAGCGGTCAAAGCAGGCATGGGAGGAGATAAACCAAATGTGGAAACTGGCTTGGGAAAAGCACCACTGTAAGTCAGAAGTTACTGCCAAACCAGTTTCTTCTGTGGCAGTACAGCCTGCGCTGGTAGGCACCATTCCAGCCATAACCCAGGCACCACCCCCCACCGAGGACAGTACACCACTCTCCATTGACTCATCCCCACCCCCTTCTGGCTAGGACAATTCTGTGGATTTTGTCACCTCCACAGACAATGTAGCCGCCCCACTGGTGAGCCCCCCTTCCCTGGAGGAATTTGGGGGAAACAGCTCTGTGTCTTGTATCACACCAGCCACCGCAGAGGATGTGACCCCACAGGACGTGGAATCCGCTGCTGCAGTCCTCTCAGCTGAGCCAGGTGAGGAGACCGTCAAACCCCTGGAGGCAGAACCTGCTACTGCAGACACAGCAGCCCAGCCTGGTGAGGAGACTGTCGAACCCCTGGAGGCAGAACCTGCTACTGCAGACACAGCAGCCCAGCCTGGTGAGGAGACCGTCGAACCCCTGGAGGCAGAATCTGCTACTGCAGACACAGCAGCCCAGCCTGGTGAGGAGACTGTCGAACCCCTGGAGGCAGAAACGGCTACTGCAGACACAGCAGCCCAGCCTGGTGAGGAGACCGTTGAACCGCAGGACGCGGAACCAGCTTCTACAGGCCCATCAGCCCTGCCAGGTGGAGAGGTCTACGCACCCCAGCAGGTGGAGTCAGCCCCCACAGACCAGTCCCCCCAGGCCGAGGACCCCACCCCACCCCTTGTGGACTTTTCTTCCACTCCTGTTGCTTCCCCTCCTGCTGAATCCGGGGAACCTCTGTCTGCTGCACAGACAGAAGGGGTGTGCTCTGTGGACTCTCCCACTTCCACAGTTCCTGTGATGGAGGAGATAGGGGAGCGAGGCTTTCGTAGAAGTCCCCTTATCAGAGCTGTAAAGAGACCCCGGGAGAAACGGAGCAGGAAGCCAACCCCCAGCCGTTTTACGACTCCTCTGGCCCTCAAAGTCTCCGCCAGAGTGTTGTCTTGCACTCCAAAGCAAGATGAAAGCAGCCAAGTTAGAACAACAGTTTCCCCCACCCTTGTCTCTCCACCCCCGAGCCACACCTGCAAACTTCGCACACACACGTCATCCAGGGAAAGTGCAAGAACCTCTTTCCGATGTCAGAAGTGTTTGGAGAGCAGTGATGGATTGGATGCCTACGAGCGACGATCAGCCCAGCTGACCAGAGAGGGAACCAAAGCCAAAACTGGCATAGACCCCTGGACAGAGATGAGACGGGCGTGGTTAAGGGGCATCCACGTGCGGAAGAAGCAAGATGACAGGATGCCTCCTGTCATCCCGGTTTGCTGAACGCTGTGGCGCTCCGCAGCCAAAGAACTGCCAGTAACCACACTGGGGTTCTAGGAGGTAAAACTGGCACTCTGCCTGCCCCTGCCCCTGCCCCACCCCCCCACATCCCTACCACCACCTTTTAACATAAGACAATTCCCAGGTTTTTAAGTCCCTTTTCTAAAGTGTAGGTGCCCCGCCAAATACTGTTCCTGGACACTTGTGGACAAGTCTGCCCTATTCAGGTGATTATTTGGACTGACAATCCCATGGATGGTAAATCCTGTCCGTAAGGTTCCCCTGAATGGACTAAGTGCTTATAACATGCAGTGTTCCCCTCTTCACATGTTGCTGTGAGTGATAAGGCCTAAACCCTCAAGTCCCACAGTCTTTTCCTGCCACTCCTTGAAGGACCCCCAGAGGCACAAGTGCAACCGGACCCATACCCTGCCGCGGGAAGCTAGCCTAAGCGACTGCCGTCAGCAGTCCACCCAACTGGACCCGAGCTCAAGGAGCCAAAACGGATTCCGACAGGGAAAGAGGTGCTTCCCCGCCCGTCAGTAGAGAGGTCTTGACCGCACTTTTCCGCCTGTGGATCATCCAGCTGCCTGTCACAGGAGACACGCTGTGCAGAATTGGTAGAGACACTGTGGAATTAGGCTGCCTTTCACTCACGCAGTTACAACATTAATGGGAAAAAGCACTGCATGTTACCCAAGGAAGTCCAGGGAACCTCTTGTCCCTTGCCAGTCTAGATACCCGGACACTGGAGAAGGAAGAGACTGAACCAGGGTGTCATAACAGCAGCAACACAAAAGAGTGTCTAATAGAGATATCTCTCCGCACCACACTGGATCATCGTGGGACATACGTCAGTGTGTCCATATATCTGCTGGCCAGCAGATCACAAAGGGACTATTAAACTGGGCATGGACTAAATGTTTTAAAAATGGTTGGTGAACCATTTGGACAGTTGTTTTTGTTGTTAGCAGGCAACTGTATCTTCAATGTTCAAATGTGTAATGTGATTCCTAGTTGGTGATGTAAGAATAGGTTTCTAGCGGGTGCATGCACCTATTCTTACAAGAGAGGGATGTAGGATATCTAATATTTAGATACATATAAGTAAAGTACCCCCCCCCCCCCCCTTTCTCTCTATCTCTGTCTGGCTCCCTTACCCCCACAGACATCAAAGATAGGCCAGTCTTTGTCAATGACCCCCCCCCCTCCCCCACACCTTAACCCAATCAGGACAGAGATGTTCTTTCTGTGGAGGTATTTTTATTAGTGTAATGAATGAAAGAATTGAGTCAGTTTTGGAGTGTTAGGTGAAGAAGTCATCCTTTTTGGTTCCTCGTGCGTTTCCTTTTGTTCCTGTTCAGCTGGAGGGTAAATAATATTGACAATTCTTGGGTTATCTCTCTCTTTACTGGTATTTCATAATTAATGTCTGGTTTAATGCCTTCACTTTTGTGAATTATAAGTAGTCAGCCTACATTCCTTCGTGCATGTATGATTCCCAGTCATTATTCTAATTGAATGTTTTCATTTAATAAAATTACTTAATCTCAAGACCTGATTTAGACTTTGTTTTGGCTTGTTGGTTGATCCACCAGGTTACTGTTCGACTTACCTATCAAAGAATTGATGATTGTCATTTTTAATAATAATTATTAAATTGAATAACGTAAAACTTATTTTGAATGTAGGTTAAGTGAGGGGTTCTAGCACGCAATATCGCTTGTGTTCAGTATTCAGAGTGCTGAACGTTTTAACAAGGGCATTGACTGTTGGAACCGTTGGATTCAGAAAATACACATTTTACCTAATCCTCACTTACCCGACAATACAAACGCCCTGTCTCTTAGTAAAAGGCAATAGATCTAGGCAAAACGACAACCAGAGGACAGACCAGAAAGCGGAGACTGAAATGAGCACACAAAACAGGAATTGAACCTGAAAGCTCAAAGGCCAGTACCGCAAAACTCCAATAAAAGCACAACGGAGCAAAACGGTCTCCTTAAAAACCTAGATCTAATCATATGATTAAAACTTTAAAAGGGCAAAATAAACCGCACACAAAACAGCACAACTAATACCAGAAAATACACCACAGAACAAACAATCAAACAATCACAATGAACAATTAATATCGAAGCCCAGAACAAAAGGAACATGGGCTTAAATAGCTCACTGGCATTACATCCCAGCTGTGAACGCTAATTGCTTACTCCGTGAAAAGAAGGGACGGAGCCAAAACTCCACCAACGGAGCAGCGCCCATGTGTGGTGACCGAGGAACGCGACCGCAAGGGAAAAAGTGTCATAAACCATGACATATATAGGCTTATCATATATTTACAATCAAGTGTCAAACTTGGCGGGAAAAGAAAACGTAGTCTAAACAACTGCATGTGACAAACAGCAAAAAATGGTGGTGTATATTTAACACCCTAGGGTGTTTATATGATATCATACCATATATAAACACCCCATGGTGTTAAATGTACACCAGCAGTTTTGCTGTGCACGAGACTTCATGTGGACATAAACTGTAAAGAAAGCAAAGAGAGAAGATGGACGATTGTAGATTGATCTATTAAGTAGAGAAATACACGGAGCTGCATGACGCATTGTATTATTTCTACAGGGACAATATAAGAAAAGAAAGAGCTTGGAATGCAATTGCCTCGGCTGTTGGAGCAGATGGGAAGTATTGTTTTTTTATTGTGATAATGTTTACTTCACTAAAAGCCTGTACAAAAATAATTAATTTCCGAAATTGGTATGCGATACTTTACTGAAAACGAGGACGTTTCTATGCATGATGATGCATAAACGGATCCCGTTGTTGTTACGTGTTAGGGTTCTGTTAGGGTAGGTGGAAAAGTATCCAATAGCAGGCGGGAAGTAGGAAAACTGAAGTTTAATATAGGGGCAAGGCAGCAATCCGTGGTACAAAACAGGCAGGGCCATAAACCGGGAAGACAGGGCAACGGTACAAAAACAGAATCCAAAGAGTAGTCACAGAACAGGCTGGGGTCGGAACCGGGAAGGCACAGCAGAAGTACAAAATCAGAGTCCAAAATCAGGGTCGCGAGAACACAGGCAGAAGTCCAAAACCTGGGAGGTGTAAAGGGAAACAAAAAGAAAACAAAACAAAAACAGAATACAAAAATAAAATAAAGACAGGAGACGGACTCGGGATAACAAAACTAAGAAACGGATACTCAGAAAACAAACAGACAACTCGGGAAGATACTCAGGAAAATAGTAAAAACACTGACGCAAAAAACCAACAGTGACGAACTTGCGAAGAAAGACTGAAATAACAGGGTTATATACACTGAGGGAGACAAACAAAATGGGAATCAGGTGTGCAGAGGTGGGGAAGGGAAATTGCTAACAGGTGAACACAATGAAACGATAAGGGAAGCTGATAATACAATAACGAGGGAAGACGAAAGACAGGGACTGGACTGAACTGTTAAATACAGAAAAGACATGACCTGGAGATTGTTTAATAAGGATGGCAATAATTCTGAATAATAACTGACAAAGAAATCCCAACGTTTTCTTTGAGTTGCACGTTTGCATTGCGTTTTCTACTCATCACGTTAAAGAATGTCATTAATTTAAGACGCCACTCGATTTAGTCAAAACGATTTAAACGTTAGAAAGCATACATTTAAAGAGGAAAACCTCTTAAATTGCTGGAACCAGCATTCAACGCAATGCATGCTTTCAAGCTAGAAAAACGAATTTACCCAAATATGTGCTGTTCATTGATCACTTCGCATGGCATAGGCTATTAACCCATTTTGCGTCAGCACAAATGTGAATATAGTAAAATGCTGCACACTTTTATTTACGTATTCGTCTTGGTTATTGAGAAATTCAATTGTTAGGCTAACTGGCAAATTATGGCCTACTGAAAAATATTGAGAGACGAGTAGCCTAATAATACGTTTAAAAGCAAGATTAACTACAGAGAACCTGGTAGGCCTACATTACACAGTACGCTACTGTGTTGCTGCGTAACGCAATTTGCTAAACTATGAAATACAAAATAGCAAACTACTAGATTAACCTGTAGGCTATTTATTAGCCTAAACACCGTCTTTTCAATTCTGTATGTATAATACCGCGATAAACATTAACGTGTTTATCACTGAACAGGACGTTCGATGTGAATTGTGGGTAATCTGAGTTTGCCGAGTACCGTTCGCTTGAGAAAAGTTGAGGGTGGAGGGGCTAGCCTATGTCACAAACTTCACTTGGCTTTCTAACGGATTGGACTCACACTTAAAATGGAGACCGAGGGTACATCCTGGTCTCAAAAGGGATTCCCCCAAGTGAAGTTGGCAAGTGAAGTTTACCAGGGTGGAGCAAAAACTGGATTGGGACGCAGCCCAAGTTGAATAGGGCTGAATGGAACCACGTGACCACGTTGCATTTCTAGTTCTTATATAGTTCTGTGATTGGGACGCACCCACAGGAGAGAAATACGTTGCTCTAGTCCAGCCCATGCTGCACCGCTATAGGCTCGTTGTTGCAGACACCGCCCCTTTTATGGGAACGCGCATATACCTTCCATGCTCCGCACTACCGTACGTGCTCCCGAGTATGCACCTCTATGGTACGCACTCAAGGCTTAGGAGCTCGCACTCTGGAGCATGGAAGTACGGTAGCACGGAAAGTTTTACTCAGTCGTGGGACACACTTCGTGGCGACATCTGACCTATAACCTTTAACCTTTCCCGTAACTATCGGGGGAAATGCCGACGAGTAAGTAGGCTAAACCTGAGAGGCATAATGTCATTTGCTGGCATTGTACTGTATCGGCTGTTACTGAAATATTCTGATATAACCAGCAATATCCGCAACAATTGAATTATCCTTTTTGCTAGCGTTCTTATTCCAGAAAAGTCAGTGGAAGGCAACAATGGCTAGGAAGACAGCCTATTCATTACATCATTGGATACCTTGAAGTAAACAACCCCATAATAAAATTGTCTTTGCATTGTAAACAATCGTGTCTGTGTTTTGATTATTTTCACGCTGTTTACCAGAGCGTGAACAACTGGGTACGCAGTTAGTAGAAATGGAGCCGATGATGTTTGTGGCGATGCTGTTGCTTCTGGGGTGGTTTTCCATTGAAACGGAGAAAAGACGGGCTGCTGCCAGAATAAGACGGCGGATCATTATTGAAAACGGCATCCGACGAAGGCAAGCCATCCGGAGAGCTGGGGCGAAGAGGAGGGCTTCTCTTCGTAGAACAATTGCGCTTATCAGCACCGACGTAGGTTGTCTTATACAGCCGACTAGCTAGCTACACTGGTTAACATTACATATCATTAAACTTAAAAAATATATATGAAAAAAATTATTATTTTACATCGCATATTGTGTTGTTCATTCACATTGTAGCACTTAATTCATTTACAAACTTCTAATGTAGTTTTCCCCATTTAAGTTTCCAATCTGAACCACTAGGTGCCAGTATTACACAAATAGACAGACGCCCTGAAGGCAGAGTATATTAACTTGGGAAATTTGTCTCTAGGGAGAGAGCCTTGCAACCGATGGCAGGATCAATGTCAATGTCCCCATCCTTGCCAAATATTTAAGTGGGGTAAGGCTGCAGCCTGGAGCCTCCTGTCTCTTACGCTCACGCCTCGTATTCTCAAGCCTGGTACGTGGGGGCGTGTCATACTAAGGAAACGGCAACTACAGAGGAACAAAATACGCCTGGCTATGGGACTTTTTTGACAGCGAATCCAGGCCGTTGCAAATGCTGCGCTGAACGTTGTGGTTGGCTAGGCAGCTAGCTAGCTAACCGACACTGTAGCGCGCTAATTTTCGTTAAGAGCTAACTGACAACCCGTGTGTATTTGCTTAATTTTTCACATTGAATGTGTAGGCCTAAATGACAATAGACCAGCCTACTCCTGACAAATGTCAAATGATGGGGCACAAACCCATAGTTTCCTTATTCCAGGACATTGCATTCTGTAGAAATATAGCCATTTGGTCTTCCATACCCAAGTCGTGGGGTTTCGTCAGAGGAGAGGGAGAGATTTAAGAGTGCATTTGAGATTTTGTAGAGAGATATTGTTAATAAAGGAAGATTCAGGTAAGACGTCTTTTGTATGGGATTATTTCCAACAAGAGACCCCATAAAAAGCATGGTGCATGATTTGCGACCGGCACCTGTCCTATTAAAATGCTTTGTCGCTTGCGGTCAATATTCAGCATTAGCCGATATTTCAGCATTAGCCTACCATGGAATCCTGCTGTGACTCAAGCTGGACCATCTAAGCTAGGTAGCGTATAGCCTAATGGAGCACCAAAAATGTAGCCTACCTCAATGTTTAAAAACGTAAGATAAACAAGTTATTGAAGTTTGTGAAGTTAATGAAGTTCCCCACATGCATGAGCATAATGTTATTTATTAACTGTGTTAAATCACGGTAGCAATCCACTTATGCCAGGAAGCCCTGAAAAAATATGAAGAAAATAACTCCTATAGAATGACTACTAATAAGAATAACAATAATGTGAATAAAAATATGGCTGCCTATCTTTGTGCTATTTAATATAGGCCTACATTTCATTTCCGCGATGCTATGAGCTGGGGGAAAGCTGATATGCTACACTTTAAATATGAACCAGTAAATGGCAAAAATTGTTTTTCAAATAATTGGAATTTATTGTTGCAATGTACTCTCCTTATCAGACATGCAATAGGAAATAGGGCATTGGTAGATATGATGGCATTATGTTCATGAAACACACATTTTCATTTCAATTTAATAATGATAATTATTGTCATCTCATCATGAGAATATGTTTAATTTCTACAACACTTTACTTAATATAGACTCAGTTGGAGAGGGTTTTGAGAATACATGGCAAAAGTATTAATATTCAAAATCTGAATTTTACAAGAGTCAAGAATGTTTCATTAATGTAAATGTATCGCCATTGTAAAGAGTAGTTTAGACCAGGGGATGTCACTAGAGAGGCAGGTGTCAAATGCTTCATGACACTGACACTTCAACCAACGCAATCGCGTCAACTGTGTCAATGTTTCAGAAAGCTACGCTCTGCCCATCACTAGTGTTATTTAAAACATGGTTTGGCAGGTGGTCGTTGGGGGGGGTGAGGAGGGGGGTCTCCAAATGGCAAAGGCCGCTTATGGCTATGCATGCCATGTAGAATACAAGTCCCACATTGTGTTTATTGTGCTGTATTGCAAACAATTTAATTTAATAATTTAAACAAATTTAACTGATCAAATTAAAGACCAACGTGAATCAATAGGCTCCTAATTGGTGAACATGTGGACACATGCCCACTAAAACTAACCATTTGGTAGATAATGAATTCAAATATAACGCAAGTGATAATGAGTCAAACCTGCATTGTGTTAATAGCTACGTTTAATGAAAAAGGAGGGACTAAACTTGAGAATGCAATAGAGAAACAATAAAAGTATATTCAGCGAGTGTAATAATTCATTAATATGTAGGCTATTGGTTCGACAGCAAGCATTTATTTTTGGCTAAATGTACTAGCCTACATCATATGCTGGATAGCTACGGTATCAAGCTTGAGGAATACCAGAAGACGGGCTTCACTGCTTCGCACCCAGGTATTTTATTTTGAAATTTTTGCCGGGAGGAGGCGTGTCTATTGCGTACCAGACGTGAGGTATTAGGCTTGAGGAATACCAGACGACAGGCTGCAGGCTGCAGCCATACAGTCTTGAAATATTTTGATGATGATGACGACCAGGATCTCAAGCCAGACTTCCGCTTATCCCGACGGGCAATCCGTGCACTCGTTGGGATGCTCCCCAACAAGAAGGACCGTGGCTGGAGCTACACACGTAACATTATGTCCCTAGTGTCACAAATGGAAAACCAGAAAATATCATGCATCAATACCAAATATTAACCATGAGCTAGCATTATACACAAGTGACGTTAGTGTTATAGCTAAGTTAACTAACGATAACTAGTGCGACGCTAGCTAGTAAGTGGGTTGACATCCAGCTAGATAGCAAGTCAGTTATAGCATATGGGAATAAATTTGTAATTAATATTACGAATATTAAATAATGCTCCGTGCTTCGGAATAGCTATATCTACGACTAATGCCATTATTATCTGGCTAAGACAGATATTACGTTAGTACTGTCATTTAATGTTAGCTAAGGTTACCTAGCTAGCTGTTACCGAGCAAATTGCATTGCAATTTACATAACGAAAGCTAACTAACTGGATATAGAAGTTATCTTAATTATTGAGCTAGCTCAGTATTAAAACACTAACATAAATAGTGCTGTGCCGGATGTTTTCAAACTTGTGAAAATGTTCACATAAAAATGTTGAAATTACTTACATTTGTAGAAGGCCTCGGAAGAGGCAGCATCTTCAGTCCTGTCATCCGCCATTAGGATAGTACATTTTTGGTCTTGACTTTTTTCTCGAAAGGAATGATGGGATTTTTTTCTGGTCGGAGCAAGCATTGATGCATACTTCGAATTTTGAACAAACGGAGCACGCATCCGGGTACTTTATCCGTGCTCCGTACTACCACAGTTTTTGGACTCACACTCCAAGATGGATGCGTGCTCACTACGCATGCTCGGAGCATGGAAGTATGCGGTTTGCCCGTGTTCACTTAGCAAGTTGATAACCACGTTGGTAGTACCGGTTCAGTCAAATTGCGATATTGAGGCTTTCTGAAGCCAGCTAACACAAAGAAACCCTGGCAATGTTAAGCTTCCTTCGTAGTATAGCCTACCCCCCAGGTCGCGTATTTGCCAGGACCACAGTCAAAAAATAATCTGCTTTGAACTCGGCTTACTTTTTGTTAGTTGTTGCTCCTCTGACATTGATTGAGTTTAAAACATGGCGATGTCTTCCTCTGGAGAGTGTAGCTAATCTAGCCTAATTTCCCTGAAGTAAAATGTTGTGAGTAAAATTTCAATACCAATGAAGTCCCCCTCTCCCTGGTGAAACAATATTGACTGGGCGATAACGACTACGAGAGAGATTATAGGCCTACATTTCATCCAATTGACCTTGTATCGGCCATTTAGTAGCTGCGTCACCCTAGCGCACAAGCTGCTAACATAAAGCATACAAGACTCTCCCACTCTGTGTTGTTCCACAATATAATAAAAAAATACACAGAACTGAGGGGTGTACTACAAAGCGAGATTAAGGGGATAGCAAGCTAAATTAAGCTTCAACCCTGGGTTTTCTGTATCACAAAGCCAACTCACTTTTAATCAGGGTATAGTGCCACGAGACAACGTGTTACTCACACTATTGTGCTACTCTTATATTAACTGTATTTGTGGAAATGTATCAAGTAAATCACTGTATTAACCTAGCCCTGTGAGAAAGCAACCACTTTGGCGCTTGTTTCAACTACATACTCGCTCTCCCTGCCCTGAGTTGAAGGTCTGGCTGCACAAATCACTCACTTGCTCTCCCAGCCCGCCCGGAGCTGTCTGACTCAGGTTGCACAAAACACTCACTCACTCGGTCACCCAGTACTTGCTCTCCCAGCCCCGGAACCCGCCCCCTGCCCTGAGCTGAAGGTCTGGCTGCACATACTAATCTAATATTGCACTATTGAATCTGTTTATATACTTAGCTTGTTTTAGTGTTTTATTTGAATTTTGCAATAGTCCATCTGTAGCCTAGTAGTAGTTATTGTATTCTTTTATTTAAAATTTGCAATATTAGGCCTTCATATTTGCACTCGTTGGTTCTTGTTGGTTCAGCGGGTGCGGGTGAGTGACTGGTTGTCAACTCGAGTTGGGCAGCTCTGACTCGCACTCACTGATTCGCTAACTCGTGAGTGAGAGTACTGAGCAAGCCCCCAGAACAGCGCCGGGCTTTGAAGCCAATTTTATTTAGTGGTCAAACCGTGTAATTACGACTTCCAGGTGCGAAAAGCAGTTTTCTCACACACAATCATGGGAAAAAGAGCGGCTGTAAAACGGTGGATAATTTTTTTTTGAGCGTCACAACCCCCACGAAATAACTCGTTTCACTATCAGAATTTGATCCATCCATTCCGATAACATTTGGAAAGTCTCGAAGAGCCGCACTATTAAATTATTTTATCCCATTCAGGAGGGCTAAACCGGAAGTTAGACTGACTTGATGAATCGAGTGACTGCAAAACCCGACTCGTCGAACATCTCTATGGGGCAGGTTATGTTCAGGATAACAGATTGAAACATACGTATAAAGCACCGCCCTTTGACCAATCAACTCATTGGCTTTGGAAAAAGGCGTCTCCTTTCCAAAGGATCCCGTAGAGATATGTGCGGATACTGAGGGAATCTCTTCGCAGGGTGAGATTAGTGAGTTCCGGAAAATGCTTGAGAGACTTTTTTTAATGAAAAAACGTTGATGTGATTGCTTCAGCAATATTTTAAACATGCTGTATCAAGTTTACAGTTTCGCAGCTCTAGAATGTAGTAGTACAGTTGTCACATTAGAAATAAACTGTATGACAATGTACGGAGAGAATAGATTTATTTTTTACGAGTGGTAAGGTGAATAAGGTATTAACTAGCCTAACGAATTTAACCTACACAATGAGCATTTTATTTTATTTTTTTCGCAAAAGCGCCTTCCTGGCTTTGTTGGAGGCAACAGTGTTGCTTTTTGCTCATATGATTGTTTCATGTTCTTATCCGTCCATTATATCTGTCCATATCAGTCTTTTTTCCCCACAGGAGAGAAATACGTTGCTCTAGTACTGCCCATGCTGCACCGCTATAGGCTCGTTGTTGCAGACACCGCCCCTTTTATGGGAACGCGCACGTACCTTGATTAATAAAGCCCGTGTTCACTTAGCAAGTTGATAACCACGTTCATAGCACCGGTTAAGCCAGATTGCGATGTTTAGGCTTTATGAAGCCAGCTAACACAAAGATACCCTGGCTATGTTAAGCTTCCAGGTCGCGTATTTGCCAGGAACACAGTCAAAAAATAATCTGCTTTGAACTTGGCTTACTTTTTGTTAGTTGTTGCTCCTCTGACATTGATTGAGTTTAAAACATGGCAATGTCTTCCTCTGGAGAGTGTAGCTAATCAAGCCTAACTTCCCTGAAGTAAAAAGTTTAGGCTTTCTGAAGCCAGCTAACGCAAAGCAACCCTGGCTATGTTAAGCTTCCTTAGTAGTATACCCCCCAGGATACAGAGCAGCCCATCCAGCATTGCTGCCATTTCTCCCTCTTCTTCATCTTTCCCATTTCACCCTTTACCTCGCATCAGCCAGATTCCGCTTAGCCAATAGGAAAATAGCTAAGGACAATATACATTTTCCATTTGGATCATACCACCCTTGCAATCATTAGTAGCTACACAGACTTTTCCCACACAGATTTCATATACCTTTTCTTAACCAATGTATTAAAACACAATACTTTCTGAACCATTACAAGTTGTATCTTTAAACATATCCACAGTTGTTCATTCATGAGTTTTGGGTGCTACAACTTGTACTAGTAAAAGGAGAAGGGGAGTTAGACAGTGAACCTTTTACCATAATTACTTCAAAATTTACGCATGCACTTTCAACATCAGGGGATCAGGCAGCCAGCTAGTGAGCCAGCCAGCCAACCAGTCAGTCAGTTACCCACATTCACTCGTTTAGGCCCGCACTCTGTGTCCGGGCAAAAAGTTTTTCGGCTACCAACACTCAAGGTGGGTTTGGCGTAAAAAGAAGGATGGCTATACTGAAAATAACCTGATCCCCACTGTTAAGTATGGTGGAGGTTCCGTGATGTTGTGGGGCTGTTTTTCCTCCAAAGGCCGTGGGAACCTTGGGAGGGTACATGGCACATGAAGTCCATGAAATACCATGAAATTTTAAATCTGAATCTGGCTGCCTCTGCCAGGAAAATTAAACTGGGTCGTCGTTGGATCAGGACAATGATCCAAAACATACGTCCAAATCAACACAAAAATGGTTAACTGAACACGAAATCAAGCTTCTTCCATGGCCATCTCAGTCCCCTGACCTAAACCCCATTGAAAACCTGTAGGCTGAGCTGAAGCGGAGAGTGCACAAGAGAGGACCTAGGACTCTGGATGATCTGGAGAGATTCTGTAAAGAAGAATGGTCTCAGATTCCTTGCTCTGTATTCTCCAACCTTATTAGATGTTACGGGAGAAGACTCAGTGTGGTTTTATTAAAGGAGGTTGTACAAAGTATTAAATGCAGGGGTGCCAATAATTGTGGCACACGTGGTTTTGTTAAAAATAATTATTTCTTGATGAGGGATTTTTTTTTCTCAGAATGAATTTACTTCAATTAAATTTACTTCAATTAAAAGTTTCTCATTTTTCCAGTGTGAGATTAAGCTAATTCAGCAAACAGTCAATTTTTTATAACCCTTTTTACTCATCTTTACCAGGGGTGCCAATAATTGTGGAGGGCACTGTATATCAGAGGAGGCCCGTCCATAGAGGACAGGAAGGACCGTTCTCCTCAAGAATTTTTTCTTTTTTAAATTTGATAAAAATAACTTCAACAAAATCACAGTCATATCCATTTAATTTATTTCAGATTTCCCCCTATTTTCTCCCAATTTGATAGCCAATTGTACCATATCTAATTCAATTTCCCATACATTGCAAAAATGACATATAGGGAGGACAAGCTCCCTAACGCCATCAGAACAATTACCCTTAGGAATGAAAGATTGACGTTCTGTACATCCAATTAAAGTATGGGTGTCATGGTTTATGACCCCTTTTCCCTTGCGGTCGTGTTCCTTGGTCGCCACACGTGGGCGCTGCTCCGTTGGTGGAGTTTTGGCTCCGTCCCTTCTTTTCACGGAGTAAGTTAATCCGCGTTCACAGTTGGGCATGTAATTCCGGTGAGCTATTTAAGCCCATGTTCCTTTCGTTCTGGGCTTCGATATTGATTGTTGATTGTGTTTGTTAATTGTTTTGTACTGTGGTGTATTGTTGGCTGTGAATGATTCGTACCATTTGGGCTACTCGCCTATTTTTACGTCTCGTTGCTGAGGCAGGGCTTATTTCTTGCTGGTTCTTTAGTTACTTATCTCGTAGAAGTATGGGACCGCGGATCTCTGCTCTATTTCGCCTGTAATATCTCTCTCCTGGGAGATCGGGCGTTTCGCTTCTACTTAGTTACTTAGCTCATAGAAGTATAGAGTAACAGTTCTTTGTTCCATTTTCGCTTTTGATTGGTTTTCTTACTGAGAGACCTGGCGTTTTGCTTCTACTCATTTCCGTGTTACAGTCAGCCAGTGAGTAGCTTTGGTACGTTTATTCCCTGTTTTGTCTCCTTCTCGTGGACTACGTTCCCCTTTGTTGTGAGTCAGGGTTTCTGTTCATACTGAGAGGCAGGGCGTGTATTTGTGTTTGAGCTTGTGCGAGTCTGATAGCCGATAATTCCGGTGCAGCTGTCCTTTCGTCTTTTTGTGCTTTTCTCCGTATATGGAGTTTTGGGCGATTCTGTTCGGAACTGTAGTTCTGTTCGCCCTTCGGTACATGTCTTCCCATAGGGAGACCGGGCAATGTTGTGGACATGTTTGCGTGTGACTGCGAGCCTCAAAATAGCCTTGGAACATTAATTATCGGTTCCTTCGCCTTGTTACATTTCCCCTTACTGAGAGGCTAGGGCATGGTTTTCTATTTTGCATTAGTCATTCTGCTAGTAAAGTTATGGGACGACGGTGCTCCGTCGGCTCGCCTGTAAAATGTTTCTTCCCCCGGGGAGATCGGGCGTTTACCCCCTTTATGTTCTGCATGTGACTGCTAGCTTATGGAAGTAGCCACGGAACGTTATCTCTGTTCCTTCGCCTCCTCCTATACTAATAAGTATTAGTTTTCAGTGTTTGTTGGTTGTGTGTTTTATGTGTACCTTTTATGCTACTCGCCTATTCTTACGCCTCATTACTGAGGCAGGGCGTTTATTATTGCTGGCCGTTTAATTACTTAGCACGTGGAAGTATGGGGTAGCAGTTCTTTGTTCCCCTTCGCCTTGTTTGGATTTCTTGCTGTGAAATCAGGCGTTTGTGCTTCTACTCATTTGCGTGTTATAGTGTGCCGGTTCGTAGCTTCGGTACGTTGGTTTGTATTTGTGCCATTATGCTGCTCTCCTGTTCTTATGCGTCTCGTTGCCGTGACAGGGCGTTTGTTATTTCCGGCTCGTTTCTTAGTTACTTAGCTCATAGAAGTATGGGGTAGCAGTTCTTTGTTCCCTTTCACCTTGTTTGGGTTTCTTGTTGTGAAACCAGGCGTTTGTGCTTCTACTCATTGGTGTGTAACAGTGAGCCGGTCTGTAGCTGTGGTGTGTGTGTGTTCGTTGTCTTGTCTCCTCCCTTATCTGCGGGGTTTCCCGCCTTAGTGGCCTTAGGGCTTAAAGAATCCCCTTGCTGCGTTTGGCTCCTCCCACCTCACACGTCACGCCCCATTACAATGGGAGGGGTTGACCAAGTGTCACGATGCATGCAAGGACGTCATGCTCAGTTGTAGAGTGTAAGGAGATTTTGTGAAAGATGCAGAAAAAGAGAGAAGCTTGTGATAAAAAAATACATACAGTGGGGATGGAAAGTTTTTGTTCAGTGACACAATTTTTGTTGTTTTGGCTCTGTACTCCAGAATATCGTGACAATTTTGTGACAACTCTGCCGAATAAGGAGTTTCTAAGTGTCACTATTTTCCCGTTGCAAGTCCATTTAACAAGAAACCCCCCTGTGAGGGGTGGCTTTAGTTTCAGAGAACCAAGTGCGACCGATAAAGATTCTAAAAGCGTATCTAGAAAGATACGCCACAAAACGCGGAAGTATCCGCACCAAAGGAAAAGGTAAACAAAAGAACAGGAGCAAAACATCCCTGGCAACAAGCCAAAAAACAAAACAACCTGAAACAGAGGTGAATCTCGATAAAACAAAAAACCTCACGTACTGAATAGTAGGCGTAGACAAGAGGTAATGAAACGAAAATAAAGACCAGAGAAAACGAGAGAAGGAAAGAACAGAATTGCAAGCATCAAAAACTCTGTAGTGACAAGAATATTAAACAAAAGATAACAGGCAGCAGAAATAAAGGATGAGAAAAAGACAGGTTGGAAAAGAAGGAACCTATCTAAACCTAATTTCTCTCATTTATAACTGGACTTGCTGCATTCTCTATTTATACAAACCAAGAATGCAGCGACCAAATTTCCTATACCTTACCGACTTAGTTGTCAAGATAACAGGAGACAATATCGAAGTGAGGAAATGCGGAAGTACCAAGGCATTTATAGCCGGCAGGAAACGCAACACAGGTGCAGGGAATAATTGCCGGGCGAGATACAAAGACCGAAATGGAAGCGGAAAACCGAACGCAGAAACAGCAGAGGCTGCCAATAACCATGACACCCCCACCCAGTCTATACCTACCCATGCATAGTGGACAATAGCGTCTACGTGCGAGTTCATAAATATATTCATCATATAAAATTAGAATTCCATCATAGCAACAAGATAAATCCAACAATAGCCTGATCGTATGCCAAAAAAAGCTGTGAAAAGCCCTGCTCACTCATAAATAAACATGAAATTATTGTCTCATTATACCACGTATTCTACTAGCAATATATGCTACTAAATATGAAATAAATATACAATCCTACCATTGAATTTACACATAGAGATGTTGCTTTCAAAATTCAGTGGTCATTTATTGTCTTGGACAATCTGTTTGAGAAATACACACCAGTTAGCATGTAATTACACAATGTGGAACGTCTACCCACAGTAGGCTACCCCCATATGCCCTACCTGCAGCTCTGAAGTATTCCACGTCATTCCGGCTTTAGTTTTTCATCCTTGATATGAAAAAGAAATTGCTTCTAAAATGCAGTTCTTCTCACTGTCTACATATGTTTTAGTATATAGCCTCCAAACAATAACATTAGAATATAGTCTCTAAGGATTGACTCTGGATCACCACCCAAATCTTAGTAAATATGTAAATTGCAATGCAGTTTTCTAGCTATTAATTGACATAACGTAGCTAGTTATCTTAGCCAGATAATAATGGCGTTAGTAATAGACACATTGATACTAAAACATGAATAGCCTGTATTATTAAATATTTTCAGTCCCATCATATGATCTAACTTAACCTACTTGCTAGTTGGATATCAACCCAGTTACCTAACGTTATATCAGTAGCCTGCAGCCAGGTGTGTGATCTGGGAACTTTCAAATACAGTAAGGTCAATTTATACAGTAGGCTACTCTGGCATATACGAATATCGTATTGTCATTTAACGTTAGTGATGTTAGATGTCAATGTTAAAACTTGCCTAAATGTTTCTGATATTAACGTTAGGTTATATTATAACATTTGTACAGTGGCTACAATGCGAGCTAACGACCTAACGTTATTCATCTCAGGTGTACTTACTAATATCATCTTACTAATTTCCCCTATAGTTACGTCAAAGGCTATGGGTCAGATGTTGCCACAAAGTGCGTCCCACGACTGACAAAACATGCTGTGCTACCGCACGATAGTGCAGAGCACGGGAGTATGCGGTTTGAGACAGAACCTTTATCACTGTATAAAATATTTTTTTCTTTGCGCTTCAGTCTTGTAAAATGTTTTTGTGTATCCCACGGCCCTATTTCATTAAAAAACAGCTTTGCTACTGAAAAAGCTATTTGATTTAAGAAATAGTGACGCTACCACTACGCTACTAGTAAATGTAGTTAAGCTAGTAGTTTTGCTATTTGTAGTGACACTACTGCCCAACAGTGATTTTTTGAGGAACTTAACGGGGACCACGCCCAGCCTGCAACGAACACAGAAACGAGACGAACAGGGTAAACTGAAAAACACGACATGAAACATAAGGAATGGGAAAATGGAAGAAACAAAAGGGAAACGGCGGATGTTACAACAGCAACGGGTTAGCTTGCCTACCGGCATCTAACCGTAGAACGTGAATTGAGCTAACAACTTCGACCGAGGTGTATGTCAACTTCCGACTTGAACTGTAGCATTTTCACAAATCTATACAGACATGTTCTCCCTGTCAATGTAGCCTACTGTATGTTTGTGGGTCAGATGATGCCAAATAAGTAATAGTACTAATGTGTTAACAAAATAATAGTTATGTTAGTTGCGAACAGAATTTTGTGAACACAAGATTGTCTAGGCTCTATAGGACCACACAGGTTTCTAGAAATCTAAATATTCCAATTAAATAAATATATCAATAAATACAGTTGAAGTCGAAAATTTACATACACCTTAGCCAAATCCATTTAAACTCAGTTTTTCACAATTCCTGACATTTAATCCTAGTAAACATTCCCTGTCTTAGGTCAGTTAGGATCACGATTTTATTTTAAAAGTCACACGGATGGTAATAGGCACGGATGCAGATGATTTGATCGCATGCAGTTGGTCACAGATGAGTCAAGAAGACAGGATGGCACAGGATTGGAGAAGATAAGACAATTTATTAGTCAAGGGATATAAGCCTCTTATAGCATTACACCCCTGCTTCTTAGCCTTTGTTGCTATGGAAGCAGCTCTAAACAGACTTGAACAGACAATTTTTTAACGGAAGCTTGTACTTATAAAATCACATTAAATTAATATTTTGTGTCAAATTATCAATGGCCTTCTTTTGTTAGGTATTAAACGATAACGGAGGCGAAGGCCATTATTTTTCAATAGCTGACCACACCATTTGTATTATCCCTCAGATATTTACTCAATCTTTGAGTTTTTACTCAATCAAAGTAATACCTTATTTTGTTTCTCTGATTCTGTATTTCTGTAACATGAGAGTAAAAATTCAAAAGTCAAATTTTGTTGTATCCGAAGCATAGATCTGGTCACATATCTATGTCCAGAGGACCTGTTGGAGGCCAACGCCTGCCGCCCCAACCAGAGGTCCAGGTGGAGGTCGGCACCCCCGCCGCCACATCCAGAGGTCCAGCCGGAGGCCATCGCCCCACTGCCACATCCAGAGGACCAGCTGGAGGCTGCAGCCACTGCACTGTCCCGAGGCGCCCCGCAGCCCTGCCACTCTGTCCCGAGGAGGCGTCACAGGCTGCAGCCCCGCTGCCCTGTCCCGAGGCGGTGACACAGGCCGCAGCCCCGCCACCTTATCCCGAGGCGCTGGAGCACACTGCCCCGTAGCCCTGTCGAGGGGACCTGCTGGAAGCTGCAGCTCTGCTGCCCTGTTCAGAGGAGCTGCCAGAGCACCCTGCCCCACCGCCCTGTCCAGGGGAGCCGCTGGGAGCTGCAGCTTCGCCGCCATGTCCAAGGGGAGCTGCAGTAGGCCACAGCATTGCCGCTCTGTCCCGAGAAGCCACTAAAGGCTGCAGCTCTGCTGCACGTTCCCGAGGAGCCACTGAAGGCTGCAGGTCCACCGCTCAGTCCAGGGGTGCCACTGGAATCCGTCGCCCTGCCACTCAGGGGTGAGGGCCTGCAGGAAGCCACCACCATGCTGCTAGAGGCCTCCACCCCGTTGGCCTGTCCAGGGAAGCTGCCGGAAACAGCCGCCCCACTGCCTGTCAAAAGGGCCTGCTGGAGGCCCAGCTCCACCAACCTGTCCAGTGGTCCTGCCAGACCGTACTCCCCAGAGGGTCCCTTGCCACCTCCTGTTGCCATGAGCCCTCCAAAGGAGCCCTTGCCACGTGCTGCAGCGGGCCCTCCAGAGGCTCCTTGGCTGCCGTCCTGTCCTGGGAGCCCATGAGAGGTCCTAAGGTCCTGCCGGGGCCCGTAGCCCCGCTGTCCTCCCCAGAGGTCCCTCACCACCTCTTGTCACCGCAAGCCCTCTGGGGGATCCCTCGTCGCCTGCCACAGCAGGCCCTCCAAAGGTTCTCGAGGAGTCGCCAGGGGCCACAGCACCGTTGCCCTTCCCAGAAGGTTCTTCTCTGGCTGCAATTACAGGCCATGGCCCACCAGAGATATTCGTCCAGGCCACCAGTGCCAGGAAGACTGGTATATGATCCCGGGGGTGGCCTGGGATTTGCAGGTGCCCCTTCCTGGCTCCTTTTTGTAATCTCCCAGGGCTCAAAGCTAAGGGGAGGGTATGTGGTGCCAGGAAGGGAATTGGGGTGCTGTCCACCAGGGGGCAGCAGTTGTGGACCAACAGCTGTGGTTCATTGTAATCACTTTGGCTGTTGCCCATTACCTCATTATTGGGCATAATATAAGCGCGTGGAAATCAGGCCTGAGGAGGGGTTGTTTGGTACTTTTGAGGATGGTTTGCTTTGTGTCTGGAAGCCTATTTAAAAAAGCTAACACTACTTTTGATTTTGTCCTGTCTGCTCACCATGTGATCAGTGGCCACCCCCAGCCCTGCGTCACAACATACAGTATGTGAGGGGTCCAAAATTAATTATGGCCTAAAGAGCCTTTCATATGAATGAACTTACATACATACACAAACAACCAAACATCTGACCATATCTTCACTGTCAACTGAACTACCTTAATTTCAATCAAGGTTGTATTTAGATGATTAAATGCTTTGCCAACCAGCAGGTTGGGAGATACTATGAAACAGCAAATATTATGCTATTTTATGATTTTATACTACACTAATGGAAAGCACCATCTACTAGTACAGTCAAATTTATGAAGGAAGGTTTGAACTTAAATTTTTCTACATTCATGTTCTTTGTTGGGGGTGATTATTCTGCTCTGATGAAAAGAATCTCCCTTGAATTAATATTTCCCCTGAAGTGCAAAAATTCTGCATGTTAATCATCGCACCACTCCTCTGTGGAACAAGGTGACCCTCAGGCACATACTTTTTTCACTAATCTCTTCTATTTGTTTAATGTCCGTCATCAGACATTTTACTTGCGTACTTATGAACCACACTTTGGGCATGGTGATGAGTCCTACTTGAACACTTGAGGGACAAAATACAAATGCCAGAGTTATAGTACAATATAAAACTTTATTTTAAATGTGAGGCTACACTGTATATTTGCCTGATACTCTCTAAACCTACATGTATTTTGTTGTGGTCACAATCTCCCTACAACGGCTTGCTGTTAAATA
The DNA here is from genome assembly GCA_029718625.1 of Synaphobranchus kaupii. NCBI lineage: Eukaryota > Metazoa > Chordata > Actinopteri > Anguilliformes > Synaphobranchidae > Synaphobranchus > Synaphobranchus kaupii. Next base: position 43,736,306 of record CM056383.1, on the reverse strand, counting down.
TATATTAATATCCTGAACCAACGCAGAGGCCACCCACATAGCAGATGATTCTGGCCCAAATGTGGCCTCAAGCTGGCACTGCTGGTGTCCTGCTCCTAGAAATATTGCTCCTAGTCACTTCATCTGATGTTTACTCTTTTACTGGTGCTTAGCAGACACTCTTATCCGGCTTACAGTGCAAAGGTGAGTACAAAGATCAGGTATGAAAGAGCAGCCCATTATTGCAGCTTCCCTTATATTCACATTATCATATGATCTGAACATGAATAAGCGTGTTAGATAATGCATGGATATGATCTAACTCACTTATATGTTAAATGGAATGTGTTAAGCCTACTTTAAATGTCCAACACTAAAAATGTCAGCCATAGCTAATGTAATATACAGTGCCACAAATCTTTCAGGATTTTCTTTTTTGTATAGGACTTCCTTTATTAAATATGCTTGATATCAACTACGAGGTTTCATGTCTATAATATTTCTCATATTTGCTAACCAGATTTTGAAAAGGAACTTGTCATAAGGTCAGGCAGCTTGAGCATATGAGATTTGATAATTTAATACAAAAAGAGTGGGCATCCGTTATGGAGATGAATGACTCTCCAGAAATTTCACCATCATTATTAAGGGAAACAGGCAAAGCAGTAATCAGAGGAATAATCATATATCGTATCATACAAAAAACAACAACAGGACACAATTTCTAATCCAAAAACTTAAATACAATAATTTTGAAAATAGCAACATATCAGGCAAGCATCTAGCAAATCAGTTACAACGCAAAAAAGAAAAAGCAGTAATTCCAGCTATAATGAATTCCACATGATGTAAATAACATCTTCCATACATGGTTCAGATCACTTGACTCCTTAATTACCCACTTTTATTGGAAAAACAAAAAGCCTAAAATCAAACTTTCAACACTACAAAAAAAATAAGTCTGTGGGGGGTTTATAAGCTCCAAACTTTCTTTATTACTACTTGGCAAATCAGCTACAATATTTAGTTAAATGGATCCTACAGTGCAATCATAATAGCCCATGGATAGAATTGGTACAAACTCAATGTCAAAATATTTCAATTTCAGATTTACCCTTTCTCAACATAACTATCAAACAACATAACTGTTTGAAATCTCGACAACACTGACAGCCTGGTGGAAAATCAACAAAATCACTGTCTAAAAAGACAAGTCGACACTGATATATACTCTTTGTAAATATACCCCTATCTGGAACAACCCCGACTTCATAGGACCCCCCTTCACTATACTACAAAAAGGGATTACTCATCTTCATCACCTCTTCCAAAATAATCAATTCATAACATTCAAGGACTTAAAGCCCCAGGGAACAAAGCCTAAAATCATTAAAATGTATGTATGGTATCAAACTATCAAAGTTTGTTATTAAGCATCCACCAAAGTTTGCCAGATATGGAGTAGATGTGGATGGATCACTTTAAGGGTTGTTTCTCCTGACTTTTTTCCCCATAGAGTTCTATAGGAAAATGAGTCCGGAGAAATAACCCTTGCAGTGATCCATCCACATCTACTCCATATCTGGCAACAGAGTGATGGTTTGGGGCTCGTTTGATAGCTCAGACCCTTGATAACTTACAGCCATTTAGCCAGCCATGTGTTCCATACTGTACCAGTGTAATTTACAGCTAGTTTCACCCCCCAATTTCCATAGAGATCCATTCAAATGCAGAGAGGTTATAGTATCGCTTGTAACAGTACCTGAAAATAAGATATCGACAGTTTTTTTATGTTGATGGTCACAGACTTCAGGAAGTAACAGCATGTAAAGGATATGCGACCAAATATGAAATATGATACTTTAAAAATACGTTAAAGCAAAGGGTATGAATACTTATGTAAATGAGAAATTTTATTTTTTTATTTTTAATAAATTTGCAAAAATCTCAAAAAAACTTTTTTCACATTGTCATTATGGGATGTTGTGCGTAGAATTTTGAGGGAAAAAATGAATTTAATCAATTTTGGAATATGTCTGTAACGTAATAAAACGTGGAGAAGGTGAAAGGGGTGGGGAGACTTTCCGGCTTGACTGTATGTACGAACCTACCGACACTAAGGCTGTGTTCGGAATCGCTCCCTATTCACTCCCTCCCTATACACTACTTAGGGAATCTACATAGGGCACTAGATAAGGATTCACTGGTGGAAAAGAAGGAGGTGATTTCGGACACTACATAGTCTGAATAGGTTACTTAGCAACGCGCAACGCTTGCGTGACAGCGGTCACCGGCTTGGTGAGAAAACATGCAAGAAACGGTAAAAAAAGTTTTCTTTTTAAATTTTGAACAAGGGTTTTGTTGTCTCGTTGTAGGTAGATAGGTAAGTTAGGTAACTAGGTAGCTAATTAAGTTGCATTTTCCATTAAACAGTCATTTTAAATTAAAAAAATAGCTAACACTTTGTAATATATTTAATCTACCGCGTTTATTTATATTTCGGTTATAAAGCTGATTAAACTGATTTAATATAGGCTACAAGATGAAACTTGCATTTATATTTACATTTGTAGACCAGTGCAGACTCAGCCATCGCCATCTTGACAAAAAAAATATCTCCGGTCATGTAGTGTACATCGTTTGTACCCTACATTTTGTGGTGCATTGTGGGGGATATTGAGTGGACTATTTAGGGTGTCAAATTGACATTTTGAATTTTGGACACCCTACAAAATGGCCGATACCCTAAATAGTGCACTATATAGTGAATAGGGAGCGATTCCGAACACAGCCTAAATTTGAGAGTGTTGAAATTCCACAACCAACAACCAGATAACCTGCGTTCTCTGGCTTCACAGGTGGTGACAGAATGGTGGGTTTCAACAGTTTCCATGTAATAATAAACCACACTTCTTTACTTTGTTAAAACATTTCTTTCTTCCAATAAAGACGTGGGTATTTCTGCTAGTTAGCTAGCTAGTTGTAGCATAATGGTTATATAAGGGGCGGCAGTGTAGTATAATGGTGAGTATAACCGAAAGGTTGCAGGTTCGATTCCCAGGTAGGACACTGCCGTTGTACCCTTGAGCAAGGTAAATCCATAATCAAATCCAAAATTTATATAAATCATAATTCACTCCAGCCCCAAGTTAATTGATGAGATCATTAAACGCACAGACCTAAACTAATTTCTAAACCCTATAAACTTCTACTTCGACTCAATAACACCAACCACAAAATGAAAAAAATATTTATCTCTCCCAGCTCCAACTTCTCGACAAAATCTGCAATAACACCTTCAATGACCAACAACACAAACTTACAACTTACACAATACAAAATCCACAGAACACACGTTACTCAATGTAAAATGTTTAAAATGAGATTAGTCAACACATTTGTTCACAATGCACTCTGGGTACCACAGATAATTATTTTCATGCCACTTGGGCTTGTCAACCAGTTCACTCCTTTTGGATAACAGTCACACACAAACTATCCTCTATCCTTGGTTGCAGAATCACACCATCCCCATCATTCTGTTTGCTTGGAGATTACACAAATTGATCTACCAACAAAATACAGTGAACTTATACTCATTGCTCATCGCCAAGAGTCAGTTCTGTCAAGAGGATAGAACGAATGAATGAGCTGCATAATTATTTTGGTTTGGCACTGAATGGGTCACGCTTTAGGTAGACTGCCTGGCCAAAAAAAAAGTTGCCGTTGCACCCGTCATGCATAGTGTAGTGCCCACTGTACAAGCCTCTGGAGGCAGTGCTATGATCTGTGGTTGCTTCAATTGGTCAGGTCTAGGCTCAGCAACGTTATCCAGCAATAAAATGAAGTCAGCTGAGTACCTGAATGTACTGAATGACCAGGTTATCCCATCAATGGGCATATTCCAGGACGACAATGCCAAGATTCATCGGGCTCAAATTGTGAAAGAGTGGTTCAGGGAGCATGAGGAATCATTTTCACACATGAATTGGCCACCAGAGTCCTGACTTTAACACCATTGAAAGTCTTTGGGATGTGCTGGAGAAGAGTTTATAGAGTGGTTTGACTCTCCCGTCGTCAATACAAGATCTCGGCCAAAAATTAATGCAACTCTGGGCGGAAATAAATGTTGTGACGTTGCATAAGGTTGTTGAAACAATGCCACGACGAATGCGCGCCGTAATCAAAGCTAAAGGTGGTCCAACTAAATATTAGTGTGTGTGACTTTTTTTTTGGCCAGGCAGTGTACTACTGTGGAGCATGGGCATCTCCCCGCAAACAAAAGATGACCAGAAACCCCCGTACCGAAGCAGATCCAAACAACAGGTAGAAGCTGGGGTGCTGGAGGGTGATCACTAATTTTAATGCAGAAACCAAAGCAAACGAGGCAGCAAACAAATGAGCAGCAAAGAAAGGTCTGATTCTTGGTTTATAAAGGGGAGCTCCATTGGGGGATTAGGGGTGTGTGCATGTGATTGGTTGCGTATGAGATGTGGTTGCTAACCGACCGGCAAGAGTTTCCCGACAGAACTTGCTATGCGCACTATACATTTGTGATGCACATTTCTATCAGAACAACTCACGTATTCAAATAACATTTTAATGAATGAATGTGCTGCATAATTATTTTGGTTAGGCGCTGAATGGATCTGCTTTAGGTACTACTCTGGAGCATGGGCATCTCCCTGCAAACAGGAGATGATCAGCCAGGCGGAACGTAACAAATACTTTGTTACTGTACTTAACCCCTTGGCGCAGATGGCAAATTTCACCTATTTAGGGGGTACTCTGTTTAAGGCTTTATAACTCCAGGTGTGAGCATCACATAAACTTGGTAATTGGCTTAAATGAAACAAGACAGGTGTACCATTTACAATACAAACTTAGATCTGTTTATTTTCATAATTTAAGTCAAAATAAAGTGCCACAAATGCAAAGAAACTTTGGAAAAATAAAAATAAAAAATTTTTTTTTTTGTTTGCTGAGAGCTACATAAGTGAAATCAGTAATAGATATACATTTCCTGGATCATAAACTCCATGTACACAAGTTTTGCAAAATATGAGGATGATATGCAGAACTACTAAAGGTCTATGATGTAAAATATAGCAGTGTACCCTGTTGTCCATTAGTGTCTCCAAATCTATCCAAATGACTAAATTGTGCACTGCTCTAAATAAAAAAAATGATGATATATTTAACTACAAATCAACAGTTTAGGCTCATAAAACTCACTTTTGCATAATTTTCAAGTGGGAATTACTATATTTTCATCAATATAGGGGGGTAGATATCTATGGGTCCAAAACCCCTATGCAAAACATGTCATAAAATGAATAAAATTAGCTTTGTCCATTATAAAGCATATACATTTGCTCCTTCTGATGGCTTAAGATAAAAAAACATTGATATCAGTGTTACATACACCTAAATATGTTGCCTAATCATTCACTCTTGTACCTCAATAAAACATCACTTGTCCCTGTACTCTACAGTATGTATACTTTTGTCCTGGGATTGCATTTTTCTGTAGTTTTTAAAAAAATTTAAATTTTCCTATTCATAATGACTCCAAGGAAATTTTTACCTTAATCTACCACATATCAGCGCACAGTAAATTGGAATGAGCATTTGTCATGCCCTAAGAGACAAGTATATACGCCATAGCCAATATTATGTACGATAACATAAAATAGTATTCCACCATCTGCAAAATGCTGCCAAATGTTCTATCTTCAATGAACATAGCCTACATCATACTCATCAAAATAAAATTGAGCTTGGATGATGTTCTTGGTATTGAGCCTAATGTAGTGTTCAAAAGCAGCAGATGACCACCGGCCCATGGCTTTCAGTATGACCGTTGGGAATTTAGGAGCTGCCGTGGTAGCTGCGCCGATCCTGAATGAGTGGACGGGGTAGCATTCAGGACTGAGCCCACAGTGTTGGCAGAGACAGAGAGTTTGCACAGAACCAGGAGCCAAGTGTTGCCAACATTTAATTTCACACTACATAGTCCTGTTTTCCTGTTTCCTGTTTCCTGTTTGGTGAGTGACTGAGCTGTGCTACTGAACTGTGCTGTAGAAAAGTTTGGTGGTGATCGTTTTGTGCTGGCAAATCTGCAAATTTGCGATTGTTCTTAAAAACAAAACAAAACAAAATATATTAGGCTACAAACTAACGTTAGGTAAGACAAATTCGCTGCTGAGCAGGCTGTTACCGGGTCAGCAGTGTTAGGCTAGGTTAGGTTAGGTAAAGCAGAACAAAGTGGCTGCCGAGCCGGCCTCTACGGAACCAGCAGTATCGATCCTGAGTTGATCCTGCTTCCGACGAATTTTGCATATCTTCTAATACAAGGGTAAGCTATGGCTTCATTTGACCCCTCAGTCTCTCCCATTCCTCGCTCGGTTTCTCCTTCCTCGCCCTATTAGGCTATCTCTTGCCCGGTATGTGACATGTTTACTTATTCCTTCTCCGCCACTAGTGGGAACTTTACTTGTGATAAGTGTAAATTAAATGCTAGGTTGACTGAGAAGATAGCCAATTTGGAATCTCGCATCCGTAACCTACATGAAATTAGAGAAACCGAAAAGTTCATAGAATCCTTCTCGGTTTGGGCTGCTCCAGCTAGCCCGTCCCCAACTAATGTTAGAATTACGAAAATGCCTCCGCAGCAAGGTAACAGCAGGTGGATTACAGTTCGCGAACGTAGTCGTAAGCCCCCGGTACTCCACCAACCACCAATTCGGGTTTCAAATAGGTTCTCTCCCCTGAGCAATGCACCTTCGGTAAAACCGGCTGAAAAAGATTTGATAATCGGTGATTCTATTCTACGAAACGTAGAAATTGCGAGTCCAAAGACCGTAGTTCAGTGCATTCCTGGTGCTAGAGCAACCGACACAGAAGCAAATTTAAAAATGCTGGCTAAAGCTAATCATAAATTTTCTAGCATTGTTATTCACGTCGGCGCAAATGATGTCCGGTTGAAGCAATCAGATAACAAAAAGTAATTTTGAATCAGCATGTGAAGTAGCAAAACGGTTGTCTAACACTGTTATTTGCTCTGGCCCCATTCCTTCTAGGCGTGGTGACGAAACTTATAGTAGACTAACGTCACTAAATCATTGGGTATCTGAGTGGTGTCCCTCTAATAATATCGGCTATATAGATCATTGGCACACTTTTTGGGGGAGGCCTAATCTTTTAAAAAGAGATGGTGTTCACCCCACGTGGGAGGGTTCAGCTCTTATCTCTAAAAAACTGGCCTATAGTCTTAGAAATTCAAGTCCATCACTAATTAGAGCCAAGGCCAGGAAGCAGAACTACTTGTCTGCTTGTTCCCCAGAACTGCCAGCTAGGGTTCACCCTTTAGGAATTGGAACTGTGTCTGTCCCCCGTATACAAAACCATGTAAAATCTGGCAAAAACCGTGAAGTTTGTTTTAATAATCTGATTAAGATTAAAACAAAACACAATCCTATTAGCTGAAGTGATATTACTACCATGAGAGTTGGCTTATTAAATATAAGATCCCTTAATTCCAAGGCAGCTCTTGTGAATGAATTAATCTGACTGCTCTCTTGATATACTATGTTTAACTGAAACATGGCTGAAAGCGGATGAGAACTTGACATTAAATGAATCCTCTCCACCTGGGTTCATATATATAGCCAAAACCCCCGTCTCTGTCGAAGAGGGGGTGGGGTTGCTGTTATTTATAAATCTGTCTTTCAGTCAATTCCAAAATTAGAGTATGCATTTGATTAATTTGAAGTGGTAGTTATGAACACTCAGCCAGCAGTGGTTGGTAGAAACCGCCCCTCTTCTCAGCCTATTTTACTTGTAACTGTCTATAGACCTCCTGGCCCATATGCTGGCTTTATTCATGAATTTGCAGATTTTCTTTCTCATTTAGCTGTAAGTCATGACAAAGTGTTAATATTGGGTGATTTTAACCTGCATTTTGAAAATACAGATGATCCTTTTACCTCAGCATTTACGGTCATTTTGGAATCAATTGGTTTCATTCAAAATGTTTTCAGCCCCACACATTATCATAGTCATACTTTAGACCTGGTCTTAAGTTTTGGTATTGACATTGTTAATGTTAAAATTCACTCGCATAATCCTATTCTGTCTGACCATTTCCTCATTACTCTGCAGTTAAAATTAGCCCATTCTGTAGCATCTGAACTTAGAACGTATACAGGTCGCACTATCACTACCTCCACTACTGGAAACTTTATTCATGTGCTACCTGATTACCTTGATTTAGACACTTCATCCAGCTCCCTGTCAACCAATGATCTGGCAGAGGAATTAGCTACTGCTCTACGCAAAACCCTTGAAGTAGTTGCTCTGTTAAAAAGCAAAAAAGTAATTGAGAAGAGGCTTGCCCCTTGTTACACCGACCACACGCGGGCTCTTAAACAAAAGTCTCTGCAGCTTGAACGCAAATGGCGTTCTACTAAACTGCAGGTATTCCACTTGGCCTGGAAAGAGAGTCTTAGTGCCTATAAGCATGCTCTCTCCAATGCTAGGTCCTCTTACTTTTCAAAGTTTATACAAGAAAATAAGACCAATCCCCGATTTCTATTCAGAATAGTTGCTGAACTAACTAATAATCATGCAACAACTAACCCTCAAATTCCAGTCTCATGTAGTAGTAATGATTTCTTGAATTTCTTTAGTGGTAAAATTATTGAAATTAGGGAAAAGATCACACAAGTTAGTGACCATGGTTTTGACGATATAGAACTGCCTCCTAGACACACTGAACGTCTTGAATCGTTTACTCCAATACTTGAGAGCGAACTAATTAAGTTAGTTTCTTCTTCAAAATCATCCACCTGTCTTCTAGACCCCATACCCACAAAGTTATTGAAGGAGATATTGCCTATGCTCATCAAACCAATTCTTCATTTAATTAACTCATCATTGTTATCGGGCCATGTTCCTACATCCTTTAAATTGGTAGAAATCAAGCCACTACTTAAGAAACCAAATTTGGATCCCACTGTCCTGGCTAATTATAGACCCATTTCAAACCTCCCATTTTTATCAAAGATTCTTGAGAAATGTGTAGCGCAACCGCTTTCTTAATTTTTACATACTTATAACGTGTATGAGAGGTTTCAATCTGGGTTTAGGAAGCACCATAGCACCGAGACCACCCTTGCCCTAGTTTTGAATGACTTGTTCCTCTCTCTGGACTGTGGCTGTATTTCTATTCTTGTTTTACTTGACCTGAGCGCTGCCTTTGATACTATAGACCATCATATTCTCCTCGGCAGGCTAGAAAATTTAGTTGGTCTTACCGGGCATGCTCTTATGTGGTTTACATCTTATCTCTATGATAGATCCCAGTTTGTTAGGGTAAACAGTCAGTCCTCTGAATTTGCTAAGGTGAACTTTGGAGTACCACAAGGATGGTTTTGGGTCCTCTGCTCTTTTCTCTTTACATGCTCCCTCTTGGGAACATTATAAGTAGACATGGTGTTAACTACCACTGCTACGCAGATGACACACAACTTTATATATCAGTTAAGCCAGGTGAAGTTGACCAGTTGTCTAAACTAGAGACCTGTCTCAAAGATGTAAAGGCCTGGATGACCCAAAATTTCCTCTTATTGAACTCAGATAAGACTGAGATATTAGTATTAGGTCCCAAATCCCTTTGAGATAAATTCTTACAGCTTCCCTTAAATTTAGATTGCTTCTCTATCTCTGCCAACAAGGTTGTTAAAAACCTTGGTGTAATTATTGATTCAGATCTCTCCTTTCAGCCCCATATTAACAATATCACAAGAATGGCCTTCTTCCACCTGAGGAATATATCTAAATTAAGGAAGGTGTTGTCCCTGGAGGATGCTGAAAAAATGGTTCATGCCTTTGTAACCTCTCGACTAGATTACTGCAATGCATTATTGTCTGGTTGCACTGGCTCAGCCCTGAATCGCCTCCAACTTGTACAGAATGCAGCTGCTATGGTTCTTACTAGAACCAAGAAATGGGAGCATCAGCCCGGTGCTCAAAACTCTTCATTGGCTGCCTGTCAAATTCAGAATTGACTACAAGATTTTACTTCTAGCGTTTAAAGCTTTAAATGGCTTGGCCCCTGAATATCTAAGTGACTTACTCATTCCTTACTGTCCTCCTAGATTACTTCGCTCTCAAAGTGCTGGCTATTTGAAAATTCCTATTATATCTAAAATTACAATGGGTGGCAGAGCCTTCTCTTACAGAGCTCCTTTTTTATGGAATAATCTTCCCATGTATGTACGGGCTTCAGACACACTTTCTGTCTTTAAGTGTAGGCTAAAAACGTACCTCTTTAGTCAATCCTATAGTTAAGGATGTCGGGGGGGGGGGGGGGGCTAACCTTCTCTTTTCCTCACTCACCCTGAGTTGCAGATTACTCCGGCCCGTCCCCCTCTTACCCTAAGTTTGCAGACTGCTCCAGTTATGCCCCTCACCCTGAGTTTGCAGATTGCTTCAGACTTGTCCCTCCTTTGGTTTATCCTCCCGACTTCAAGCAACTGGAGTCCCAGATGCATCACCCCGCCCCCTTTGAACTGATAATTGAACTGATTATTGAATTGACTATTACCATTCAGTTCACCTTTAGTCTAAACTGGGCCGGCCAGTGAAGGATGGGCACCCCCTATCTATTCTTCCCACTGGGGAGTTTTTTTTACCTCATTTTGCTGGTTGGGGGCTAAGGCCTGGTTTTTTGCTCAATTTTCCTTCTGTTTCCCTGTGCAGCGTCTTTGTGACAGTTCTCTGTAAAAAGCGCTATACAAATAAAATTGAATTGAATTGAACATTGGTCATGAACAGAGGCTCATGAGGGGTTGCAGAATGGCGACATCATAACGCTCATATTTTGTATGTAGGTAGTGGAACTACTCCCCAAAAACCACTGAAGATAACAGAGTCTGACCTGGCTATGTTAAGTGACTAGAGGAGCACCCACTATGTAACTGGGCTGGTATCCCACTCGCCTCGAGAGATGATACAATGAAATGCAATGCTATTGCATTCCTGGATTGACCTAGTCATTCACATTTTTAATGTGAACCTTGCTATGTGAAGCCAGGCTGCGCTGCAGCTGTATGGCTTACGATCAGAAGTGAGATATTGGTGTCAACTTCGCTGTTAGGATTTTATTGCCATTAGAGTGCTTAGCCATTTGAATTCTTTGCCATTAGAATAAAAAACAGAATAAGCTTTGCCATAAGAAATTTACCCAATCCAGCGATATGCAACATCCAGCAATCCATCAAAAATACAATATGAAGCAGCAAAGCAGCACTTATTAGCAGCAAGCTTTACGATGCATGAGAGCTCATGAGCCTTTGAGCACAATAATGATTTATTTTTGTGAAAACTATCGGACGTAGGCAGAAGTCCAATGGTTTGGAGTTTTCCCAAGTCTTTCAAATTGAGCACATTTCAATTCTGCTCCCCCCATCAAGTATTGTCATATGTTTTTATTTCCCACATGTAGAACTTCGCATTTGGCTATTGAATTTAATTTGCCAGGTTCCCGCCCACTTCTGAATTCTGTTACTACTGGTACTATTTTATTTACACATCAAAATACAGCCAAGTTTTAGCTGAAAGCTGATTATAATAGCTACGGTTAGCCAATTAATAATGAAGGTGAATTCCTACGAGTTAGATTCACGGGCGCAGATCGTCTAGCTAACATAAACGTTTACGGTACGTTGGTGATATTATTGATGTCCCCTCCTGAAAATACTCTTGAGAAAATTCCATGTTTGTGGTCCCCCCCTAAGTTGTAATGAGATCTGCGCCCTTGGTTAGATTTACTCCTGAGAGGGTGAAAAACCATTTTAAAAAACCGTCAGCAAGAGGGTGGCCAAATTAGCTAAACGGCTGCTCGCCAAGTGCTTAACGGAGGCAAATGTGGAAAATTCCCTGCCTCCTTGTAATGGTGGCGTGACGTGTGAGGTAGGAGGGGCCAAACGCAGCAAGGGGGATTCATTAAGCACTAGGCCACTAGGACGGGAAACCCCATAATTAAGGGAAGGAGACAAGACAGGGAACACACGTACCAAAGCTACTAACCGGCTCACTGTCACACACCAATTGAGTAGAAGCGCAAACACCAGGTTTCTCAGTAAGAAAACCAAACAAGGCTAATGGAACAAAGAACTGCTACCCTATACTTCTACGAGCTAAGTAACTCAGTAAAAGCGTGAACGCCCAATCACCCAGGAGAGAGTAACATTTTACAGGCGAATAGAGCAGAGATCTGCGGTCCCATACCTCTACGAGCTAAGTAACTAAAGAGCCAGCAATAATAAACGCCCTGCCTCAGTAATGAGGCGTTAGAATAGGCGAGTAGCATAAATAGTACAAATAAAACACACAGCCAACAAACCCTGCAAAATAATACGAGATAGTATACAAGGAGGCGAAAGGAACAGAGATCTAATGTTCCAAGGCTACTCTCAGACTCACAGTCACACACAAACATGTCCACAACATCGCCCAGTCCTCCCTATAGGAAGACATGTACCGAAGGACGAAACAGAACTACAGTTCCGAACAAAATCACCAAAAGCTCCATGTACGGAGACAGGTACTGAAAGGAACGAACAGGACAGGCGGCACTGGACATTTACCAGCTAAAAGACTAACGCGAGATTAGTAGAAAATAAACGCCCTACCTCTCCGTAAAGAGGAATGTAACGAGGCGACAGGAACAGAGATCCAACGTTCCACGGCTACTTCCATAAGCTCGTAGTCACACGCAGAAAACATAAAGGGGGTAAACGCCTGATCTCCCAGGAGAGAGAAACATTTTACAGGCGAGCCGCCGGTAAACCGCCGTCCCATACCTTTACTAGCAAAATGACTAACACAAGCTTAGTAGAAAATACACGCCCTAGCCTCTCAGTAAAGGGGAATGTAACAAGGCGAAAGGAACAGAGAGCTAACGTTCCAAGGCTACTTTCAGAGACTCGCAGTCACACACAAACATGTCCACAACATCGCCCAGTCTTCCCTATAGGAAGACGTACCGAATGATGAAACAGAACTACAGTTCCGAACAAAATTGCCAAAAGCTCCATGTACGGAGACAGGTACCGAAAGGAACGAACAGGACAGGCTGCTCCGGTCATTTACCGGCTAAAAGACTAACGCGAGCTTAATAGAAAATACACGCCCTAGCCTCTCAGAATAAATAAAGCCCTACCTGTCAGTACGATAAAAACGCCCGGTCTCTTCGTAAGAAATGACTATACAAATACACCCACAAACAAACAAAGACTCCTCTCGCTTTCACGGAAGAAAGCAGACAGAGAGAGGAGGAAGAGACAGAAAAGGCAAAAGGATCTAGGCAACGGAAGAAAGGAAAGACCAGAAAGTGGAGATAGAAAAGAGCCAGGGGGGAAAAGTCCTAATATATCCACAAAGGCAAGTCCCGCATTACTCCAATAAAACATTCTGGAGCAAAAATGGTCTCCTAAAAAACCTAGACCTAATCGTACTGGCTAAGCAATCAAAGGGCAAAATAACACCACACACAAAATAGTGCAAATAATGCCAGACAATACAAATTAATATCAAAGACCAGAACGGAGGAAAACATGGGCTTAAATAGCTCCAGGGTAACCACGCACATGTGTGATGCTGAGAGAAACACTGCAATCAAGACGGGGCGGAGCAAACATCCACTAAAAGGGCAGCGCCCTCGCGTGGCTACCAAGGAAACTGACCGCAAGGGAAAAAGGGTCACAAACCATGACACTCCTAGCGGCAAGATTTTTACCTTAGGAGCGAATCCGTCTTACCGGTTGGCCAACATGATGCTGCTTTTAACTGTAGACTGTAGAAATGTGGACAAAGTGACTGACGTCGCCCATTGACTTCTCATGGGCTTGTGAAAGCGGTTTGAAGCCGCGGAAAAGCATTTTGTGCTGTCGCCATGTTGTACAAAAACTGGAGCCAGAGACTGAACAGCAGGGAGAAGGGGCACCCCCATATGTTCATGACGAATCAACACATCGGAGACATTTAGATGAAGGGAAAGCACCTATTGCAACTACATGCTCTTGTGTGAAAATGTATTTATTTATTTTTTATTAATATTATTTTGACCGCTTTGGTAGTATTGATTTACATTGAAGGGGTCTGAAAGACCTATACTGGAGGCGACCGCACTGGCACCACAGAGCAAAGCTCTCAAGACCAGGAAGTGTCAAAAACAAAACCCAGTCTTTGCCCCTTGCTTTAACTTTAGTTGCAGAGAGTGTAGGCTACACACCACGATGCCCCCTGGCACCAGCTGCAGACAGCGCACACACCATCAACCCAAATTCTTGAGGGCGCGGTCCAGAGCATCTGTAACCGACCGCATATACTGCATATGTTTTCGTTCCAACCACAATTGCAATACCAAGATTTTTAAAAAGCTGTAAATTCTTCTTAATCACGCTTGTCAGTTTTGAGGAATTATTTACCTTCTTAAACCACATTATGTCAGAAATGGCTATGTATCCTGCCATAAATAATAAATCATATTTCCATTATACATTGCTGCTCTATTTGAATGAAGAGGTGGCATCGTAGACTAAATATGTTTATGTGAGCGAACAGTGAACGCTACGAATATTCTGTCAGTAAAATCAGCTGACGAGTAGCTAATTGACCAGCATCTACAATGTAACTTTACCAAAATCCCGTTCTACTTCGTCCGGAGGGAATCGGCAAGGCACAGTAGTTTATGTAAACATGCCAATTACAGCACATAAGGTAACTTTCCAAGGGATCACATAAACGTTAGCAATGCTGATAGGCGTAGGCTATTTGGGTGTTGACAAATGATAGCTAACAACAAACGGTTGGGAGATTTAGAATAAAACATCTTGAAACAACCGAGCGAGGAGAATAATACAGTCCAAGTTACACAGCTGATCGCAAATTTTAACGCAGAAACCAAAGCAAATGAGGCAGCAAACAAATGAGCAGCAAAGAGAGGTCTGATTCTTGGTTTAAAAAGGGGCACTCCATTAGAGGTGTTTAAAATTATTTTATCAATAAAAATCATTAGATTTTTTAAAATTATTGATTGAATTACCAGTCAAAAAGAAACTCTTCATTTCAAAGAATCAAGAAAGTGTGGCTCGTTGTTCTGTGATCATAGCAGAATCCTATGAAAATAAGTAAGTATATGGAATTGACATCTCCTTGCTATCTTCCTGTAAGTAATGCAAAATTATCCAACCAATTTTTTGGATAGTCTTCAATTAAGTGAAATAAAAAATGCATGTCTCATTTGCCAGTTATGTCCTGCCACATTCCAAAGCATGCAAGGCAAGAGAATCTGGTACAGAGAGTGTGCTAAAGCTGTACTCCTTCCCATAAATACCATGCTTTGTTAACATGGAGCTGAATCACAGTGTGGGCAGAGCGAATCTCTCTGCAGAACAAAGGCTTTGATACAGTCTCGCCTACATACCCTGGGAGGAAATTATTGATAAGTGGATCTCAGCCAGGGGGACAATTTTTGCTTGCCGCGCTCATGATAATGCTTTCTGTGTCCATAATGAAGGCCTTTGTCATTTCCACCAATGGAGACATATACACATAAAGTTAGAGTACAGTCCAGAAACTCTTCAGCAAAGAGTCTTAAAGTTGGGATAAAGGCACTGTATATACTGTCCAAAGCAATTTACTTCTCAGTTATTGCAGCAAGTGGTACAATGGCAGCAAGTTGTCCAATGCCTTTACACACAGGATCATGGCATGTGGATGGAAACATATTGTAAATTGTGGATGAAATCATATTTACATGCCATATGGTCAGGAGGGCCACAATTATTTGGATCGTTTCAAAGATTTATGGCCAATAACTTCAGTGCTAGAATGGCAGTGCTACACAATAGTAGAGTGTAGCAAAAATGCATAATAAAAATCTAACATTGTTGAGGGCCACCCATTTCTGTTTGAATCAATAATTATGTGGTTAGCCAGTAGGAATATTTATAAGCAGGTTTGTACCTTAGAAATCTATCTTAGATTACAAAAACATATCCAGTAACTGGATTTATGTTACCTGTCTGACTAATCCTACGGCTGAAAAACTGTTTTCCTGTCCAATCTCCATTTAATATAATCTAACCTCCTCACCCTACAAGTATTCACAGTCTCCGACTAAGGGCAAAGAGGGTGCTTTTCCTACTTTCGGGTAATTTTTTATAACACTGTTTACAGCACGTGTTGACGTAGACTTGTTCTCAAAGCCCAGCATGAAACAATGCTGGCAATTGTGCGAGCCTCAAAGCAGTGCCTGCCCCATTACAGCTATTCAAGTTAGAGACAGAGAGGAACGCAGTTAAGATCAGAGAACCCACACATGACCCTAATGCGTCCAAATGACCAGGAATTCTTTTGCCATTGCCAGTTCTTGGCCCTGGCACTCCAACACCAGAATAATTATTGTTTTATGACTGTGTTCCATAACTGAATCCGAGGAGAGGGACTGCAGTGCTGGAGATCACGTCCAAAAATGTGAAGATCTGAAAAAATCCCATACACTAATAAAATCCAGCTTGGTCTATAATTCAATCACTATATTCTAAGACCCTAATTGATGTTAGGGTTGTCACGATACCAGAATTTTAAACTTCGATACGATACTCGATACCTCTTTCGATACCACGGCACACAAAAAAAAGTCCTAGGCACACAAAATAGGATACATTTTTTAAAAATTATTATTAACAACCTGCACACAAGTGCTGGTACAGAAAAAGTCACTGAACACAGAACAAGATTAACATTATTATTACTATTCTTAAATGTTTTCCCTACCTTGTAGGCCTACACATTATTTATGGAGTTATTATAGCTTTTAGTATTATTTCTTTTTTTTCTATAATGTTGCTTCACTTGTAAACACAGTACAGTCTCAGTGGGTTTCCCCTGTAAACAAAGGATAAATAAAATAAAACAAGAACTTTTTTTTTTTTTTTGGCCGGGCAGTGTATTTAAAAAAAATATTTCTGCTTGGGACCCAAGAAGAGAACAACACTGAAAACATGGTTGTCTGTAGACTAGATATGTTAAAATTACATTCGCAATTGTGTGCCATGTGCAGATATAATTATCTTTTGATAAGAAAGTAGTTGGCTCTGAAAAGAGCCTTTGGGGTGTGCAATAAGACCATCGGAGCTGTAAGGACAGGGCTGTGTAAATGTTATCAAGAAATAGCCTGTTACCCTCTAAATTTAAATGTGTCCCATCACTGTCTAAATTATTTAAGCCAATGTTAGGATGCATAATGCAACCCATACCCATGTCTGACAGAAAGCCAAACATGGCCCCGTTTAGCCGTCGTCTGGTCCTTTCAAGGCCATATCCGGTAGTCGCGGTCTGACCCCGCCAGTTCCAGCGAGGGAGGATGTCCGAAAACATCAATTTGGTTTTTGATGTCTGCCTTCATGCGCCGCATTAGGCTGATCCTAGTATTTCCGTACGTGCCAATGCTGTTCCCACCAAGGTGAATCACCATCACATCTGGGTCGTCGCGGATGTCAGCCCGTTTCGAGCGGAGAAGAGGCATTAAGTGTTCCCACCTTCTGCCCCCTCTGACAGCCCAGGTGATCTGGCAATCTAGCCCCAGGTTCTGGTCCAGTCCGAATGCTCCTAAAAGAGCCTGCAGCCTGGCAATAAGCGAGCTCCCGATGATCCAAACGCGTGGTAATGAGCAATCGGTCATGCTGTCAATAGAAATAAAAACTATCGTTTTGTGGCGCAAATACTGTATTTATAGCTTTATTATGCAATCGCTATTGGCTAAATGATCTCTATGCTAACCCACGATTGGATAGACTGTCCTCAAGTTGTGAATGGTCGAATGCATTACCTGAACAAAGCTAATAGGGTTTAATAAACAAATTATGAAATAGCCGCGCAATGTCAAAATGGGTCAGACCCAGACGCATTAAGTAGGCTAATCAATAACCCCTTTGACACATGCAGCCTTATCCGTAAATTTTCCGGAACATTGCCAGATAGGGGTCATGTGTGAATAAGAGCCAAAGTCGAAATTCCGGAATATCCGCGCCGGCAAAAGACCTAGTGAGGTTTCTGTAAAAGTTCCGTATCGATGTGACGTGTGAACAAAGCCAGAACATTACCGGATCAATCACGCATGCCATGGGGTCGCTCCCGTACCCACATTCGTCTCGTCGAGCCCCGAGCCACATGAAAGACTCATACAGCCTCCAGCCGCCACAGGCGACGTCTCCGGCTTTGAGCCAAGCTAAAGCGGAGTTGTTCCCGACTTATCCTGATTTTTTCGTTAAGTTTTTGTTTACGAATGGTGTTTTGTGATTGGAACAGATGTATTATTGCCAGCGTTTGCCTCGAAAATGTATAAATAAACAAGAGTAACTGTAGTACAACTGCACACTCTGTCACTTCATCACCCGCCATTTTTTCAGTAGTAAGTAAACAAACGTATCCTACCAACATAGGGTAGAGCGTTGGTTGTATGAACGCTACCAATACGGAACATTCCGGAATATTGCTGGATCAACTTTTCCGGTAATGTTCCGTATTGCATGTGTGAAAGAGGCTAGAGTTACTGTTGCGAATACAGTGGAATTCTGAAGCCGCGGGACCCGCCGGTTTGAAACTGAGACGTTTGGCAAGTATGGCGTTTTGGGAGTACATATTTAATTAAATACAACACGCCATAACAATGTATGTGAGTAAATGTGTAGAGTATATTAGTTTTCCTGTACGAATGCCACAAAATATCGGTTCTTGTTGTTGAAAAAATAAGGATAACGGTATCCTAAAAGCAGCACAGATGATGATGTGTTTCTGTCCAACGAGAGTGATTACACGGAAGTGAAATGGGCTAATTTAAACAAGCTAGCGATTTATATATTGTTATTTGATTATATTGTAGCATTTAGGACAATATACATGAAAAATAAAATAAACCCCTGCATAATAATCAACAACAAACTTGGGTTCATTATTTCGGAAGGAAAGGTCCGTATGGATCCTCAAAAGGTTTTGGCAGTATTAAACTGGCCCACTCCATCATCGGTAAAACAGGTGCAATGTTTTCTGGGCTTCACAAATTTTTATTGTCAGTTTATCCGCAATTTTAGTGCAGTAGCTGCACCTATCACCGCTCTAACCAAGAAAACGTCTGTTTCACGTTTTCAGTGGAACCCTAAAGCCAAAGCTTTCTTTAATGAACTTAAGAGAAGATTTAGCTCTGAACCCATTTTAATTACTCCCAATCCCTCCCTCCCGTTTGTGGTAGAAGTGGATGCCTCGGAGTTAGGGGTAGGTGCCATCTTATCCCAACATTCACCCCTAGACCGGAAAATGCATCCGTGTGCGTATTTCTCTCGTGCTTTGACACCTGCCGAGAGAAATTATGACGTAGGGGATCAGGAGCTGTTGGCGGTTAAGCTGGCTCTTGAAGAGTGGCATCGTTGGTTGGAGGGTGCCAAGCATCCCTTTACGGTGTGGACCGACCACAAAAATTTAGAGTACGTCCAACAGGCTAAGAGACGTAATTTGCGGCAGGCCCGTTGGGCGCTGTTTTTCACACGTTTTAATTTCCTTCTGACGTATCGCCCCGGTTCTAAGAATTTTAAACCGGACGCCCACTTGCGCATTTACGACCTGTCTGACAGGGACCCTACTCCGGAGTCCATTGTTCCCACTACTCACATCTTGGCCCCAGTGTTGTGGGAGGTTGAGGTGGTGGTTCAGAAAGCACTGCGTTGTGATCCGGGTAAAGGTGGGGGTGTCTTTTTGTGCCATGTAATCTAAGTTCTAAGGTATTGCAATGGGGTCATTCTTCCCAGCTGGTGGCTCATCCAGGTGCTCATAGGACCTAGGATTTCCTGTCCAGACGTTTTTGGAGGCCCAATATGGAGAAGGACATGCGGGAATTTCTTGCCGTTTGTGCGGGTCTGCGCCCCAACAAGGGTTCTCAACGCCCACCCTCGGGCCTGTTACGCCCCCTACCAATCCCTAGCCGCCCTTGGAGCCACATTGCACTGGATTTTATTACCGGGTTGCCTGCTTCAGAAGGCAACATGGTGATTCTAGGGTTGTGGACAGGTTTTCGAAGGCGGCACATTTCATCGCCCTACCTAAACTACCATCAGCACCGGAGACCGCTCAGCTGATGGTAGACCATGTATTTAGGGTGCACGGCCTTCCCCAGGACGTGGTGTCAGATCGTGGCCCTCAATTTGCTGCTCGGTTTTGGCGCTTTTTTTGCACCCAATTAGGGGCGTTGGTCAGTTTGTCCTCTGGGTTCCACCCGGAGACTAACGGACAGATGGAGTGCACCAACCAAATGTTGGAGAACCCTCTTCGGTGCCTGGCCACTGCCAACCCCACCTCTCGGAGTCGGCACCTCGCCTGGGCGGAATATGCACATAACACCCTTCGCAATGCCTCCACTGGCCTCTCTCCTTTCGAGGTGCAGTTGGGGTATTTGCCCCCTCTCTTTCCTGAACTGGAGAGGAATGTGGAAGTTCCGTCTACAGGTGCGTTCATCCGGAAGTGCAGAGCTGTTTGGAGGCGTGTCCGTTCATCGCTTTTGCGCACCACAGCTAGGCATAAGGTCTCTGCCGACAGGCATCACCTTCTGACTGTTTCCTACCGGGTTTGACAATGAGTTTGGCTTTCCACACAAGACCTCCCATTGAGGGTGGAGTCTCGCAAATTCGCCCATGCTACGTCGGTCCTTAAGATTGTGCGGAAAATTAACCCGGTTACGGTTGCGTCTGCAATTACCGCGTTCCATGCGCATATACCCGACATTTCACGTCTCCCGACTAAAACCGGTGCTCATCAGCGCTCTTGCTCCGGCGGACAAACCGCCGCCCCCTCCCCGGCTCGTGGAGGGAGGTCCGGTGTATACAGTTCGGCACATATTGGCAGAGAGATGTGTGGGCAGAGGGTTCCAGTTTTTGGTTGATTGGGAAGGCTATGGCCCGGAGGAACACTGGATTCCTGCTAGGAACATTTTGGACCCTGACTTGATTAGCGTGTTCCGCCGTGAGGGTCCTGAGGGATCGCCTGGGGTCGTCCCTTAAAGGGGGGGGTCCTGTCATGGTTTGCGCCTGTCTTTCCTTAGTTCTACGGTCGTTTGTTCTTTTCTTTTCGACGGGGCAATCTATCGGATTTTTCTGTGTTCCACGCCGGGGTTTCCCTTCTTTCGAGCACTTATTGAGTGCATCTGTTTCAGATTTCCTGCTTCTATTTAAGCCCAGGATTTCCTTCTTCCGGTGCTTGGTTGTTATTCGCTCATTTTGACACTAAGCCGGTAAGGTATAGGTAGGCACTCTAAGGAGGCCTCTTTCCTTCATCGCCCTGCTTTGGAGTTACGAGGGACTTGCCTTTTTGTGTGTTAGATACATATAGGATTCACATCTCCTTTGAATTTTCTGTCCCTCGCTCCTGCTACCGCTCTAGTCTCTCTGAGACAGCTTTCATTTCCGTTTCTCTGTACCTCTCTTTGTTTCCTTGTTTTCTCTTTCGAGAGTGAGAGGCATTTTCCTTTATTTTTATTCTCGAGCCTATGAGCCTTGCTCGCCCGATTATTTTCAGGTCACTATTGTTTCTCCCTTTTTCAGTCTCCTCTGTATTGCTCTCCGGCTTTGAGAGTAGGAGCTGTTTCTCTCTTTTTTCTCCCTTATTTGCAGATTCTTTCCACTTCATTGCTGTTCTTAATTAAACACTTAAAGAATCCCTTTAGTCACATCTGGACCTCCTAACCATTCACCTCCCCCTTAAAGTTTGGGGCGGGGGTTGTGTGGGGAGCAGAAAGGAAATTTCAACCGTTAGGGGCAGCACAAAGACGCTTTTCTGCCAGTTTCTTATGATATACAGTTATTTCAGAATTGTTGAAATAACGGAATGCATGAATAAGTTTCATTATTAGGTAGGCAAACAAACATGTTTACAGTGAAAAAAAGATCTAGAGTGTACTAAACTTTAACCTAAGAGAAATACAGTATATTAAGAAATATTCTTACAGACCAGTGTAAATTCCCCTGTTCTTAAATGAACGGGCATTCACCGATTAGCATAATTAATGCCCCCAAAATGCCATATAGGGCCAGCTGTCTTGCCCCCTGTATCTGGAAGATGCATTCATAAAACAAATGTTTACGTAGGTAACCTCGGTTTTATGAATACGGTCAACATGCCACTGTATGGGTCATCCTTGCCGAGAGGGTGAACTGCTAGGAGACTGAATAGCAAATTAACCACCACAACGGGACAGACACCACATCCACCATAAGTATGGTGTGTGTCCGCTGCCCATTCTCTTTTGCCGACTGAAGGGCATAGAATTCCCTGCATGACTCCGCTGCGTGGCGTGTTGACCGTGTTCATAGAACTGAGGTTAACTAGGAGACAATCGATTTGGCCAACACATCCAGGCGATAAACCCTGGTGACATGAGGGACGAAGCCATGCCAGGCGCAGCACAATCATCAGAAAGCGGAGCACCATGAAATGAAGCCTGTGAGGCAGCTATACCCACCCCTGGTGGAGTGAGCCACTGCTGTAGGCCATGAAAATCACATCTACGATCCAGTGGGCCAAGTGCAGTTTAGATAAGGCCCTGCCCTTATCTTGCTCCATAACCAATGAAAAGATTGTTGGGTTTTCCACCACAGCCCCTGTGCGGGGAAACATAAACCTGCAGGGCCTGGGCAGGGCACAGTGAGTGAAGTCTGGCTTCCTCAGGTGATTCATGAGGGGGAGGATGAAAAGCCTCCCACATAAAAGGCAGAGAACTCTACGACTGTGAGAGGATCTTAGGCCGAAAAGCAGGATCAGGGAGCAGAGTAGCCGCAGCTACCGCCACCCAACCACATACAGGAGGGATGTACTGACAGCACATATAGCTTGCTTACACGCAGTGGCGGCTGCTAATACAGGGCGCTTGGGCTCTGCACTCCTGAATTCCCTCCCTCATAAAATAAATAATCAAGAATCAGGCTATTCAGAAATAGAAATATATTATAAAAAATTATTTAGTAATAAAGAAAAGTAAACAGAGTGCTTTCAGCGATAAAATGTGTTATATTTTAGTTCATCGTCACTTGTCAACATTTGCCAATGCAAAATCCAGTGTCCCAGCTCTCTCAGGCGCTTTGCAAAGATGAGTTGATGCATGCTCTCTCCCATGCATCAACAGTGAGTTGATGCATGCTTAGATGGTGATCTTGGACTGAATCATTAGCTTAGCTTTAGCCAGCTCCATAGACTCCCCCTTAGGGCGCTGGAAGTTAGCCCCCCTGATGCTATTCACCAGTTGACCACAAGGTGTCACTTAGCTACGTCGCGCTGCAGCAGAGTGACAAGATAGACCCACTAACCGCCTGTTCGTTCCTCGCTCCACCCGCTCTCAGGTTCTGCTCTGGGCCCACGCCTCCCACCTCAGGTTTAGGTTCAGATTCCGGTTACTTTATTTGTACCCGTAGGTAGATTTGGTTTGCAGTAGACGAGTCATCCATTTTGACACACATTTTAGAAACACTTAACCTTACCGATGTGAGGGGGAGTTGTAAGGTTCGGAGAAACAAACGCGACCGATAAGGATTTCTGAAAGCGTATCTAGAGAGATACTCCACAAAACGCGGAAATAGCCGCACCAGGACTGAGAAACACAGGATCAGGAGCAAAACTTTCCAAAACTGAGGCGATCTCGATAAACAGCGAGAATAACTAACAAAAGAACCTCTCGCACTAAATAATTAGGCGTAACAAGAGGTGAAGAAACAAAACAAAACTTGATAAAACGAGTGAAGGAAAAGAATAGAAAAGACCTGTTAGCCAAAGCTCTTGTGGCAAAAGAGCTGAACACGACTGGCAACAAGTGAAAAGAATAAAGGATAAAGAAAGATTGGAAAGAAGAGAAGGAAAGAGAAAACCAATCTAATCCTAAATCTTATAACCGGACTTGCTGCGTTTCCTATTTGTACGAACCAGAAATGCAGCAACCAAAATTCCTATACCTTACCGACTTCGTATGTCAACATAGCAAAGACAATCTCGAAGTGCAGAAATGCGGAAGTCCTGAGGTATTTATAGCCGGCAGGAAACGCAAAACAGGTGAAGGGAATAATTGTCGGGCAAGATACGAATACCGGAACGGAGGCGGGAAAAATCCGATAGAGCGTCCTGACGACGCCAAAAAGGAAACCACAAATGCAAAGGCTGCAAATAACCGTGACAACCAATATGCGCACAGGCGTCAATCAGTAGATTAATCACAATATCCAACGCACCGCGTTGTTGGGAGTAAAAATGCCTCAAGTAGCATAATCCTTTTTTAAGGAAAAGAGGCTCCTTTCAGCTTTTGAATGTTTGTAACAACAAACATGTAATCCAATTTAATTCAATATAGGTTGTTATAACCAGAAAGATATCAGTCGTTGTAACACTGATATGAGGAAGCGGCTGTAACATCTGCCGCTTCCCTCCAGTCCACCTCCCTTTCATTTCATCTGTATTCCCATTCCTTGTGTTTCGTGTCATGTTTTTCAGTTCACCCTGTTCATCTCGTTTTGTGTTTTCATTTACAGGCTGGGCGTGGCTCCCCGTTAATTCCTAGTTTTTCCCTTTGATTTGCCCCAGCCTATCATTTCCCCTGCTCACTCACATTCCTCACTCCTTTTAGTTAATCACTCAGTTCAGATTCAACAGTCTCACGCTCAATCTCAAGGAGGCAAAAAGAGAATGGGCAGCGGACACACACCATATTTATGGTGGACGTGGTGTCCACCCCGACGTGGTGGTTAATTTGCTATTCAGTCTCCTAGCAGCTCACCCTCCTGGCAAGGATGACCCATACCGTGGCGTGTTGACCGATATGAAATAGGACTGGCATTTTGCCTAAAAAGGGGTAGATAAAAAAGGAAAAAGACAAGTCTTAATGAATCATGAGCATAGTTCAAGAGAACTGATGGTAATACCGAAATGTTTTCTTTTTATTTTTCCTATGTTTCACCTTTTTCATTTTGTACTTTTTCACACAAGCACATGTTGTGAATAAATGTATATTTTGCATTGGTATACCTGTTTGGATTTTCTCCTTATTTTGCGTCAGTGTGGTTTCTTTCATTGAATTTCCCTTCATTTATTTTTTTCAGCCTATATACTTGGATTATACCTCTCAAGATTATATGAAGAGCGCAAACTAATTTAAAAAATGTGTGTACGAGCGTTTCTTGCATGAGGCCCAATGTGTTCCTGCATGCGTCTCTGTCTAGCCCTGTCTCCACCAGCTCCTGTGAGCACAGGAATGTTGGCAGCCATAAGTAATGTGCACACACTCACATCAGAAACAACCATTTTAATGCGGGAAATTTGGTGCAGCACTCTGAGAATTAAGAGTACTGTGGAAACGAATGCACAATGAAAACAGACCCGCCTCAATCTGAGTTAGAGTTCAAATCAGAACACAAGCCCCTCTGATACACTCCCCCCAACCCCTCCCTTGCTGCCATTCCTTTGCCCCTCCACCATCCAGCCTCCCCTCTGCCCCTCCTTCCCCCATGGGTTTCTGTTGTCAGCCCTCAGTATTCACTTCAGCACTCACATTTCCCTTTGCTTTTCAAAGACAACATAGGTCAAACTTTGTGTTTCTGCAAATACAGACACGGTTTTCACTTAGGCAATCATGAAAAGCACTGGCAGAAAGTTGCAGGAAATGAAGAGCTTTCAGCCTTGCCGACCCATTGACAGACTGCAGTGGGAGCAGTTTCTGAGTTGGTGAATACTGAATCACTGTTGAGGCGCAGGTATTGAGGAAATTCTTGGCACAGATATGCCCTGTTCTCAAAATCTTTATCAAGATGAAAGCTTTCCAAAGACACTCTTCCCCCAGTAGTTACAGTATGATTCTTTAAGTCCAAACAAGAAAACATTCACCATTTGGCAAACAAAGAGAGGCAAACAAATAATAAACACGTCTGTTATGAGAACTGATCGTAACCACTTGCAGACACCAAAAGTAATGGCGCCAGTGTAGTATAATGGTTAAGGAACTGGCCTTGTAACCGAAAGGTTGCAGGTTCGATTTCCAGGTAGGACACTGCCATTGTACCCTTGAGCAAGGTACTTAACCTGAATCACTTCAGTATAAACCCAGCTGTATAAATGGATAATATGTAAAAAAAAAAAAAGTTAAAATGCCTGTCATGTAATGTAATGGGAACAGGCTTTATTTGAGGTTGACAGAAAAAAAGTCAAAGTCCAGCAATACAGGCAGGGCAGATACATGGTCAGTTCCAGGCAAGGGTCAGTGTCCAGCAAACAGGGCAATGCAGAATGAGCAAAAGCGAAGTCCAGGAACAGGCAGGGGTCAAAAACCGGGGAATCCGTCAAAGCAGGGGAACAGGAGGGCGAAGGGCAGGAGCAGGGCTAGGATGGGGAAGGGCAGGCTGGCAGGAGGACTGGAGCAGGGCTGGACCGGAACAGGCAGGACAGGCAGGAGAGCAGGAACTGGATGGGTAACACAGGACTGGAAACAGGAATGAGGACCAGGCAGGAATAAACGCTGGAAAGTAGTATACACAAGCACGAAGGCAGGGCACAAGACGATCTAGCACAGAACAAAGAAACAGGGGAGACTATTTTCCAGACTAACAAAGAGACAACGAGGAACAGGTGAGATGAAACATAATGAGGAAACACAATTCAGGTGCGGGGAGCAGAGACACAAAATGGGGAAAAAGGGAAAACACGGAATGATATACTAATACTGAAAATACATATAAACTTAAAAACCATGCTGAAGTATTCAGAAATAATTTTTCTCAAAAAATTTTTGACATTAAGAAATGAAGCCTAAACTAGTAAAACTACTTTCAATTCAACTTTTCATGTTTGCTCAACCAGCTTCAAAGAAAAACGTAATGTGGTGTGAAGGTGCATGTGGGCAGGAGGGAAGGAGCAGAAGGCAGGGGCCAGTATGTGCTAATACAAGAGTGGGGGGGTGTAGGACCTCTAATTGACCATATGGCCAGTCCTCGGCCCTAGGAAACTTCAAATGGCTAGCCCTGAGCAGCCTAGAGATAAGATATAGAGAACAGGCAATGGGGGTAGCTATTAGAGGTGTAAATGTGTGTGTCTCTGTGTGGGTCAACAGGGGTGGCATGACAAACCTCAGGCTGACCTACCTCATAGTATTAGGATTCCATACAGTAAAATTGGTTAACACACTATACGGGCACTATGTGGAGATTCTGAGCCAGGCCATACCAGAATATAGCAGAAGCCAGAGTAGTACTACTGGCTTTGTACTTTGTTTTAATCATCGCCTGATCTAGTCTCACCACATACAGTAGCTCACAAACGTTTCAATGACAGCCAAAGCTGTCCCTCCCCTGATAATTCATTAAGTATGCATGGGCCAGGAGAAGAAGAAGGGACCCCCTCCCCCTCTTCCAACCACTTAAAACTGAGGTCCTGACTTTTCAGTTGGCATCTGAGTCTTGCATCTGCTGTGATGTTTGTGGTGTCTCTAAGTTTACATTTCATCACTGGACTTTTTGAATATTCTTCTGTCTTGGACTTGGTGTTGGCGCATTGTGTGGATTACCTTGGGAGAGACAAGCTGTGGTCTGGTATTGTCTTTCATTCATGTTTTTGTACATGTCTGTAGCATTCATTGTTTGTTAAGGTAGTTGAACCTACGTCTTTAGTTAAGGCATTGAATACTTGTTGTAACTTAATAAATCTCTTAATTTTAATCTGGTTGTGAGTTGTACACTTTGATAAAGGTTGATCCAACAAGCTGCTCTGCCTATCAATGAATTTGGCGATTTAATTGATATCTTTGATAATCATTAACAAATTAAATCAAATAAATACATTTTAAGTGTTGGATAAGTGAGGAGTTTTTACTGTTGATGCCACTTGTGTTCTGTGTAGGATATCTAATATTTAGATATAAAGAAAGTACCCCCCCCCCCCCTTTTCTCTCTTTCTCTGTCGCTCTCTATCTCTCACTCACTGACCCCTCTCCCCCCGCCCCCCCACACCTTAACCCAATCAGGACAGGGATGCCCTTTCTGTGGAGGTATTTCTATGGGCGCGGAAGGAAAGAAGCCTGGTTCGGTTTTTGGAGTACATTTGGAATACATCTGTATTCAGAGTGCTGAACATTAAACAAGGGCGTTGGCTGTTAAAACTGCTGGATTCAGAAAATACACATTTTACTAAATCCTCACTTCCCCGACAGGGGATACTCTGCGATTGATAGAACGATGTCACAGAGCTCTGAGTGCCTTTGATTAAAGTCTGTGATAGAGGAGCTGGCCAGCATCCCCAACAGTCCTCCAGGGAGTCAAGATGAATGATGCAGGCATGTGACCTTTACATTCCTAAAGACAGGAGAAGGTTTCAACCTGTCTGCCTTTAAGTATTGTCTCACAGAAAGCATCAACAGGCCCTTCTCCATTCGCTCATTCACAAAATATGCAATCTCCACCACTGCAGTCAATTGGATTTCAATATCAGCACACCCATTAAGACTCTCGCTTAGGGCATCATATCAAATCATCCATAATTTTCAACAAATGTATTTACATGAAACATGCTGTGTTGGTAAAGTCAAAGGCATAAGGTTAGCAAGCTAAAGGGGAGGGGGCAGGAGGGGGCATACCGCAAAACATAAAGGATGTAGTCTGAGCTGAAATGACCTACAAGGATGCAAACAAACACAATATGCCACGCAGTGAAACCACAAGCTGAGGTTTTCAGGTCAATATATCTGCTCTCTCCTCACAGCTGACTCAGTGAATGAAGTATTGATCAGACTTCATTGCAGATTTGATCCTTATATGATTAAAATATGAAGGTATCATGTTACCAGAAACACCAACTCAAAATGAGGAAGACAAATTTATCAATGGGATTTTCCTTCTCTATTGGATTTTACTAACATGTACAACTGTACAAATGAATAGATTGCTATTAATAATTCAAGCATGGGAAATTCTTGTTACATGCCAAATACACGTTGGATGAAAACAAGTGAGAGAGGTGGTCAGGGGAGTTGTTTGTGGAACATTACAAGGCAGCAGTTAATTAATGATTGTTTGTTTCCTGGTCTTCATTTCCATATGGTGAAAAAGTAAAGCAATGCACAGCTAGAGTGGTAATGGTAAAATATTGATTAAAGGTTGCATTTGCCGGGGTGATCCATTTTTCTTTTCATCCCAGGGCTTGAGTGAATTTCAATGACATTCTTTTTTTAAAATATGACAACAATACCCAATAATGGACTCACAGGGGCTATACTGAGACTTATAAATGGTCTCTGATGTTAATTGCAAATGAAAATTGATTTGAAAATGCAGTGAAATATTCTGCCAATTTAACAAATGAGATTACAACAGAGCCATAAACCAGCTGCAGTGATTGAAAGATTTGATCATAAACGAAGGCCATTTTCCTCTGTCTCACTTCCCCATTCTGAGAGCTATTGATTGTCACTTAAGCCTACCTTCCTCCTTCTCTCTCTTGGCTGCTTTCAAAACCAAGGTGTGACTTCTTCCTGTTTTTTTCCAGGTGCATAACACAGCACAGTCTGTAAGTTTCTGCCAGAAATCAGACTGACACATTGGTTTTGTTGTATCCCAAGCAGGTTTTTACATGCTTTACCTGTTATTGACTGATGTTTCAGGTCCAGTAGTGCTTTAAACCCAAAGCGCAGCGTATCCTTGGAAATGCAGCTCTCACATACCAGCTATAAATGAGTGAGCTGCCTACAGTCTCATGTCAGGTGCTTGGGGGAACTGTAATGTGAGCTGTCAGAGGGGGTTGACCAGGTGCAGCTCAGAGAGCTCCTTCTCAAAGGATTGCAGTAACATAAGAAAGAAGCGTATCAGGGAATGTGGTATGAAGGGCCTGCAGAGGTGTGAGCACCTTCCTCGGGAGATTTGCCACATTGTTAGGGTCGTTTGTTTAAGCACCTCAGACCGCCTTTGTGGGAAGGGCCTAAACCCTAACTACGTGGCTCAGCTCACCTCCTCAATGGGTATTTGTCAATGTCTGTACTTGCGGACTTGTGAACTTGTGTGACGTAATATTTAACGGCCAAGAACGCGAGGGTGCACCCTCGGATGCACCCTCTCCCAACACAGAGTTGCCAGACTGGGGGATTAACCCCTAAATGTAGGGGATTTTTAAATAAATGGTGCCATTTAAAATGAGTCAATGGTGGATTTTAAAAGGAGGAATGGGGGATGAATTGTGAGAAAATTGTATGGGAGTCAATTGAAGATGGGGGGTCTTCAGAATTCTTTTGGGGAGGGGAATTAATTCAGGCTTCTGGCAACATTGACGAGAACGGACTTGGATATTCCATTTCGTGATGGCAGATGAGACGGCACCATAGGGACATCGCTTACAAATAGGCTAGGCTACATTTTTAGTTCTCTCATTTAATCAATAAATGTGACTGCAATCTTTATACGAATGAAAGTGAGGCGAGAAATGTCTTAGAATAGCTGAATTTTTTAAACCTCATTTTAAACAGTTTGTATAACTAAGCAGCGTTCTGTCCTTCAGAGCAGGGGTGCACAAAGTAGTTTTTTTTCTAGCGATGGCCCAGGGATATCGATCCATACTTTTCATGACCAAATTAATTAACCACTCATTGTACAACTGCTGACAATAGCCATGCTTTTATAGGCTCCCTAAAAGCTAAATGAAAGCGGAAAAGTTGCTGAAATTAGCAGGAAATTCATCACAAAAAACATATAGTGAAATTAACAGAATTTAAGGCTTTATCAATGAAGCATAATGGGGGAAAGTGCTCAAAGCTGCAAGACAGAAAACCGTAGGATGAAACCAAAACATTTTTAATTAATGTATACAGTCATCGTCAGTGCATCTCTTTTTGCTGGGATGTAGCCTACTTTATCCATTTCCCAGTGGAAAACCTAGAACATATGTAGTTAATATTTTAATATTTTAATATAGATTGTGTGTCAAAAGCACAAAAGGACTGGATCGCGATGATTAGCTAAAGCCGTTAATATTATGTTGTTGTAAGAGCAATATACAAGTAATAACCTAGCTAGCTTTCTAACACAGATGGCTGCTACTGTTATCAGCTTTTTGGTGAATCGGTGCCATCTACTGGAGTGCAGTAGGAATTACGCGCCAAAACAAGATTAAATAAAGTAGGCTTTTACACGATCATATGAAAGTCAAATGTGAACAGTAAAAAAATGTGTTAAATAATTTTTATTTTTTAGCATTTCTTTTTACAAATACAGTATAGCATTAACATGGTCGCTATCGTTAGCTTGCTAGCTAAATGTTAAAACGACTTACCGTGAGATATCGTTAGCTTGCCAGCTAGCTAACCCAGCATTGCTAAGCAATGGTAACGTTCATGACAGGGGAGTACATGACAGGGGGCGATTGCGTACGGGAGGGGTTGGAATAGCTAAATTAATATCTAAATTGATAAGGTTATACAGGTATGGAGCAATTGATTTGAGATACTTAACCCACAATTTGGCTGCTTACTCCGAGACACTGGGCCTGTAGTGTAGCTGCAACATCCCCTTCTGTCTCATCTTACGAAACAGTATTTTTTTTCGTAGTAGATACATCATAGCTCACTCCAACCAAAATGAATGTGATGACAAACATGTTGAAAATGAGCGGGTAAGGCACTCAATTTATTATGCTACGAACTGCGTCCACAAAACAACAGCTTGTTCACGGTAGGCTACTAAGGGATGTTCTCCATCGACTTCCACTCAAAAATACAGCGTGTCTCCCTGTCCCAAGCATAGACTGTATAAAAATAGGTCCCGCCCCTCCGGGTGAGGGCAGTGAGAACCATATAGAACCTATCTATGCCAGTGATCACAGGACTCAACCTGTCCCTCTGATTGGTCCTGAACAATACCCTGTCCAAACGACAAAATATTTTTTTAAATCAGCACATGCACAGGCATTAGATGAAGGAAAGGCACCTATTGCAATTAAATTTTAATTAAAAATTTATTGACTGAGTATTTTGACCACATTGCTGCCATTGACTTACATGGGGAAAGACCTATACTGCAGCCAACCGCAGTGGCGCTAGTGAGCAACGGCACCAGGAAGTGAGCTTCCTTCCGTCTTGGCCCCTTGGTTTGCATCCGATGCATCTTAGCCATTTGAGGCGAATCAAGTACATTTCCGGGATCTTTGAGCATCCTCGCTTCTTTGCGTTCTTGGCTTTGGACCAGAACTTGGCCCGTTATATGACGTCATCCTATTCACAAGAACGTGTTTCTGCAAGTGCCCTTTGACACTACATGCGTCACAAGTCCACAAGTCCGTACTTGTGCGGACTTGGTATTGAGAAACACCCAATGACTACTGGCTCAAAGCTCTGTCTGCAGAGACAAACACTTACCTGGAATTGGTTAACAAAACATTTAATCAGAAGCCAGATAAAGTGGCTAACTTATTAAACATGCTCCCCATTAACACAGGCTATGCCCTATAGTTTGTCTCTCCTTGTTCTCTCGCATGGCACTTCAGTCCTCCACCAACTAAGAGTCACGATAGCCTCTTTGTCAAGCCACTTCTCAAACAATTATCCCATTTGCCCCAGCCCAATAATTGAAGTTGATAAAGTAATAGCCACTAATTAAGCACAGATGATGATTGACAGCAATGATTGCAAGTGACAGTCACAGGTTAAATTCAGTTTGATCACTTACTACCATGGACATGCTGCAGTATTTTTAAATGTTCATATTACAGTAGGTTTTGATAGAAGCAGTGGGAAATGCCCACATAAGAAATTAGAGCTGTTATGTACTATTTATCTTGCACAAAAATGTTAACGAAAAAAATGTATTCACGATTCAACTAATTAACCCCTTTGCGCAGATGGCAAATTTGGTCAATTCTCACCTATTTAGGGGTCAAAATAAAGTGGCACAAATGCAAAGAAACTTTGGAAATGTGTTTTTCTTTAGTTTGCAATGAAATACTGAGAGCTACATAAGTGAAACAGGTAAACCTATACATTTCCTGGATCATAAACTCCATGTCCACAAGTGTGCAAAATCTGAGGTTGATATGCAGAACTTCTAAAGATCTATGCAAAATATAGACAGTGTACCCTGTTGTCCATTAGTGTCTCCAAATCTATCCAAATGGCTAAATTGTGCGCTGCTCTAAATTTAAAAAAATTATATATTTAACTACAGACAAACAGTTTTGGCTCATAAAACTCACTTTTGCATCATTTTCAAGTGGGGATTACTATCTTTTCATCAGTATAGGGGGGTGTAGCTATCAATAGAATAGAATAGAATAACTTTTATTTTCCCTTTCGAACTTCAGTTGTAGCAACCAGCAACAACAAAAAAGACAAACAGTGGGGCAGACCCACAACACACAAACAAACACACCAAATAAAGACATACAATATCAAACTAAGTGAATTAATCGGAATGCAGCCATGATTAAACACCTCCCCTGCTGTCCCGAGATGTCCAGTGTCATTTAGCAGTCCAACACACAAACTCCGCCTCCACGACTTTGCGGTCTCTGTACTGTCGAAACTGAGCACCGAACTGCGTCAGCCTTCCCACTCGTCGCCTCACTCCTCCCCCGCACCATCATCTCTTTCCCTTCCATGGGTGCCCTTCGAAGGCCGCCTGCACTGTCTGATCAGTCCCGACATCTTCAACTCCGGTGAAGAGCGATGGTAAACTTTGCTGCTGCAGATCCAACGGACATTCCCGAGCATATGTTGCGAATGCGTCTCCATGGTGACGACCACAAACAAAATTATCCCGGCAAGACAATATCGCCAATATCATCAAAACAAGCGGCAGGAGTGCCCCGAAAAATCTCCAGCCCGCCTCCCTGCACCACAACAGACACACAGCGCATGAAAAAACAAAAGACAAAAGCCTGACACAACAAAATACATTCAAATTAACAAACATGAACACAAGAGACAGCTGGACTACATGTCGCCATTACAGCGCCACATGACTGGGTCCAAAACATTACATTACGGCATTTAGCAGACATTCTTATCCAGTGACTTACAAAACTTCTTATTACATCTTATTACATTTATCCATTCATACAGCTGGATATATACTTGTTAGGTTTCTGTATTCTGCCTGTTAGTTTGTTTCATTTCTGTTTCTGATTTTTACCATGTTTATTTATTCTGATTAATTTTTGAGCTTTCACTGTTCCATGTTTGGTATTACTGTCACTCCCTGTCGTCGTCACACTATTCGGGAGCCTTTGGTGATTTTGGTTTTCGCTGTATTTCCACTCTCGTTTACTTCCTTCTTCACTAATTACCTTTGTTTATAATACTAATCTACTAATCGTTACTAACTGCATAGAATTAGGTTTCTTACTAATACACTAACGACTAACTTGTAAATAATACTAATCAACTAATTTACTAACGTCAGGGAATTAGAGTTTCTACTAACCTACTAATTTACTAATGCAATCTCAGTTTCCATCTGCACCTGTCTTTTGTTTCTTCTGTCCTATCTCTGAATATCTTACTGTGATTCCCTACTCGTTTCAGCTGCATCTGATTTCCGCATTCCTCTGCCTCGTTGTGTGCACGGGTCTTCTTCGATCCATGTCATGTATAGTCTATATGTTATGTGCTAGTCCGGTCCGCGTCTTATGTGTTCCCTCGTTATTGTACTATCAGCTTCCCTTATCGTTTCATTGTGCTCACCTGTGAGCAATCTCCCCTCCCTGTCTGCACACCTGATTCCCATTATGTCGGTCTCTCCCTGTGTATTTAACCCCTGTTATTTCAGTCCGTCTTCGCGAGTTCCTCACTAGATTTTTTGCTTCTGTCTGATTGTCTAAGTCAGGGGTGCTCAATACGTCGATCGCGATCTACCAGTCGATCGCAAAGGTAGTATTGGTAGATCGCATGACATTAAAAAAATAGACGTCAGCCTATCATCCATCCCGTCACTTGATTGATATACAGGGCAGCCAGTCAGATGACAACTGAATTTTTCTGACATTTAGGTCACCGCGCATGCGCAAACAACGGCGCTAAGTGCAGCAAAACTAACAAGCTAGTCAGTGAGTTACCTCCAATTTTAAGCCCTCGCTTTTTTCTTTTAAACTAAAGAAAGCTTATGGTCATCAAAAATGAGTGGGGGAGCTGGACCAAGTAAGAAGACAAAAACGTATCACTTTCATACGGAATGGGAGGTGGACTTTTTTTTCACGATGTCATTTTCGAAGTGCGTTTGCCTCATCTGCCAGTCTACCATCGCAATACCAAAGAAGGGAAATGTGGAGCGGCATTTTCGGACTGTTCATGGAAAATACGACACCGACTTCCCGCCGAAAAGCGAGCTGAGAAAGAGAAAGGTGAAGGAACTAAAATCCCAGTTGTCCGGACAGCAGTCATTTTTCACACAACATACTTCAAAAGCGAAAGCCGCCACCGAAGCATCGTTCCGGGTGAGTCACGTCATCGTTAATAACAAGAAGTCCTTCCAAGACGGAGAGATGGTAAAAGAGGCATTCGTTGAAGCAGCTGACTCATTGTTCCGAGACTTTAAAAATAAGGCAGAAATATTATCTTCAATCAAAGCTCTGCAGCTGTCAAGAAGTACAGTTACACGGCGCTGTGAAGCCACGGCTGAGGATTTAACCCAGCAAATGTGGAAGGACATCGGAGATTGTGAGTGTTTCTCACTGCAGTTGGACGAATCTACGGACGTGAGTGACACAGCCCAGATGTGCATTTTCATTCGTATGGTGTTTAGTGATATCACTGCAAAAGAGGAGCTATTAACAGTACTTCCCATGAAAGAACAGACGCGAGGAGAGGACATATTTCAGTCGTTTAAAAACTTTATCGAGAAAACTCAGCTCCCAGTGTACAATTGGTGTCTATCACCACGGATGGAGCACCCGCAATGGTTGGCTGCGTGAATGGATTTATTGCCAAGTGCAGGCAGGACGATGCTTTCCCAGACTTCTTGAATTACCATTGCATAATCCACCAACAAGCGTTATGCGCTAAAATGCTCAACATGAAAGAGATCATGGATGTGGCAACGAAGATCGCCTGTTCTATTCGAGCCAGATCTCTTCAAAGACGGTTATTCCGGGCACATCTGGAGAAGGCTGACTGCGACCACTCTGAGTTGTTGCTACATACTGACGTGAGATGGCTTAGTCGAGGGAAATTCCTGCAAAGATTTTGAGAGCTCTGTCCGGAGATTAAGGAGTTTTTCCGTGTAGCTGGACATGCAGAATACAAGCAACTAAATGACGGTCAGTGGCTGTTAGACTTGGCATTTTTAACCGATCTGACAAACATGTTAAATGACCTTAATCTAGAGCTGCAAGGAAAAGACAAAACAGTGATCAATATGATCAGCTCAGTTAATGCTTTCAAACGAAAGATGCAACATCTCTCCTCAAAGCTGCAGCGCCATGATTTGGCAAATTTCCAGAACCTGGCGTCAGAGCTGGAGACGCAAGGGAAGGCCTGTGTGCAACTTGACAGTGCACGCTACACGGAGCAGATTGACAATTGTCTGTCAGAGTTTGACAAACGCTTTCAAGACTTTTCTTTGCTCGAGCCAGTCGCTACATTCATGTGCTATCCTTTTCGGGAAGATGCTGAGGTTGATTCACTCGCATCAAAAATTGCAACACTGTTTCACCTGAACTCTTCTGGAGTGGAAGATGAGATTTTGACTCTACAAGCCGACATTGAGCTGAAGTCAAGAGCTCATGGACAGTTCTGGAACTTACTCACAGAGGTAAAGTACCCCAACATGAGGAAATGTGCTACCTCCTTGACTGCATTATTCGGCTCCACTTATTTATGTGAGTCAGCCTTTTCCCACATGAAGATCATTAAGTCCAAGTACCGTTCCACCATGACTGATGAACATTTGGAAGTGTGCTTGAGGCTGGCTGTCAGCAGCTACTGTCCGGACTATGCATCCCTGGCTGATTCAATTCAGTGCAAGTAATCAAAGTAAACTCAGGTAATTACAAAAAATGTTCATAGTTAATTATGTTGTGTTGTGCAATATTGGCTCATGCGGTTATGCAAGGTACATCAACATACATTGTACATATAAAGAATCCTCAATATATTTGAAAATAAATATATGTTTTGCATTTTTGTAGTGGGTAGATCATTTTGACTTGGTCATTTTATAAGTAGCTCGCATGCTGAAAAAGTGTGAGCACCCCTGGTCTAAGTATATTCCGAGTTGTCTGTTACAGTGGGGAGAACAAGTATTTGATACACTGCCAATTTTGCAGGTTTTCCCACTTACAAAGCATGTAGAGGTCTGTAATTTTTATCATAGGTACACTTCAACTGTGAGAGACGGAATCTAAAACAAAAATCCAGAAAATCACATTGTATGATTTTTAAGTAATTAATTTGCATTTTATTGCATGAAATAAGTATTTGATCACCTACCAACCAGCAAGAATTCCGGCTCTCACAGACCTGTTAGTTCTTCTTTAAGAAGCCCTCCTATTCTCCACTCATTACCTGTATTAACTGCACCTGTTTGAACTCGTTACCTGTATAAAAGACACCTCTCCACACACTCAATCAATCAGACTCCAACCTCTTCACAATGGGCAAGACCAAAGAGCTGTCTAAGGACATCAGGGACAAAATGGTAGACCTGCACAAGGCTGGGATGGGCTACAGGACAATAGGCAAGCAGCTTGGTGAGAAGGCAACAACTGTTGGCGCAATTATTAGAAAATGGAAGAAGTTCAAGACGACAGTCAATCTCCCTCGGTCTGGGCCTCCATGCAAGATCTCACCTCGTGGGGCATCAATGATCATCAGAAAGGTGAGGGATCAGCCCAGAACTACACGGCAGGACCTGGTCAATGACCTGAAGAGAGCTGGGACCACCAGTCTCAAAGAAAACCATTAGTAACACACTACGCCGTCATGGATTCAAATCCTGCAGCGCACGCAAGGTCCCCCTGCTCAAGCCAGCGCATGTACAGGCCCGTCTGAGGTTTGCCAATGACCATCTGGATGATCCAGAGGAGGAATGGGAGAAGGTCATGTGGTCTGATGAGACCAAAATAGAGCTTTTTGGTATAAACTCCACTTGCCGTGTTTGGAGGAAGAAGAAGGATGAGTACAACCCCAAGAACACCATCCCAACCGTGAAGCATGGAGGTGGAAACATCATTCTTTGGGGATGCTTTTCTGCAAAGGGGACAGGACGAATGCACCGTATTGAGGGGAGGATGGATGGGGCCATGTATCGCGAGATCTTGGCCAACAACCTCCTTCCCTCAATAAGAGCATTGAAGATGGGTCGTGGCTGGGTCTTCCAGCATGATAACGACCCGAAACACACAGCCAGGGCAACTAAGGAGTGGCTCCGTAAGAAGCATCTCAAGGTCCTGGAGTGGCCTAGCCAGTCTCCAGACCTGAACCCAATAGAAAATCTTTGGAGGGAGCTGAAAGTCTGTGTTGCCCAGCGACAGCCCCGAAACCTGAAGGATCTGGAGAAGATCTGTATGGAGGAGTGGGCCAAAATCCCTGCTGCAGTGTGTGCAAACCTGGTCAAGAACTACAGGAAACGTCTGATCTCTGTAATTGCAAACAAAGGTTTCTTTACCAAATATTAAGTTCTATTTTTCTGATGTATCAAATACTTATTTCATGCAATAAAATGCAAATTAATTACTTAAAAATCATACAATGTGATTTTCTGGATTTTTGTTTTAGATTCCGTCTCTCACAGTTGAAGTGTACCTATGATAAAAATTACAGACCTCTACATGCTTTGTAAGTGGGAAAACCTGCAAAATCGGCAGTGTATCAAATACTTGTTCTCCCCACTGTAGTTGCTGAGTAATTTGTTTCCGAGTTTTTTGTATTCCTTGTCCGTTACCCGTGGTTGTTTTATTTCTGTTTTGTTTTCTTTTTGTTCCTCCTCTGCCTCCCCGGTTTTTGACCCCTGCCTGTGTTCTCGCGACCCTGCTTTGGATCCTGCTTTTGTACCTTTGCTGTGCCTTCCCGGTTACGACCCCTGCCTGTCCCTTGACCACTCTTTGGACTCTGTTTTGTTGCATTGCCTGTCTACCCGGTTTTTCGACCCTGCCTGTTTCACCACGGATTGCTGCCTTGCCCTTTATTAAACTTCGGTTTTTTTCATACTCCTGCCTGCGTTTGGGTCCTTCCCCCACCGACACCTAACAATACTGAAGCAATTCAGGTTAAGTACCTTGCCCAAGGGTACAACGGCAGTGTATCTGGGAATCGAACCTGCAACCTTTCGGTTACAAGTCCAGTTCCTTAACCATTATACTACACTGCCCATGTCATAAAATGAATAAAATTAGCTTTGTCCATTATAAAGCATATACATTTGTCCCTTCTGATGGTTTAAGATATAAAACATTGATATCAGTGTTACATACACCTAAATATGTAGCCTAATCATTCATTCTACCTCAATAAAACATCACTTTTACCTGTACTCTACAGTATGTATACTTTTGCCAGGGGATTGCATTTTTCTGTAGTTTTTTAACCTCTTCCTACCGAGGGCAAAATAGGCCAATTTTTGCCTGTTTTCACTAGTGACAAACAAAGGTGGTTATCTCAAAAACTATAAATGGTACAAATATGGTTCATGGCTTTTATTAAAGCAGACACCTGCAGTATTACGACTAAGCAGTGAGAACTCATAGAAATCCAGTTTTTGATACTTAACTACAACAATGTATGTACAGAAAATATAAAAAAACAAAAAAACGGGTACCTACATTCAAGTTTAAGAATTTTTACCTGGGGAGCTACAAATGCTATGGAGGAAATGACTCCTCTATCTGATTCATCAATATGCTGCCTACCTCTGGTAACAATCTGGTGTCAATATCTCAAACCATTCAAATTTTACAGGGTTTTTTTCAGGTGAACCTTTTTCATTATCCAAATGGTGCCAAATGTGCCAAAAATGGCAATGTTCCAGAAAGGTCTCAATATGATTTATTTTTTAGGTTTTTACAATAAAATGAGATAATTTGTCAATATTGGCAATAAAAGTTCATTTTTAGACGTGTTCTTGGTGCTCTTCATATTACACAACTAACTACCCAAGGTTACAAAAAGCTGTCAAAACCCATGTAGCAGCACAGTGAATCTTGTGTATTTCACCAGAGCCCCATTAGCCAGAAATGAGTCCAGGAATGTGCAAACAGGTTTTCAAATGAATAATGGGAATAGTATGAAACTTCCCTACACATTACTGCTTGCCAGTCCTGTCCTTTATTCTGTTGCCAGCTCCTATGACAGGGACGTTGGGTTGGGTTTTAGGAGGCAAAACTTTATACATGACAAACATATATCAACTATATACAAGTGCACTAAGGTGTACTACTAAAAGTGCAGTGGATAAAAAATCAAAAGTCCACCAGTTTCCTAGATAAAAAATAAAAACACCCCTGCTGTAACAAATAAAAAGATCCTTGCCCTCTAATTGCTGAAGTTACCGTATTTACACAAAGAAAGTACAAAATGGCAGGGTCCAAAAAGCTAAAAAAAAAAAAGAACTAAAAACAAAAAAAGGCAAAGGATCAAAACATGGGGGTGGAGGGTGAGGAGAGATTATTTAACCATTCATACAGAAGCCATTTAGACTACACATTCCCTCAGGAGAGCAATCTGCATCATTACAAACCCCACTAACCCTGTCCATGGAATTGTCCACCATGTTGATATACCCATTAGTCCCCCTTATACAACAACAATCAACAATAATAATAATAAACAAGTACTCCCTCATGTTATCATGTTCTCTCCCTCATACCATGCATAAATTGCCATTTTGTTTACCTGCACAGCCTTCTGTACTGCATACAGAACAATTTACTCATGTGGAACAATGACTTTACTAAACACTTCCAGAAGCCATTTCACACTCAAAAAAATCGATTTAGTAGCTCATCTCAGACACAAATAGATAGCTAGCTGCTTGTTACCTGTAATTTTGCTTGCTAGCTTGCCACTGTAAAGGTAATACTATCTAT
Source organism: Synaphobranchus kaupii (assembly GCA_029718625.1). NCBI lineage: Eukaryota > Metazoa > Chordata > Actinopteri > Anguilliformes > Synaphobranchidae > Synaphobranchus > Synaphobranchus kaupii. The sequence goes on along the minus strand of CM056383.1, from coordinate 43,695,197 downwards.
ATTAATTTAGCTGAGAGGGACCGATTTTATGCATAATATATATAAGGTTAGTTAGCTTCACAGAAGAAACACAGGGATTCACGCATTGCAGCTAAATTGCACATTTCCTTCGATGCTTACACCAAACTTACTGTTTCCACAAACATCTGTGTTGTTGGCAACGCCACGTAACACGTGTGAGTTTGTCAACACAGACAATACACCCTTCAAGTTTACTTCATAAATTATTTATCATACCGTTGGAATGTGCAATTTGTAATATTAATTGTATGAAAAACAATAAAATACAGTTGACAATGTAATTACGAACCCGCATGGCATTGCGTGAATTCACACTGGTATATCGAAAAATCGGTAATACCACCAGCCCTAACGACGTTACCTGCCATGGCGAAATTCAATGCGTTTATAGCATAACACTGTTAGTATGATAAAACAACTTACATGTCAGCAACATCATCTCGGTCATCAGTGGATTCAGCGTCACTGAGACAGGATGAGTCTCCCTCGGCAAAAACATCTTCTGGCTTATCCAGTTCGTCTAGCACTTGGTGCACGGATAAACGCCTCAAAAATCTCGACATAACTACACAAAAACTGTCTCAAAAATACTCTAAAGTAAAAAAATGTAACTGCGGGCCTTACCTAATTAATTGTGCTTTGCTAAACGGAATGTAGTGAGCTACGCTACAAGGTAAAAACACTGCGCCATCTTGGTTCGATAATTACGCGTGGGTTGGCACTTCCTTATACGCAGGGCAGGATTTCCTTTTTTTACGACGGCTATTGTGTTGAATGAGGGCTTGTTTCAAAGATAAGAGTCTTGGCTATTGCCTGGAATATTTGACAGACAGTTTTAAAACCCAATGGAAAGCAAATAATACTCAGAGTGGAGGCGGGTGGAAGACGGTTTTTCCCACTTCAGATAGGCCTATTGTGCTATCAGTCAAAGAAATACACCCAATTGACGACGGTTTTGCATAAATCTCTGCAAGCATGTTCAAAACAACTCTGGCTAACATATACTAAGCCATGGGATTGGTACTCCAGAAACTGGCTGAGTTTCACAACGCCAAAGTGAACACAGCCGAACGAGTCGTAATCAAGTGCAAAAAAGCACAAGTCGGTTTAAAATTGGAAAGAAATAATGTACAGCCGTATGAAAGTTTTAAAGTATTTTTTCTTGAAGCCTAAAGGTATAATGATTTTTCAAACCAAAGTTTTGTGAAATACAATTAAGCAGAAAAGTTTACCAGCACATTGTTTATGGTGTGACATCAAGCTGCAATACATGTTTGAGAATTAGGTCCGAGTTTCCAATGTTATTTACGAAGTTTTATCCCGACGTTTTGGGCTTAAAAACCACTTTCCCAGAAGGAATGGATATATCTTAAGGATATTTAATCAAAATATTGAGGTGAGCAGTTTATTATATATTATTAAATTAATGAAATGTATAATTTAATAATTTCCGTAACGCCCGCGTTACCGCTAGGGGGCGTTTGGTATTAAGAGGTTAAATGTTTTATGTTCCCATTCATAATGACTCCAAGGAAAATTTCACATTAATCTACCACATAGCAGCGCACAGCAAATTGGAATGAGCATTTTCCATGCCCTAAATGACAAGTATATACACCATAGCCTATATTATGTACGATAACATGAAAATGAAATAGTATTCCACCATCTGAAAAATGCTGCCAAATGTTCTACCTTCAATGAAAATCGGTAGCCTACATCAAAAATAAAATAAACGATTGCACTACAGTATGTGAAATGCACTCAAAATGTGAAAATAACAATAGGCCTATCAATCATATTAGACAAGACAGTGCTCGAGTGGAAAAACTAACTTACATATGTAGCCAGTGAGACCAACTGCATTTTAGAAGCAGTACTACTTACATGTCGGGAAGGGAGAACTCCAGTCGAGGAATGCGTTTCTGTAGAGTTTGCGTAATACTAGACCGTTAAAACGAAAACTGCCGTAACACTGGGCTGTAATTAATTGTTAAAAACACCCAATAAGACATTATAACCTTAGCAACGGTATATACAATGTACTCTATTGGATAAAAGAGCAGACAATTAAACCAGAATTAACTGTAATGAATGAGACAGGCTTGCAGGGCATGGGAGGTAATACAAGTCGACGTTTCAGATAGCAGTATAAAGTGTATATTTCTCAAACGGATTGTACCAGACAATAAATGACCACTGAATTTTAAAAGGAACATCTCTGTGTAAAATTAATGATAGGATTGTATATTTATTTCATATTTAGAAGCAAATATTCATAGTAGAATACATGGTATAATGAGACAATTTCACATGTTTATTTTGCATTTGAGTGAGCAGGGCTTTTCACTGCTTTTTTGGCATACGATCAGGCTACTGTTGGGTTTATCTTGTTAAACCCAATGACGGAATACTAATTCTAAATGATGAAGAAATATATTTATGATCTCACAAGTAGACGCTTTTATCCACTATGTCACCATGGGTAGGAAGAGTTGCAGGGTAGAGGTGGGGAGAGGCTTGTTAAATGCAGAAACATACCCTTAATTCTCTGTTTCAAGCAACGTATCACTTAAGTTAATGCACGTAACACCCATGAAAGCAAGGACACCACATCGGTTGCGATGCCCTGTTCCTTACCTCGCACCGCAATTATTTAAACATGCTTGTCATGGTTATTGGCAGCCTCTGCTGTTTCTGAGTTCGGTTTTCCTTTTTGGCGTCGTCTGACGCTCTCAGATTTTTCCCGCCTCCGTTTCAGTCTTTGTATCTCGTCCGGCAATTATCCCTTTCACCTGTTTTGGACTTCCTGCTGTTTTGGATTATATATAGCTCAGGACTTCCACCTTTCGGCACTTCGATATTGTCGATATTGTCTTTGGTATGTTGACAACGAAGTCGGTAAGGTATAGGAAATTCAGTCGCTGCATTTCTGGTTCGTATGAATTAGAAACGCAGCAAGTCCGGTTAGAGAATTTGGTTTTCCCTTTTATTTCCAATCTTTCCTTTATTCTTGTTAGTTATCTTTTGTGTTCAGCCCTTTCACCACAAGAGCTCTGCATAACAAGTTTTATTTTCTATTCTTTTCCTTCAGTCGTTTTAATCGAGTTTTGCTTGGTTTCATTACCTGTTGTTATGCCTAATTATTTAGTGCATGAGGTTCTTTTGTTAGTTATTCTCACCATTTATCGAGATCGCCTCAGTTTTTGAAGTTGCTTTGTTTTGCTCCCGATCCTGTGTCCCGATCTGTCCTGTGCAGCTACTTCCGCGTTTGTGGCGTATCGGTCTAAATACGCTTTTAGAAGTCACGTTTGGTTCTCCGAACCTTACCGTTACGATTCTGATAAGGACCCCACAGGATCAGGCAAAGAACGTTGTTTATTCAGTCCAAAATCACAAGCCAGGTAATCAGAAATGCTGACAGTACAAAAACGAGAGCCAGTAGTCGGTGGAATGCAAAATATCAAAAACCAGGAAATCACAGGCAGGGCTAGTTGAGAGAGTAGTCAAAAAACGTAGCAAAGTTCAAATCCAAAGTAACACAGCAAACAAACAGAAGGGAAAGGCAGGCTCGTAGTCGTACGGAAAAAAGTCTAGCAGTACACTCAGGCTTACAGGAAATCGGCACAGAGGAATAATCAACGTTCTGACAAAGTAACACTGCACACTGAGGGCTTATAAACACTGGGGAAGGATAAGACAAAGGAGGGTCAGGTGTGCGAGAGGGCAGGGTTACAAACAAGACAAAGGTGATAACAATGGGAATCGATAATACAGTAATGGGGGGATGACAAAGACGTGGACTGGATTCACGAAAACACATTGAAGACAACACGGCCTGGATCAGAGGCAGACTCGTGCTGAGATTGGTAGGCAGAGTTACAGGCTAGAGACAGGTGCAGTCAATATGCAAAGGCAGCAGGAGTCAGGTAAAGCACACGAGAATGGAATGTTCCAGCGTAGAAGATATGTTAGTATCAATTAGTAAATAACTACAATACAGGGGTGTCTTGTTTAGTAACACATAGACATTAGTAGATTTAGTAAGTGTAAATGGAACTAGATAACCACAAGTGTAATAAGTAATTGTTAATAGTATCTACAGTTTAGTACAAAAGACTGAAGAAAGAATACGAGACACGAAGGAAGGTGGAAATCCCAAATACTTCCGAAATCACCCGAATAGTGCCAGCACGACACGGGAGTGACAACTTGGAACACAGCACACAGACAGACCGGGGAACTGAGGGAAATGCATACTGTACAGGAACCAGGGCTAAGGGCAATGAATATGAAAAATAATAAAGTACAAAAAAAAACACAAAAATAAACAATACACAGAATAGAAAAACCAGGAACGTTACACTTACACTCCCCCTCACAATGCTTTGATAGTGTGCACTTGCGGCAATCCCAACTATCAAATAATTTAAAATATATTGTTGCATTGAAGAACCAAGGTCAAAGATGTGTACGTAATTAAAAGGATACAAAATATTTTCTAATAATAAAGTATAATTGATATGCTTGAAAGCGTAAGGAACAGACAAAATCCACTTCCTATACATTCACTGGGTGTACTGTTGATACATAATATGTGTTTAAACAAATACAATATTAATTTAATTGCAGGGCAGCATTGTTACAATTTAATGATACTATTGGACACAACGTGTTACGTACACATTACATTAATTTAGCAGACGCTTTTATAATCTTTTATAATTATGTCATGTCATGTATTTGCTCAGAATTACAAGATAGCAACATATGTATTTTTCATAACTTTGGCGTCTGTTTAACAGAGCTGATGTCTGCTTTGTACTATTCTGTAGAGGCATATCTGGTATCTGCAATCAAACAGAAAAAAATTGTGCTGTTAGACTTTGGTAATTCAGAGATATCTGTGCAATTTGGTCATAACTGGCATGTGACATTTTGGTTAAATTTTCTTTAGTTTTTTTTTTGTGGATATATACTCCCATAAATCAAATATGTAAATAATGTGACACATAATATTATCTTATGTATTGCCTTGATGCCTGAACTTTATTATCTGATTTTCTTTTGGATGTTCAATAGATTATACATTCATGAATACAGAGTGACCCAATTCTCTCCAGCATCATATTTATGCTCATACAGTATAATAATAATAATAATAATAATGCATGGCATTTATATAGCGCCTTTCTCGATACTCAAAGCACTTTACAATGATGAGGGGGAAACTCGCCTCTACCACCACCAATGTGTAGCACCCACCTGGGTGATGCAACGGCAGCCATTTTGCGCCAGTATGCTCACCACACATCAGCTGAGGTGGAGAGGGAGAGAAGAATTTTTTTTTTGCCAATTAAACTGGGGGATGATTAGGTGGCAGATTGAATGAGCCTGGGTTGGGAGTTTAGCCAGGACACCGGGGAAACACACGTAGGAGACTTCCTACTCTTTACGATAAGTGTCATGGGATCTTTAATGACCACAGTGAGTCAGGACCTCGGTTTAACGTCTCATCCGAAAGACGGCATCTCCTACAGCACAGTGTCCCCAACACTGCACTGGGGCATTGGGGTTTATTTGACCAGAGGGAAGACTGCCCCCTACTGGCCCACCAACACCACTTCCAGCAGCAACTTAGTTTTCCCCGGAGGTCTCCCATCCAAGTACTAACCAAGCCCACAACCTGCTTAGCTCCAGCCATTCAGCAGGCGCAGATTGCATAGTGGTATGCATACAGAATGTGACACAATTCAACACAATCCTCGTGATTGTATTTATTGACCTGCAGAGCGGTCTGTCATTGCATTTCAACACCAGCTGCGCAGTTTCTGTGCCAAAATTGAAATGTAAAATATGTGTGTGTATGGGTACCCGAAGCTATCTTGCGAGGGAATCGATTACCTTGTGATTCATGCTGTAAGCCGAAAAGGTTTTATTTATTTTTTATTTTTTTATTTTATGATGTATCCTTTTAAAACTAATGTAAATGAGAGGCCGGTGGTAGTGAATAAGAAGGTGGTTTGATTCGCAGAGGCTGGTAACTGTACCTAGTTTAGCTTCCTACTGGATTTGCAACTGACTTGGCTGGTCACTAGCATTCGGCTGGTCACTCACGTAGCCTACCTAGCCTGGCAACCCACTGGATTGGTGATTTATTTTTTTTACAATTTCTGAATTAACTTATCTCTCATTTGCAGTTTGAGTCTGCGGTATCCACAAGGCAACAGTCAGTCAATTCAAGCGAATGACTTACTTTTAGACAGCAGTATTGGATAAATCAAAAATAAATTGGAAACCTCATCAATGACACAACGGGTGTTTCTCAATACCAACTTGTCGACTTGTGACGCATGTAGTGTCAAGTGTCCCGACAAAAAGTCACTTACAGAAACACGTTCTTGTGAATAGGGTGATGTCATATAATGGGCCAAGTAATGGGCCAAGAACACTCAAAGATCCCAGAAATGTACTTGATCCGCCCCAAATGTCGATGATGCATCGGATGCAAACTCGCCAAACGAGTACACGGACTTGGTTATCCCATCATTCATTGCGCAAAGCGATGACATACGACACGGGGGAAGCTTATACACTGGACTGTCAGGAAAAGTTGCTGCCTGGTTTGTAGCATAGATCAGTTTGTAGCTATTTTCTAGAGTCTATGGTTTGTATAGCGAAACCACAGTCAAAACGTCAGAAACACGCATTGCATCTCAAAGAGGCTACAAAGAGCTCTGAAGCAACGGTGCACAAACTGATATGCGACCCGAACTTGGCTCTCCTGTAGCCTACATGAATGTGTCGGCTACATTCCAATGCAATCAGGCCTATATAAAGTCGTACTCGCCAATGTTAATGCTATACTGTATTTATAAAAATAAATGATTAAAAAAAATGATTTAACACATTTTATTACTGTTCACATTTGACTTTCATATGATTGCATAAAAGCCTACTTTATTTAATCTTGTTTTAACATTCTAAGAGCATTCCATGTAACATCAAAGGGGAACATTCTCTTGGCATTCCATAAAAGATCAGGGCAACATTCTATGTAACATGAGGGTATTGTTCTGGGAACCTTCCTCTTGCGCTCTACGAACATTTCCTATAACATCAGGGGAGCATTCTAGGAGCATTCCATGTAACATCAGAGGGGAACATTCTCTGGGCATTCCATAAAACATCAAGGCAACGTTCTATGTAACATGAGGGTTACGTTCTGGGAACCTTCCTCTTGTGCTCTACGAACATTTTCTATAACATCACGGGAACATTCTAAGAGTATTCCATGTAACATCAGAGGGGAACATTTTCTGGGCATTCCATAAAACATCAGGGAAACATTCTATGTAACATGAGGGTAATGTTCTGGGAACCTTCCTCTTGTGCTCTACGAACATTTTCTATTCCTCTTTCAGGGGAACATTCTAGGAGCATTTCATGAAACATCAGAGGAATGTTCTATGTACCATGAGGATATCATTCTGGGAACTTTCTTCTTGCGCTCTACGAACAGTTTAGATAACATCAGGGGAACATTCTCTGGGCATTGCATAAAACATCAGGGCAAGGTTTGATGTAACATCAGTGCAACATTCTAGGTGGAATGTAACGTAGGGGGAATGTTCTGGGAACCTTCTTCTTGTGTTCTTCAAACATTCAATATGACGTTCCAGGAACGTGCCAGGAACTTTCTATATAACATTAGGGGGACGCTCAAGGTTTAAATGCCTAACACAAGGGCTCACCATGAGTATTTTTTTGCATTTTGGGTTTATTAGACAGTATTTAGTGATGACCGATATGAAAGCATGGTAGGGAATCATTGAGAATCATAGCAGAGGAGATATAGGCTGAATGGAAGTCCACAGCGTTTTAGGTTATGGTACACAGTGCAACGCAATGAGGGTTTAAGGACACTTCAGGGGAGTTCTACAGCAACTTCCATACAACATTTACACTTACTCAATTTAGATCCTGCTGATGCCGGGAATCGAACTTGTGATCCTTTCGTCAAGAGCCTGTGCCTCTGCCCATTACACCACGGTTTTGTGATGATAGAGCTCAACTCCGAAAACACACTACCAACCTATAACGTAGGACATTGACCTGTGCCAATGAATACTTGTATTTTCAATTGTATTCATAAATATTACATTACCAAATAGGAGAACTAATGAAGAATGAAATCTCAAACGTTTGTAACTATGTAATTGTCTGGAGCTAGTGGGTAACCTTAACACATTTTTTAGGGTAGAAAATGTTCAAATCATGATGACATCTATCTGTGCAAAAGAAATATTGCAAGTATCTTATAAGTGACTTTTTAAAGGATGTTGTAGCTGTCTCTTTTAGAGGAAATTTAAAAATTAGGTTTTTTAAAATCTTTTGCTTTCACTTGAATTGGGTTTAATTGTGTTCAACTAGCTAAAACTATATTTCTGGCCCTTAGCTAAAACCACATGTCTTCAATCGTTTCAAACAGTTTTTACCCAAAAATAATGTTGCATGAATTTCTGCTATGCGCATGTGTGTGGACAGTCAACAACTTGCCTGTCCATGCTCATTTGTGATATCATTCATTAAACACTACAACACAGAAGTAAACATGTGGCCTCAATGGCTCAGTGGGAAAGCATTAGTCTTCAGATTCGAGGATTGTGAGTTTGATTCCAGCTTGCTGTGGTGTTTTTTTACATGAAAAAATTTGGTTGAAACATGGTCTAAACAAGAACTCTTGAAGGAGGTCTACAAATAGATCTAGGAAAAAAATCACTTTGGAACCATTTTAAGAGGTCTTTTCACTGACTGCAATAGATGTTTATTTTATGTTTTTTAGCATGAAAATTGCTCACTGGGAGGGACGAGGTGCTCTAGTAGCTCAACCAGGTAAATCACATGTCATCAGCGATTCATTTTTTCCACGACATGGGTTCAAATCTGACTCAAGATAACCCTCAAAGGCCATTCTCTCTCTCCCTCCGATTTTCTAGTCTCTCATTGATTACTGTCCAATAAAGCCAAAATGCCGCAAAAATATATTTAAATGAGACTACATACTGTATCACCATCTACTCGACAGCTGAAGAACAGGCCTAAGATCTAATAATAGTTCCACAATCAAGTTTGAGGAATGTTCTGAGAACTTGAGAGGAACTCAACATTATGACATCCAAATAACACATTGCAACGTTTGTGACTTCTATGGGATGTTCCTGGAATGTTCTTTTGTTATTTTGGAGTAACATTCCCCTATACACCCCAGAATGTTCCCAAAGTAATCTTTTGTAATGACATGGCAAGAATGTATGGGGAATGTTACCAATGTACTCCGGTCTCACAGTAAGGGAACATTGAATCCAAGCATTAAAAAAACCCAAAGGGAATGTTTCTGCTAACATTCCGAGAATATTCCCTTAATGTTACATAGAATGTTCCTGTAATGTGAAGGGGAAGTTCGACAATCAAGCTTTAGGAATGTTCTGAGGACTTGAAAGGAACTCAACATTATGATATCCAGGGATCGCATTGCAACATTTTGACATTTATGGGATGTTCCTAGAATGTTATTCTGTTACCTTGGAGTAACATTCCCCTATACACCCAGAATGTTTCCAAAATAACATTTTGCAATGACGTGGCAATAATGTATGGGGAATGTTAGCAATGTACTCCATCTCATAGTAAGGGAAAGTTAAATTGAAGCATTAGAGAAACCCAAAGGGAATGTTTCTACTAACATTCCTAGAATATTCCCCTAATGTTACATAGAATGTTCCTCTAATGTGAAAGGGAAGTTCCACAAACAAGTTGAAGGAATGTTCTGAGGACTTGAGAGGAACACAACATTATGACATCCAGGGAACGCATTGCAATGTTCCCTGGATATTCCTGGAATGTTCTTTTGTTATCTTGGAGTAACATTACCCTATATATAGCTAACGTTAAAATGAAACCTAGTAAAATAAAACTAACAAACTAACTTCACTAACTTGACTAACTAACTTAACTAACTTAACTAACTATAACTATATACAAGAACACGTGCAACAAACAAACATAAAGACGGCATGTTATCGATGGGTTGGTTGAGCAGGGAAATTAGTTACATTCAAATGAGTTACGTTGCTAGGGGGGAGCTAGCTACATACGGGATACGATGTTGCTAGGGGGAAGCTAGCTACATACGGGATACAATGTTGCATAGGCTGCGCGTAGCTTTTGCAGAAGTATAAATTGCAATGCTTGCAACATTGTTGCATTGCGCGAACATGAAGAAGTTTCACAAGTTTTGCAGAACCATGCAGAGCCCTTTACGAGGGACTTGCCTTTCTGTGCTTTAGACACACATAGGATACACACTTTCCTTGGCATTTTCTGTCCCTCGCTCCTGCTAGTCTCTCGGAGATAGTTTTCTTTTCTGTTTCTCTCTATCGATAGTGAGAGGTATTTTCCTTTATGTTTAATTTCTCGAGCCTACAAGCCTCGTTCGCCCAATTATTTTCGGGTTGCTATTATTTCTCCCTTTTTTTCAGTCTCCCCTGTATTACTCTCCTGTTTTGAGAGTAGGAGCTGTTTTTTTGTTTTCTGTTTTTCTTTCCTTTTCGCGGATTCTGTCCGCTTCATTGGTGTTCTTATTTTGAACACTTTAAGAATCCCTTTAGTCTTATTTGGTCCTCTGAACCATTCACCTCCCCCTCACAGAACAACCAAACCTAGAAATGGAGGTTCCAGCGACACCGCAGGGAATTAAGCGTATGCTGGCCACACAGACCTCTGCCTGGGCCTCTCATGAGGAGGGCATTTTTGCCCTCCAGGCAAGGCAGCAGGCTATGTAGACCCAGCAGGATCAGCTGATAGGACAGTCTCCACGCACTGACTATCACAGCCACCCTGCCAGTCACACAAGCTGATAACCCTGTCCCTTCGCCCACTCCACTCATTACTAGGGAGCCCAAACTCCAAATGCCTCTCTGTTACGACGGGCAGTCAGGGAAGTGCAGTCTTTTTAACTCAGTGCCTTATCTTTTTTAAGGCTCAGCCCTTGCGCTTTGAAATTCAAAATTTCCGGGTAGCTGTTATTATCTCACTTCTCACTGGAATTGCCCTTGACTGGGCTAGTCCCTTGATTTGGGCTAATAGCCCTATTATGAACGATGCGGAGAGACTGATGGACGAGATGGAGTTAGTCTTTGTGACGTCTCTGGGCAAGAGTCTGCCATGCGACTAACCCATCTCCGCCAGGGTAACGTAGCAGGTTTTTCCATCGGGTTCCGAGCACTGGCCGGAGAGACAGGGTGGTCTGAGGGTCCTTTAATTTTGCTGTTTATTAACGTGTTATCGGACCCTATTAAAGATGCCCTGGCAGTTACATTTGATGCCCTGGTGTCCACGGCTGTCCGCATCGATAGCCGTATCAGGGAACGAGAGCAAGAGAAAGAGAGAGGTAACAGGGGAATTCGGGAATTTCTCTTCTCCTACGGCAGCATCTTCAACTGTTCTTTCCTCCCATGTCCCCATTTATAAGGAGGATCTCTGCGCGAACCTAGGCATTCTAAGCCCCAGGTAGAGTGGTGCCGTTACTGCAGGTGTAAGGGGCATTTAAAAGACCAATGTCCTAAGCTGCAGGGAAAAGGGGGGTCCTTAGTGAGACATAATGATCCTGTGCCCCGGACACTACTACATGTTCAACTGCTCTGGAATCAGCGATCGACTAATTTGTCGCTTTTATCGATTCGATTCAGCAGTTGAGTGCTTTATGGATACCAAGTTGGCTAAGGAACATAGGGTTCCAATCCACTGCCTCGTTCGACCCCGCCTAGTCCCGTTTCTCGACGGCCGCCCATTAGGTACTGGCACCATAAAAGAGATCTCTGACTCTCTAACGATGCGCATTTCACAAGAGGGTCTTTCGGAGCTGATTCAGTTTCTTTTAGTCGATTCTCCAGCCTACCTCCTAGTTTTAGGACATTCCTGGCTGGTTCAACACAGCCCGTTTATTGATTGGGGCAATAACGATGCTGTTATTCTTCAATGGGGTCCTCAGTGTGTTTCACACTGTCAACTAACTGCACCTCTCGTGTCGAGGGGGCGTGGTTACGGTTCTGAGTCCAGTTCTTTCAGTGATCAGGAGGAGCTTAGTTCCTCATCTGATCAAGAGGATCCTACACCTCTCTCTGAAGCAGATGAGGAGAGTTTGGCTTGGGATTCCCTGGCCGACGGGAAGGTCCATATGGATCCTGAAAAGGTTTTGGCAGTATTAAATTGGTCCACTCCGTCATCGGTAAAACAGGTGCAACGTTTTCTGGGCTTTGCAAATTTTTATCGTCAGTTTATCCACAATTTTAGTGCAGTAGCCGCACCAATCACCGCCCTAACCATGAAAACGCCAGTTTCACGTTTTCAATGGAACCTAAAGCCGAAGCTTCCTTTAAAGAACTTAAGAGAAGGTTCAGCTCTGAACCCATTTTAATTACTCCCAATCCTTCCCTCCTTTTTGTGGTATAAGTGGATGCCTCGGAGTTAGGGGTAGGTGTCATCTTATCCCAACATTCACCCCTAGACCGGAAAATGCATATTTCTCTCGTGCTTTCACACCGGCCGAGAGAAATTATGATGTAGGGGATCGGGAGCTGTTGGCGGTTAAGCTGGCTCTTGAAGAGTGGTGTCATTGGTTGGAGGGTGCCGAGCATCCCTTTACGGTGTGGACTGACCACAAAAATTTTGAGTACGTCCAACAAGCTAAGAGACATAATTTGCGGCAGGCCCATTGGGCGCTGTTTTTCACGCATTTTAATTTCCTCCTGACGTATTGCCCCGGTTCTAAGAATGTTAAAGCGGACGCCCTCTCGCGCATTTACGACCGGTCTGACAGGGATCCTACCCCGGAGCCCATTGTTCCTACTACTCAGATCTTGGCCCCAGTTATGTGGGAGGTTGAGGTGGCGGTTCAGAAAGCACTGCGTTGTGACCCGGGTCCAGGTCTTTTTGTGCCATGTCATCTAAGATCTAAAGTACTGCAGTGGGGTCATTCTTCCCAGCTGGTGGCGCATCCAGGCGCTCATAGGACCAGGGATTTCCTGCCAGTCTTTTTGTTTTGCTGTCTGTGCGGTCTCCGCCCACAACAAGGGTTCTCAACGCCCACCCTCGGGCCTGTTACGCCCCCTACCCATTCCTAGCTGTCCTTGGAGCCACATTGCTCTGGATTTTATTACCGGGTTGCCTGCTTCCCAAGGCAACACGGTGATCCTAGTGGTTGTGGACAGGTTTTCGAAGGCGGCACACTTCATCGCCCTACCTAAACTACCATCAGCACCGGAGACCGCTCAGCCGATGGTAGACCATGTATTTAGGGTGCACGGTCTTCCCCAGGACGTGGTGTCAGATCGCGGCCCTCAATTTGCCGCTCGGTTTTTGCACCCAATTAGGGGCGTCGGTCAGTTTATCCTCTGGGTTCCACCCGGAGACTAACGGACAGACGGAGCGCACCAACCAAACATTGGAGAACACTCTTCGGTGCCTGGCTACTGCCAACCCTACCTCTTGGAGTTGGCAACTCGCCTGGCTGGAATATGCACATTCGTATATGCACACCCTTTGCAATGCCTCCACTGGCCTCTCTCCTTTCGAGGCGCAGTTGGGGTATAGAGTACTCAAGTGACTAAGTCACGCTGGTTTCGGAAGTAAATTCCCCATTCATTTAGAGCGTAGACATTAACTAAATCTTACTTACTGGACCAGCTTTGAGTATATTTTACATTTTAGTATTTTTTTTGTGAACATACCAGCGCTGGCACTGTTTAAAAACTCCACGTCCCATAATTCCCTCAGAACGTGCAGGCTTGTCTCCAGACCTCTATGCTCCAGACGTTGTCATATAACGTTAGCCAGCAGTAGCACACAGCTCCGTTTTTAAACACTTTTTTCTAACGTTAGCTGGTTAGCTTGAAGGACTAAAAGCTAGAATTGCTTTATGTGGTTAACAGTAGCGCAGTTTCTGACCTTGTCGGGCGGGCTTCTCTACTTAGCAAACTAACGTTAGCTTGCCTTCAGCGGCAGTAGCCTATTCCCATTTGCCACAGACAGACAGATGAGATGATGATATCTTATTGGTTGAGAACGACCCGTGCGTTGCAGTACTGGATATGTAGTCCGTTAAAGTGGACTACAAGTTGAACTACATTCATTAATGCATTACTTTAAAAAATAGAAATTGGAACATGCGATATATGGAATATATCCTTGTACCACACAGGCTAATCCTGGAACGTTTCGGCTCATTCTATAAATCAGATTTCACGAAATAGTCGATAGTCTCCGAAGCCCATTCTATCTTCCATCGGGATTTTACTACTGAAACAAGACTCCGCCCACGACTGACGTCACTTGAGTACTCTATTTGCCCCCTCTCTTTCCTGAACTGGAGAGGAATGTGGAAGTACTGTCCGCAGGCGCATTCATCTGGAAGTGCCGAGCTGTTTGGAGGCGTGTCCGCCACGGCTAGGCAGAAGGTCTCCGCCAACAGGCATCGCCGTCTCGCTCTGTCCTACTGGGTTGGACAACGAGTTTGGCTCTCCACACGAGACCTCCCGCTGAGGGTGGAGTCTCGCAAACTCGCCCCGCGCTACGTCGGCCCTTTTAAGATTGTGCGGAAAATGAACCCTGTTACGGTGCGTCTGCAATTGCCACATTCCATGTGCATACACCCGACGTTTCACGTCTCCCGACTAAAACCGGTGCTCATCAGCTCTCTTGCTCCGGCGGACAAACCACCGCCCCCTCCCCGGCTTGTGGGGGGAGGTCCGGTGTATAGAGTCCGGTGCATATTGGCAGAGAGACATGTGGGCAGAGGGTTCCAATTTTTGTTGATTGCGAGGACTATGGCCCGGAGGAATGCTGTTGGGTCCTTGCTAGGAACATTTTGGACCCTGACTTAATTAGGGCGTTCCGCTGTGAGGGCCCTGAGGGATCATCTGGGGCCGTCCCTTAGAGGGGGGGTCCTGTCATGGTTTGCGCCTGCCTTTCCAGGAAAGGAGGAGGGATTGCAGCCATTTTCTCTACACAGTTTGTGTGTAATGACATTGACCTGGGTGAATTTACATCATTTGAATATCTTGCTCTTGAGCTCAAAGCAGAATTATCAGTGCTCATCATTACATTATATCAGCCACCAAGATATTCATCACTATTTCTACAGGAATTCTCAGAGCTGATTTCACTTGGTATCACTAGATATGATAGATTAATCCTGAATGGAGATCTGAATATTCATATTAATAAAAAGAATGACTCCAAAGCGATGGAGCTTATGAATTTACTGGACAGCTTTGGACTTACCCAACATGTAAATGAAGCCACTCATCAGCATGGTAACACCCTAGACTCAGTAATAACAACAGGGTTAAAGGTTGTATCAGCGATTTTGGGTCGAAACATAAATGATCACATTCATCTGATTTTTCCTCACGATCCGCTAGCTGCCCGCCCCATAAGCAGGCCGTCAAAAAACCGCGTCTCTATAGGCAGCCTATGCTCCGAGATCGTACACAAAAACAAATGGTACTACCAACCACTCAAAACCAAAATAAACAGTATTCCAACCAATCACCGACAAGGGGTGGGTGATACTAATACGCTAATACTCTTATCTCGCTGAAATCTTGACGGATTTACAAACGGTTTGGTTTCTTACAAACGTTATTAACGTGGTTATAATTCTGGATGCTTGAACACTATTTTTTAAAACATAACATAATTGGCTCTGAGCTGGAGCTGGCTCTGTTTGTTTGGGATTTCGCTTCAGAAGTGACGTCACCAAAAATCGCTGATACAACCTTTAAACATTGATAATGTTTTAGTATTCGAAGTACCTATTTCTGACCATCACTGTGTGTTTTTTTTATGCCAACCTAATCTTAACAAAGACGAAAAGGGAATTTTTGTCCAAAGGAGATTCCTAGATGGCAAAGCTGAAGCAAAGTTCTCTAATATTATGAGATTGTTTGAGCCATACAGTTATGACTGCTCTTTAAATGACATGGTTGAAAATTTCAACAATACCTTGTCATCTGCTTTAAATACTGTTGCTCCACTAAAGATTAAAAAGAGGACGACTGACAGAATCTCCCCATGGTTAAACAATAACAGTGTTAATGATATTAAGAGAATCTGTCGGGCAGCTGAAAGAAAATGGAGGAAAACTAAGCTCACAGTTCACTGTAATATATACAAAGAAGCCATGACTGCCTATAACAAAGCAATACGTCTGACAAGAGAGGATTACTTTTCCAAGATTATTACAGAAAATGCTGGAAACTCTAGAATATTGTTCTCCGCTATTGACCAGCTACTCAACACTGCCCCCACCCCTCCGCAGCTATTATTAAATCCCGCACCAGCTTCAAATTTATTTATTTATTTTCAAATTTTTTAACAACAAAATAACAACTATTAGAGCTAGTATTGTAAACACTAGTAACCCTTGTGATCTGCCCTGCAACAAGCTGGCAATTATGAGGAACTTTAGTAACATTTCTGATACAGAACTCTGTGAGATTGTAAGACAGAGTAAACCTTCAACTTGCTGTCTTGATCCTGTCCCTACTAAATTTAAAAAAAATTTCCATAGTGTCTCCACATCTGTTCTAAAAATAATTAACACATCCCTTGAGACTGGAATTTTCCCCAAAGCATTTAAAACTGCTGTTGTGAAACCGCTATTGAAGAAACCAAATTTAGACCAGTGTGCTAAGTAATTACAGGCCTATATCCAACTTACCCTTCATGAGCAAGATACTTGAAAAAGTAGTTTTTAATCAACTAAACAATTATTTAAATGAAAACAGTATTTTAGAGAAGTTCCAGTCAGGTTTAAAATCTAATCACAGTACAGAGACTGCTCTAACTAAAATAGTTCATGACCTTAGACTCAGTGTCGCTGCAAACAAGGTCTCAGTGCTTATTCTCTTAGATCTGAGTGCTGCATTTGACACAACTGACCACAGTATTCTAATCAATGGGTTAGAAAACTGGGTTGGTCTCTCTGAATGTGCTCTTAACTGGTTCCGTACATACATTACAAAGAGACAATTTTATATTAGTCTTGGAGACCAGGTATCAGAGAAATATGACGTATCTTCTGGTGTTTCTTTTTATAGAACGTAGCCTACATACATTTTCAATATTGGTGTCGCTGCAACGTTACACAGCGGCTGATGCGGCATAGATCTGTTTTTATATCCATGGCTGGTAGGCTCTGCCTTGTCCAGCGTCCGTGCACCATGGAGGGGGAAGACCAGTAACGTTATTAGCCTCCAACCGGTAATCTGAGTAATCAGCCCTGCAGCCTAGCCTACTCAGCGCCTTCTCACAACACAGCTGACGAGATGTGAGATGAGAGCACTATTTAGACCGTAATGTTCACTCCAGTGAGTGTAGGCTAATGTCGACAGACACTCGACAACACTTTGGCACCTGGGACTCTCGGCAGAGGAAAAGATAACAACTAACGTTAGTTTACGACTAAGTTAATTCACTGCACAAACAGACAAGTGGACTATTATAATTTGGTAATCATGTACTAGCTAATGCTAAAAAATAATCACATCCAGGGTTTGAATTGTAAAATGTTCTTAAACTGTGAAACTAAAATGTATAAGCGATTGCTATACATTTGCCGTAGTCAGGCACACACAATCAAATCTTACCATTCCTGAGATTTATTTCGATAAAGCTAACATTTGCATTCCTGACCCAAATACAACACAAACAGCCAATCAGAACTAGACTGTCTTTCATGTTGCTAATGTGCCCACCCACTGAAAACAACGCTACTCAGGGTGACCATGTTTGTTCCCAGCTAACAAAATGACGTCCTGAGGACGTCCTCTAAATTGACCACAAAGTTATTAGGACGTTGCAAATTAACGTTCTCCAGACATTCTTTTGCAGGGGTCCTTTGATGTCCTGGGGACATTTTTCTTAACGTCAAAACAATGTTTTCAGGACGTTCATAATACAGTCATAGAACCATAAAATTACGTCCTGTGCACATCCTCTAAATGGACCACAAAGTTATGACGTTGTATGACTGTATTAAGAACGTCCCGAAAACGTCGTTTTGACGTTATGAAAAACGTCCCAGGGACAACAATGGAACCCTACAAAATAGCGCCTGGAGAACGTTCATTTTTAATGTCCTGATAACATTGTGGTCCATTTAGAGGACGTCCACATGACGGACGTCATGTGGACATCCTCTAATGTTATGAGAACTGATCGGAATAACACGCAGACACCAAGATGTAGTAACAATGATGCTTTAATCAGAGTCAACGGAAACAGGTCAAAGTCCAGCAAACAGTGCAATACAGGGCAAGCAGAAACATAGTCAAATCCAGGCAGGGGTCAAAGTCCAAGCAACCAGGGCAATGCGGAGAAGGCAGGGCGAAGTCCCAGAACAGGCAGATGTCGGAACTGGGAGATCAATCAGAGGGGGCTGGAGAACAGGAGGGTGAAGGGCTGGAGCGGGGCTTGGACGGAGATGGGTAGGTGGGCAGGAGGACTGGAGCAGGGCTGGATGGAGACAGGTAAGGCAGGCAGGAGAACAGGAGCAGGACAGGACAAAACAGGACTGGAGACAGGAACTCGGAACAGGTAAGGAGCAGGCAGGAATAAACGCTGGAAAGTAAATGATTTTTTTTTTTTAGAAAATTACACTTAACATTTCATAACATTACAGTGCAGACACAATACAATACACTTAACCAAACACCGCTTCTACCACAAACCAATAATCCTTAAATGTCCAAACGACCCAAAAAAGTCATTCATCCAACACCTACCCTTTGATCAGGGGATAGCGTCAGTCCCTCATTGGCCTCAGGTGACTTAGGAAAAAAGACATCAAAACCAGGTCCTTCCACTCTCTCAAAGGGAGGGCTCCGTGCCTCCAACAAACCCTTCTTCTCTGGGGCCATCTGCCTCTCTTTGCTCCTTCCCCTTTTCTGAGAAAGGGCTTCAAGGGAAGCCAGTCCCGGATCACTCTCCATCATAAGCTGAACTCCTCCTCCATTCCCCAGAGGCAATGAGTCTCCAGAAGAGCTCCTCCCCTCCACCGCTTCCACTCATGCAGGCCTCCGAGCCCCCGGCCCAGGCATGCCTGAAGAAACCACACCTCCCACTTTCCTAGAGGAGACGGCCACAGGTACCGCCACTTTGCACTGCAGAGTGGGAGCTCCAGAACTCCCCCGCTGCACATACTCACCAGGCTTGGACACCTGGGCCCCCTTAGCAGGCTGATTGGCACCGGCCTGCTCCATCTGCTGCGTCTTCGGCCCTCCGCTTATAGCCTGTGCATATGAAGAGGGAGTACTTTTCTCCCCCTTCGCACAGGTCTTTGCCTCGTGCCCCACCACACCACACAAGTCGCACCTCCTCTCTTCTGGGCAGTCCCTAATGAGGTGTCCCTCTTTTAACCCCTTGGCGCAGATGGCAAATTTCACCTATTTAGGGGGTGCTCTGTTTAAGGCTTTATAACTCCAGGTGTGAGCATCACATTAACTTGGTAAATGGCTTAAATGAAACAAGACAGGTGTACCATTTACAATACAAAATTCAAACTTTATTTTCATAATTTAAGTCAAAATAAAGTGCCACAAATGCAAAGAAACCTTGGGGGAAATTTCTTTTTTTTTTTCTTTAGCTACATAAGTGAAATCGGTAATATATATACACATTTCCTGGATCATAAACTCCATGTCCACAAGTTTTGCTAAATCTGAGGATGATATGCAGAACTACTAAAGGTCTATGATGCAAAATATAACAGTGCACCCTGTTGTCCATTAGTGTCTCCAAATATATCCAAATGGCTAAAGTGTGCACTGCTCTAAATAAAAATAATAATGATATATTTAACTACAAATCAACAGTTTTGGCTCATAAAACTCACTTTTGCATAATTTTCATGTGGGAATTACTATATTTTCATCAGTATAAGGGGGGTAGATATCTATGGGCCCAAAACCCCTATGCAAAACATGTCATAAAATGAATAAAATTAGTTTTGTTCATTATAGAACAGTGTTACATACGCCTAAATATGTTGCCTAATCATTCACTCTTGTACCTCAATAAAACATCACTTGTCCCTGTACTCTACAGTATGTATACTTTTGTCCTGGGATTGCATTTTTCTGTAGTTTTTTAAATTTTCCTATTCATAATGACTCCAATTAATTTTTTCCTTAATCTACCACATATCAGCGCACAGTAAATTGGAATGAGCATTTGTCATGCCCTAAGAGACAAGTATATACCCCATAGCCTATATTATGTACGATAACTTGAACATAAAATAGTATTCCACCATCTGAAAAATGCTGCCAAATGTTCTATCTTCAATGAACATCGGTAGCCTACATCACAAATACATTTAACGATTGCACTACAGTATGTGAAATGCACTCAAAATGCGAAAATAACAATAGGGCTATCAAACATATTGGAAAGACAGTGCTCGAGTGGAAACACAAACATACATACTGTATGTAGCCAGCGAGACCAACGGCACTTTAGACTCAACGGCACTTTAGACCTCTGCAGGAACCGCGTTACTGCTGCTTCCGACACAGAAGGATTATACATCCCTACCGTAATTATTCGGTAATTACTGTTCCACAGCATCTGTACCGAGAACCTCTTCAATAGAGGATCCTCAGCCGCCCTGCGACACCGCCGCTCCACTCTCCAATAAATGTCCTCACTGTAGAAGGAGACCTCATAATTCTGCTGCGCCACATTACTCTGGACACAAAGCACATCCTTTAGGGAAAGCTTCAACACGCCACAACACTTCACGAATAAAAATCCGCCGTTGCATCAAATCCTCCTTTTCACTAGCAGAAAAACGCAGGGTGTTCCGCACCGAATCCGCCCTCGCTGAAAAACCACCAAACACGACTATTCTCTCGCCTTCCTTCCCTGCACGTTTGATCTTAGCCAAAAGGCAGAGAAGCGATCAGGCTGGAAAGAATTGCAACAAGCACTAATGCAGGGCACAAGAGGATCTGGCACAGAACAGAGAAACAGGTGAGCTTAAGTATAAATTTCTTTCCAAAACTAAAAAATTGTTTTTGAAATGCACCCCCAACAAGTAGTTTTCATGTAGAACTTCACCGTTCCCACTGTGAAGCATGGGGCGCGGGGGGGGGGGGACGTGATGGTGTAGAGTTGCTTTGCTGGTGACACTGTTGGACGAGTTATCTAGAATTGAAGGCACACTTAACCAGCATGCCTACTGCAGCATTCTGCAGTGACACGCCATCCCATCTGGCTTCCACACCTCCAGGTTGTGTAAGAGCTATTGGACAAAGAAGGAGAGTGGTGCAGTGCTGCATCAGATGACCTAATCTAACACCCAACCTAAACTTAATAGAGATGGTTGGGGATGAGTTGGACTGGAGAGTGAAGGAAAAGCAGCCAAGTGCTCAGCATATGTTGGAATTCCTTCAAGACTGTTGGAAAAGCATCCCAGGTGGCTACCTCATGAAGTTGGTTGAGAGAATGCCAAGAGTGCAAAGCTGGTATCAAGGCAAAGGGTGGCTACTTTGAAGAATCTAAGATACATTTTGATTTGTTTAACACTTTTTTGGTCACTGCACTTGAAGGGTTGTTTCTCTTGACAAATTTTCCTATTGAACTTTCTGGAAAAATAAGTCAGGAGAAGAAACCCTTCAAGTTATCCATCCATATCTGCTGCATATCTGGCAGCAGAGTGATGGTTTACGGCTTGTTTGATACAGCAGACTCTTGATGACTTGGAGCCATTTAGCCAACCATGTGTTCCATACTGTTCCAGTGTGATTTACAACTAAATCTAGTCCCACCCCCCAATTCCCATAGAGATCCATTCAAATGCAGAGAGGTTAGAGTATCGCTTGTAAGAGTACCAGAAAATAAGATATCAAGAGTCTTTTGATATTGTTGGGTCACAGATATCAGGAAGTCATGACATGCAAAGGATATGCCACCAAATATTAAAAATTATTACTTTATTCTACATTATGTTAAACTGTCCAATATTTTTTGATGCCTGAAAGTGGGGGGGGGGGGGGGGGGGGGCAATGTACAAAGGTTCTATAATTTCTAAACGGTTCAACCGATATGGATGAAAATACCCTCAAATTAAAGCTGACTGTCTGCACTTCAAATTCAATTCATTGTCATTGTATCCTTTCAAACTCAAAGTGCTAGAGTACAGAACCAAAATAACAAAAAATGTCACTGTCCAATGAATTATGGTGCTCACCAGGGCAAAGATTACACGGCGGCCATACGGATGGTTGGCAGTCCCCTGCTATTTGGCTGTGATGCCTTCATAACTTTTGTGAGTCTTTAGGCCATTTTGGCCAGACTGCCCTTTTACTTTGACTGAAATGCCTGCAAGTCAAACCTATGACCCATCAACATATTTACCAGTGCCATGGAAACATTTTTGTATGCCGCGATTGGACATTTTCTTCCTTCATGTTGTTTGGGTTGAACCGGGATGAAAGATACACGGGACGAAAGACACACATTGATTTCCGCGAAAACTACAGAAGCCCGAATATATACAGATCCTTTCCAAAAAATTAGAATATCATGGAAAAGTTTTTTTTTTTCCATAATTCCATTCAAAAAGTGAAACTTTCATAGATTATAGATTCATTACACACAAAGTGAAATATTTCTAGCCTTTATTTGTTTCATTTTTCATAATTTTGGCTTACAGCTCCAGAAAACCCCCAAAACAGTATTTCAAGAAATTAGAATAGTGTGTCGAAAATCAGCATTTACTTCAGTTATTTCGGAGAATGAGTGGAGTGGCTTGACTCGAGGAATCTGACAGTTGTAGCCCATGTCCCGGATATGTCTGTACGTGGTGGTTTTTGAAGCACTGCCTCAGTCCACTCCCTCTGCATCTCCGCCAAATTTTGGAATCGTCTTTGCTTGACAATCCGCTGAAGCCTACGGTCATCTCTTTTGCTTGTGCACCTTCTCCTGCCACATTTTTCCCTTCCACTAAACTTTCTATTGATATGCTTGGACACTGCACTCTGTGAACAGCCAGCCTCCTTAGCGACGACCTTTTGTGGCTTACCCATCTTCTGGAGGGTGTCAATGATGGTCTTCTGGCAATTGTCAAGTCTGCAGTCTTCCCCATACTGAACCAAACTGAGATAAACTTTGCAGGTGTTTTGAGTAAATTAGATGATAGTGTGACACTCAGTCTAAAACATTCATTCTCTGAAATAACTGAAGTAAATGCTGATTTTCGACACACTATTCTAATTTCTTGAAATACTGTTTTTGGGGGGGTTTTCTGGAGCTGTAAGCCAAAATTATGAAAAATGAAACAAATAAAGGCTAGAAATATTTCACTTTGTGTGTAATGAATCTATAATCTATGAAAGTTTCACTTTTTGAATGGAATTATGGAAAAAAAAAAACTTTTCCATGATGTTCTAATTTTTTGGAAAGGATCTGTATATAATATATATATTTTTTTTTTTTGTCTGATATCACACCCACTGACAATGCAGGCCTATTTCATGTTCTCTCTTTGGCAGGTATAGCTGGGAGAACAGGTTCCAGATGTAATGGTGGAGATATCCAGGATCAAAGCCAATGAATGCTCAGCTAGATATTCCCCTGATCATAAATCTATCCTGTCCAGTGGAGAGAAAGCACCAGGAAATGAGCTTATCACAGGAATGCTCTGTTAATGCATTTAGCAAACAGGCCAGGAGTGGGTAAGCCGGTGGATGGTACTAGTGGGTACTAGTCCTGCATTTCAGTGATGTGCGCCCCCTTGCTCGTGAGAACTTTTGCATTCCTTTGCAATATTATTAAATAATTTTATCACAGATAACATGTAATACACATGCCAATGTACTTCCAAAGAAGGATTCAGAGACATTTGTTTTAATATTTAGTTCAGCATTAGTGTTCAGACCATAGAGCAGATTACACTTTTCAATTAACAATTTATTCATCTAGCAAAGCGCTTTTAGCCAAAATAATTTACAAGTGCGTGTTTCACATAGTAAGATTAAACAGGCTCTGTTACTTGGGCCTGTCCGTGGCACATTTATTTTCTGCATACTTTCCACTGCTCTTTGAGGCTATTGCTATATTGCTGATCTCACACCGAAAACATCTTTGTCTGCCATTGGGCATCATCATCTGGAAACCACTGTGTGAAGGTAACTGATCAAGACCTAAGCTTTCTAAGGACAGGGACTGTCTAAAACTTACATTGAAGTTCTATCTCTGAAGTTTTGCATGGAAGGTTATTTTAAATAATACTTAGAATTGTAAATGACTGAACCAGTGAGAAACTAATTTATCCTGCTCAACTGAATCCTTGAAATTGTGATTATGCCTCTCAAGCCATTGTGCTAACCTGAATCTGAGGTCCATACTCTGCTGCTGCATATGCAATGAGCCAGGGAAGTTTTTTTTGTTGAGGAGGTATGTCTCTTGATGAGCGCTCAAAGACTGAAGGGTGGCAGAAAGTGCTTAAGAAAATTAATGACAGGATTTGCTTCTTTGCCAGAATTTTTTCCCCCAAAGTTTTTGGGACACTGAGGCCTTGAAAATACTGGCTGGAGCTCTAATACAATGTAATTTTGATCATGCTTGTTGTTCCTGGTTTACCAATGCACCAAGGTCCTTAAAAGATCAATTTCAAACTTCCCAAAATAAGTGGTCAGAATTATTTTGAGACTTCCTGCCCGTTCTCACTTAGATGCCTCTCATTTTGAGAAGGTAAATTGGCTTAGGGTACAGGAAAGAGTAAACCTGATAAAAATGTGTCTTGTGCACAAGATGTCTATGGTGCAGTGCCCAGTTATCTTTTTAAATATTTTAAGCTTGTTAGGGATGCCCATACTTATGACACAAGAGGGTGCTCTACTAATACTGTCCGTTCAGATTTAAGTCCTCTATGGGCAAGGAAACCTCTCTCTACTCTGCTGCCTTTCTGTGGAATAAACTTCCAATGAACCTAAAATAAATAAATGTTGTAGGTTGGTTCAAGTCCTTACTAAAACGATGGTTCCACAGGGGTATGTCTCATTAAATGAAATGGTTGATTTTTGAAGTATAATTGTATCACTGAATTTTATATCGTCTTTTAGTTTCTTATTATGATGATTCTAATTGCATAGTGTTGTATTATGATGTTTTAAATTGTATAGTGTTGTGTGTGGCGAAGTGTCCATTTAAATATGATATACATTTTGAGAGTATAATGATTGATTGTATGTATAATGTATTTTGAGATTGTGATGATTATAGGATATTACATTTGTGTTGACCTATGGTTGCATGCCAAATTGCCATGTGCTCCACCCCCCCCCCCACACCCTCCAATATACCTTATGGACCACAATGGAAATAAGCTTTGCAGCTTTATTGTGTTATACTTGATAGTTTATTCAGATTGGTACTTGATGTTCCTTCCTTGATCTGCCTCTTGTATTTTATTCTGGTGATAATCAAATAAATTCAATCAATCAATCAAGGTGCTTGGTGTGTATCTGGGAGGAGTTAATGCAGGGAAAGCAAAGGCAATTATTTCATGCCACTTCGGTTGATAGTTAGTTAATGACTCAAACATGCCATGTCTAGGATAATGGTAGGGCCACCAGTTTTGCCACCATGAGACCTGCAGGGATTTAAACTTGAATTTCAATGGTTCTCCTCTAGGGTTCCCCATAGGCACTCCAACTGCACAGTCAAGTGACTAATCATACAGTTGAGTTTCTAATTGAGACATTAATAAAAACAATTAGTTGATCTAATATGGAGAGTCAGGAAGGAAAGTGAACATGGATGGAAGTTTAGATGCTACAAAAAGCATGTTTGACATGAGCCAGTGGTTCTCTCTCCTGGTCCTCGATAGCTGCCGGTTCTGCCAGCCATGTTTTGCCCAGACCCACCATCTGGGTCTATTTTAAAATGTCTATCTTAGCCGAGTACCAGTTAATTAAGGAGGGTAACGTTAGCCTTGTTTCAACAATTTAAGAAATAAAATATTTCACAAAAGTTAGCTATCATGAGCATGGCCGTAACTACATATGAGGACTGTGAGATCTGGACCTCACTGTTTTTTTTGCACGTTTTTAAAAAGTAATAATATTGTTCAATACTGTTTCTAAAGGCGTGTGCTGCGTGCATGAAACGATTTCTTGTGCTGAACGCACCCCAAGTCCAGCCTACAGCCAATACAGCCAATGGGG